>OX418220.1:43108602-43151102 GCA_948455865.1 Conomelus anceps | reverse complement strand
ATATGCTTCTCAGGGGCCTCTAGAGGTCTAAACTGGAGAAAAAAGTTGAAAAATTTGGGGCCCCTTATTTAATTTTTGTTTTTTTAATTGCTTACATTTTGTAAAATGATATGGACCCTTGACGTTGAGGCCCAAGAAAACTTGCCTTGTTCGCCCCATCCTCCCTGTAAAATTGATTAAATTTTTTCAGTTAATTAAAGTATTAAAATTATAGTATTTTTTCTAGCCGTAACAGTTCACGTATTAAACCTTATTTACCTCCTGTAGCCGATATTATCGTATTTTTATTGATGCCTCCCTACGCGTTTTTGGGGCCTCTTTTACAGGCTCAAGGGGGGGTTGTAACCCGGAAAACCCGCCCCCCGTCGCTACGCCACTGACACAGGTCTCAGATCTATGTGGGCTTCATCCTCCAAAAAAAAACTAATGCCCAATGTGAAACAACCGATTTTTTCAAATGTTGTAAATAAAATAAACAATTAGAATTCGAGTGTTGTCTGATATGAATTATTTATTAACGATTGATCGTGTTTCTGATATACAAGCTAGATCTATAGCACTGGGTAAAATATGGGGTGATGTTTCCAGGAATAGAATGAATATTTTTCATACAAATAAACAGTGTAGAACCAGTGTCCAAAGCTCTTCTACGCTTTGTTAATCCAACACTACTCCAATGCTCCAGCTAATAAAGTCAACGAGATTATTGTTTTACTGTCTACATTAATAAATCCCCCTTTTTCCATCACTAAATTTTTCCTCTGTTCTCATCACTCACTATGTGTCCAATGCGTGAAATGCACCAATTTTCAAATTCATAGAGTATGCAGAGCAAATAAATGTGTTTTCACACAGCCTTGACTGTTAAAACCCTATAGAGAAATCACTAAATCATGTTTGCATGGTGCGGAAATGATCTAAACGAGTATAACAGCTTGCGTATACACGAGGGACGAAACCAGAACGATAAATTTGTTGTGCATACAAAATAAAAATTATTATTTCAGTGTAGCTTGTAAATTTGAAACTCTAGTTTTTTTAAATAATTATTTGGAGTGACACCTAATCCTGATATACCTGACCATCAATATACAGTCAATATAAATTTACATTTTGCACTTTGGTAAACGTACTTCAACTTACATTACCAAGGATTCTAATTTGTTAACAATCAGCCAATAATTAGATAATTTTCAAAAACCGAATTTGGTTTCGAAATTTGAAATCAGCTGATGTGTGAATTTGATAATATTTATTAAAACACGGAACAGGTGTTGGTTTCTCAGAGCCTGTACCGAAAAATGACTGAAGTTGCACTGCAGCTTCATTAGCGGAAGTGATAGCCGAGTGCCATAGCAGGTATCTGTTCAATCAGAGATAAGCTACGAAACTCCTGGGCGCTCTTTGTAAGGGTGACCGATTGGATTGGCCAGCAAAACAGACCTTGTTCTCTGCTGTAGAATCACTTCCCGGTGGTTCGGAACCCACCTAAACCTTTAGGTCTAACTAATCAATCACCATCATCTAATTCATTACCCTCGCACAGGTCTTACACCTATGTGGGCTTAATCCTCCGAAAAAATGCAACGGTTTTAATTAAGTTTGAATGAATTAAGCTGCTATGACATTACTGTTGAAACTGTGATAAGTATTTGGAATAACGAAGTCGTGGTTAAAAAAATTAATTCTATGATTGGTTTGATGGGAATCCAGATGCATTATCATTTTAGCTTCGATTTGCATCAAATCAATTAGCATCGAATTGCGATTAAGATCAATCTATGTGCTTTAAGTCAACTCAATAAAATATGAAATCTAAAATGAATGAATAATCAAACACAATTCATAGTGGTTGGAAAAACAGGAAAATAATTCAAGTTATACCTTTCTCACAAAATGTTATTATGAAACTTAATTGTAAACTGAGTTTAATTTTTCCCCTGATTCTAGTTCACTGATACGCTGCACCCTTGTGTGGGCTTATCCTGTGCCGGATTTAGCTCTTCAACGTTCATGATAGAAGAAGAAATAACAATAAACACACAAGAGCGACCTCAATCGGAGGCGCTTCACCAAATATTTATGTAATTTGGGAATGCTGATTGGCCGCACAGGTGCAAGGTACCAGTGAAGTTTATTGGTGAACTGTTCACAAAGTATACCATGAGTTTACTGAAAAATATGACTATCCTCCACTGTCCAACTATTTAATGTCCACCCTGGGGCATTTAGTATCAGGTACAGTGGTAGGATTCCACATACAATGAAACTCGTTACCTAAACTATGCTGTAGCAAATGAGCAAGACTCCATACAGCAAGTCTCTCTAAACAGGACTATAACATCCATGCAAGGCACACCGATGACAGTTCAACTTATTGATCACAAGTAAGAACAGTCACCCGTGAGTCTGGAGTGATGAAATGATCCTTATACAAAAGAAAAAAAACTAGCATATCACAGACTTGCCGAGTGGAAGGGGATTGATGAATTAACAGCTGGGTAACGGTAATACAATGAACATTTATTTTTCTCTTTAAACAAATATTAAGAGTAGGGCTAATATTTTTAGCCGTTATGAAATGAGGTATTTGACTACTCTGATCAAAAGTTTATAAATTAACATATGACAAAAATTCAAGGTATTATTGTCCAAAAGTTGACAAAGTAATTTTTTATAATTATATCCGGATATAGACTAGCAAAAAACGACTTGCTTAAGGGCCGTTTATGGAACTTTTAGACTGCCTTGTACACGTGGTGTGCTATCACAAGTATTAATAAATTTTGATTTTTTTTATGCAAAATATTCACTTTCGCGCACTAGCGCTGGCCAGGCTTATAGTATATTATGATTTACTCACAGTACAGTCGGCGATTTTTTCCTTTTAGAATAAAAGGTTTATTCTGTCCTTGGCGTCGACTGGATACTTGGTCATCAATTTCTATCAGCTCTCAACTATTAGCGGCGAATTAATTTAATACTTTTGCAAATTGCAATGGTACAAAACGGATGGTGAAACTCTACATGAAATTTAAGACAGTTCAAAAGAAAAGGGAACTTTACATTTAACACTAAAATTACAATTAACAGAGAAAGGGGACAAATACGTCCATCAGCCTTGCCTACAAACCAGAAGTGTGTCGCTTCTTGGTTTTTCAGAAAGGAATATCGTTTATGCAAATTAGGCAGCATTAAAATTAATTCACCACTGCCAACTTGCATAAAGTATGCGATTTCAAAAACAAATTTTACAATTATTTAAAATTGGTAAAGGTTCAAACTTTTAATTTGAACAATGGGATTATTGAGCATTTCCATGGAACATTTTTTCTTACAGAATTAAAAAATAATATTTTTATAAATTCATGATCAAGTGATTTGTTTACATTTTTACGCTTCATTACACCCACGTTGACACAGTTTTGTTTTATTTCAATATTCAATTTCTGGGCTTAAGTATGAGTCTTTTTCAATTTCTGGGCATAAGTATGAGTTTTAGACCCTTACAAATCAGTCTTTGTGCGAGAAAAACGGCATGTGTGCTTCAATTTCATATGTGAAGTGTTATCAGTTTGTGATAATAGAGTTTGATGTCTAGGCTAACCAATGTGTTAGTGTACATACAATATTTATCATTTATTAATGATTGGATAATCCAAATATGAAATCTAGGTGAGTACACTTCTATTTTATTTGATTCTTTTGGAATTTGCACTTTACTTCGCCAGTAGCCTTCTCATAAAATACTATAATGGCTCGTAACAGTTTGAAGTTCTAGGCTACACAAATCAGAATAGGTCAGATTTTGTTGGGCGATTTAAAATTTTTATATACTGTTCTGGCCTTGTTCATCACTCACTTATACGATAGTTTATGACAATATATCTATTAGTTGACATAATTATGCCGTGAAAATATTTTAAATAAATTCCAGTTGATCAACTTTGATTCACGTAGTACTTCGTTACAAACTTGACTGTAGGTTAGGCGGGCTGTTTGAAATATTTATGACAGCTTGGGTTTTCTTCGATTTCTTTAAAGTTTGACCAGTTTCGAGGCAGATTAAAACTGAATCGTGACAATATATATATATATATATATATATATATATATATATATATATTTTAGTTCAGTTCTTTCATTTCTTTAAACTGTTGAGCGCACGACGCCTGTAACACTACTAATACTAGACACATTCAGTCCGAAAAAATTTCAAATTTCATCGATACACAGAGAACCAGACAACAACAATAATATATCAATAAAAAACATAACAATTTATAGACTACAAATTTCTATAACAATACATAAACTCCAAATAACAAAATAATGCAACAAATATCTACACTGGGTTAATCCTTAAAGCCTCAAAATCATTTTGAACCCACAGCCATAATTTTATCTTTTTCTTGAATTCATTCTTAGTATTACATTTTTTTATTTCAGTTGGCAAACCATTAAAATATTTTGATCCCAAGAAACTAAAAAGATGTTGGAAAAACAGAGCATCAACCTTTGGTGCTCTGAAGAAATGTGTAGCTGTTCGCCTTGTAGTATAAAATAATGTTAAATTCTTTTTCCCTCTATTCCGACGTTTTTCATAAAATAAGCGCAGCACCTTGAACACAAACAAGTGTTGAACGGGTAAAATATTAATTTCTCTGTATAGTGGAAAGGAGCTGTCTTGAATTTGCTTTTTCAATATTATTCTTACAAAATGATTTTGTGCTGTACTTAATGGTTTAATCAGTGTCTTGAAAGTCCCGCCCCAGCATGTTATACCATAATTATTGTAAAGATGAATGTACCTATGCATAGTATAACATTCTTGAAATGTTCTATCACCGAAATTTCTTAGATAATAGAATTTTCTAATGTACATTTTCATTTTATCATGATCTATTTATCATTTATCATGATTTATTTTAAATGATCGACTTTTTCAATCGCCTGACAACAATTTGAGTCATCTACACAGTCAGGTTTATGATAAATGGACTGTTATTGAAATTTATATATTATTTTGTCTTCACAACATTGATTTCCATCTTGTTCTTCATACACCAACTACTAAGCAACCCAAGATCCTGCATTACCTCAACATAAATATTTTGATGATTTTTACCGGGTTAAAAGATACCGATGTCATCGGCAAATGCAGAAACATTACCTTTAAAGTTCTACATTAGAAGACCATTGATAAACACCAAGAATAAAGTCGCCGATAGTACCGATCCCTGGGGCACACCCATTCTTACGACAAGTGGTTCACTCAGATGCTCACCAATGCGCACCTGTTGCTTTCTACCTATTAAAAAACTCCGGAACCAATTCAGCGCTACACCTCTAATTCCGATAATTCCTATATTAACTTTTTATGGTAAATTCAACGACTAGCAGTCATTTTTGATTGAGAATAAATGAAAAATCTACTCACTTGGCTGTGAGTAAATTATTTATTCTCAATTAAAAATGACTGCAAGTTTAAAAAGTTTATTATTTTTTTTTCTCTGGAAATACTAGACGATTATGGTCTAGAAAACAAGCAAACGTATATTAATCTCCTCTCTCCTGAATAAATATGCTTGGATCTCGTTATTATCCGTGAAGCTCTTGAAATTAATGTTGGCTCAAGAATATTTCAGTTAAAACGTTGAGAGAGACTGAGTCAGAGCAGATGAGTTGTATCATTCCTTTGAAGTCGATTGTAATCCGAAATTAAAATCAGATTCTAGAGGCAAGTTCAGTTTCCTTTGAAAGCTCTCAAATAACTTTACAAAGGCATACTTAAACTCGAGATCGAGCTATCATGGACATGGCAATGGTTAGATGGAGTGGATATCCGATAAAAGATTCTCATTATGAACAAATCAGATGCCAGAGAAATTTAAAATGATTGTGAATCATGGATTGGTTTTGGTTTGAGCCCAGGAAATCGTTTTCAATAAAAACGATTGGTTACATAATGTAATAAAAAATATCAGTAGAGATTTGTAATTCTGCTTATATTATCTAGTGCTATTATGTTCTCATCTTGTATTCGAATGTCTTGAAATACGTATTTTTGCTCTATTTTGAAAGGAAGAAACCTAATCATTACTCACAAGTAAAAATTTCCAATAATGATTGTATACAATGTTTGTTTTGTAATAGAATGTGAAGATACATCACTTTCAAAGTTGACTTAACAGTAGACCTATTTATATCTACTTTGTGTTCAGTATCAGCATCAACTTTAACGAGACTGAATCCATTTTTCTGAGATTTGCTTCAGTTTAAAAGAAGTTCAATGTTTTTTGCCGGATGATGCCCGCATGAGGCTTGAAACTTTTGAATTGGTAATAAGGTGAATGATGATAAGGTGGAAACACCCAAGCCTGAAAGAAATTCCAACTCGAGACATTGAGAAACATTAGCCAGCCAGGGTCTTATCTAATCATTGACAAGCGTTCCAGCTGACTGAGCCAACGAGGCCGACTCTAATTCTATTAAATAGGCAGCTTATGGAGGTGAAAGCGTTCTAGATGAGTTAACGTTCTGCCACTCTGTACTCAGATTCTCATCAACTATTGATTGATGTTAGTTGATAGTAAAAGTTCATAATCTACTTATACGACTTATGTGTCAGAGTCGATACATAGGCCAAAGTTCAAGAGTCTATATTCAACAGCCCTGCAGCGTATGTAGTCCTACAGCGTAATAATTATCATAGTCATGCATGGCTATAAACACTGGATGCTAAATACTCAGTAAATTTAATTACCTACCCTATCTATACGTACTTGGTGTGGAATGAATTATATTGGAACAAAGTTGGAAAGATATGAAGTTGTTTTTATATATATTTTATTTTATATTGCTGATTGTGCTATTGTAGTGTCAATACAAACATGAACAATACAAATGTCATAACCACTTGAATCATCACACAAGATATTACAGTTTCGACTGTCACATCATTTTCAATCTCAATCAAACTAATTCAAATGAAATCGAATTGAAAATGTAATTTTTTCAGTTGGCCTCGTTTGTTGAGTCAGTTGATTGATTGATTGTTTTTATTGATGACTGTTGCCAGGCTTAAGCCTATTGCAACAAAATAAAACAAAAGCATATGACAATAGCGCTTGTCTCTGATTAGATAAGACTCTGATAAGTTGCTGTTCCCAGGTCTCGAGTTCTAATCTCGTTCAGACTTGGATGTTTTCACCTTGTCTTAATTCATCTTATTACCAATGCACAAGTCTCAAGACATAGAAAAATTATTATGCTGTAGGTTTATCAAACTGAAACTGTTACTGTTAGGCTGTAGGTTTGATTTGATTGAGATTGAAAATAGCATGACAATCGAAACTACAGTATCTCGTATGTTGATTGTTTGGGAAGTTTTGAAAACATGTATATTATTCATAATTATTTGTATTAACATTCAAAATACTTACGAGGATCAAAAATATAAAATAAGAAGAATTCATTTATCAATCAACAGAGCCTACAATTTTTTATCATTTGAAATCGCGTTTTACTGCAAAGGTTATCGTCGTTTTAAACAATATTTCCATAATATAATTACCAAATATCATTTTATTATAATTAATGATTAATTTAATTCATGATTATTGCAATTTATGAAGAATTTTATTATCGTTAATAAAACAGATTTTGTCACAATCACTAAATTGAGTTCAAGATAATTAGAGTTAAGATACTATAGTTTCAGCAGTTACGCCATTGTCGATCTCTATTAAAGTAAAACTGTGATGTTTTCCATGACGAAATACTTAATGAACAATCAAAACTGACACTTTATTTCAATTTAATAAATTGTCTTCACTCACTTACATTGGAGATGCTCTCCAATATAAGTGAAATATATTAAATTGAAATACAGTGTCAGTTTTGATATTAGATTGTTAAAATAAAGACTAGCTTTTTTATCACACTAAGACGAATAATATTGGTTCGAGGGCTGGGAGCCTGGGAGTCTTTCATTTGTCGCACTCCATGTTGGAGGCCTGTCATTGGTTGATACTAGACCCGCCCATTATTAACAAGAAACAGCCTACCAATACGAAACAGCCATAAAAGACAAGTGTGTCCTGTCGACTAGACACAAATCAATAATAAAATAATCTTGAACAAATATATATTTTTCCAATAAGATTAATGCCATCATCAATTGTTAGGCATAGATTTTGATATAATATAGGCTTAGTAGTTACATTTTGGGAATTCTGGTGCAACCTTGACCTTTGACCTTGACCTTGACCCTGACCTTGACCTTGAAAGAAAAAAAAATTAAAAAAAAAAATAAAAAAAAATAAAGAAAAAAAAAAAAAATTAAAAAAAAAATAAATAAAAAAAAATTAAAAAAAAAATAAATAAATAAAAAAAAAAAAAAAAAAAATGGAAAATGGTGGGAAGCTGTGAGCTGTTCAGGCTATGGGTGGGGGGTTGGGGTGGGGGTGGGGGGTGGGGGTCGAGGGTTTGGTGGGAGGTAGTGGCTAGAGTATATAAGCTGGGTGTTCTGTTGGAGTTATCATACACTGCTCTCTCACACCAGACAGCCAACTACTGTGCTCGTGCTCCAGCTTCTTGTGCTCCAGTCTTGTGCTTCTTGTGCTCCTTGTGCCTACCAGTCTTGTGCTCCTTGTGCTTCTTGTGCTCCAGTCTTGATCAACTTTCAAAGTAAGTACTCTTTGCAATTAATACGGTTTTCCACTATCTAATGCATACCGTTTCTTTTCAGCAAACTATCTTACAATGTATTTTGTTCAGGAAACTGTCAATGTCTAATGCATACTGTTCCATTTCAGGAAACTTTCTTACATTTGGCAATGTCTAATGCATATTGTTCCATTCCAGGTTACTTTGCCTGTTCAATTGAAGATAACAGACCTGTTACTCCAGCCCTCTTTCAAAGTGAGTATTGAAAACTAACCTATTAATGCATGATCGCTTGCACTTGTAAAACTAATGATTGTTTCAGAAAACTTTCTTACAATGTAAATTGTTTCATTCCAGGAAACTAACCTAAAATTCTATTTTGTCTAATGCATATTGTTTTTTTCCAGGTCACTTTGCTCATTCTAATGATTGGTCACTTGTAAAACTAATGATTGACAAATTTACTTGTAACTAACAATGCATATTTTTTCCAGGTCAGCCAACTTCAGTCTCCACCCGCAGCAATTCAATGTGAGTTCAAAGAAAATATATACATTTATTCAACACTAATATTCCTGCTGTTACACACATATGCATAACATGTTATTCTTTTTCTGTTCCAAAGATGATTTCCCATGGAGGCAGCAGCAGCAGGAGGCGTGGTAGCCGCGGAGGTCGCCGAGCAAATGTCAACTCACTGCAGGGGCTGAATGATGCACTCAACATCATTTTGACTCTACAGTCCGGGCAGCAGCAGTGGCGTGCAGCTCAGCAGTGGCAAATTGCTCGGCAAGTCAGTGGGCAGACGACGTCAGGCCGACGCTCAAGAAGACAACCAGCCAGGCGACGTCGTCCCCACTTTGATGACTACTTGACAAATCCTCCGCTGGAAGCCTACATTCCTGAGCTGGAGGCATCGCTGCAGGAAGCGGTGCGCCAGGAGGCAGCACCAGCTCCAACCCCAGCACCAGCCCCAGCACCAGCCCCAGCACCAGCCCCAGCACCAGAACCAGCTCCAGAACCAGCTCCGGCCCCTCCAGCCAACTTATTGAGCTGTGCATCGGAGGAGGAGATGGACATTCTGCGTTTGGTGCAGGCTCGCTTGCAGGTGCACCGGGTGGGATGGAGAATGGAGGATGAGCGTTGGGATGCTGATGCCGACATGTCATTTGCAAGCTGTGGGAGGTGTGCAAACTATCATGTGAATAGGGTGCTCCTCCCATGCTTCCACATGATGTGCGATAGATGCACAGAAACGGCCATCACTTGCGATAGCTGCGATGAACCCATACAATGGGTTATTCGCACAAATCTATAAGCGAAGAAGTCGCTAACTCATCCATGCAGCAAAGAAGTTGCTACCTCCATTCTTGTGAAGAAGTCGCCACCTCCACCCTTGCGAAGAAGTCGCTCTAATTTAACATATCTAATTTGTTGCATCTTTTTTCCAGATGAGTAGCAGCCCTAGCCCTCTCCGCAAGATTGCAATGTCAGCTAGCATTGATGCTGTATATCGGGGTGCAGATTTCAGCATTCTACCACAGACTCTACGTGAAGAATTCCTACACCTTTTCAATCGTTTTGATATGCATCCAATACTAACCAAAGCCATGAAATTTTTAGCATTTTGCAAACGCATGGACCTCATTGATCTAATTGCAATAATTAAAGCTGAAAAGTTTAGCAGGAGTGACTTTGGTGAAGTCGTGAGCTATGTATTTGGAGATAGTCTACCACTTTTCACTGTAACTCACAATCTCTACAAGAAACAGCATGTGTCAACATGTCTTGATAGGCGAGCACGGGCAGCATTAAATGATATAGTGGAATGTCGATGCAGTGAGATATATGATATAGTAGCACACATGTGGCGTTTAGCTTATGTGCAGGACGGATATATTCTTCATACTCTAGGACTGCAAGAACCTGTTGAGGATGATGAGCATATTGTAGGGCTAGGTAGATTAATGAGAAAAATAGGAGCCTGTGAAGAAATTGCAGAGGATGAAAGTGTCAGCTATATCACTACCAGCAGTGATGAATTCTTAGAAGAAGAAGAAGATTATTAATCTGTTCACTCTTTTTTACAGGAATCCCAGATCACTCTATGAGCTTGCAAGGAAAGCTTCAGTAGAAGCTCTATACCTTGGTGCTGATATCAACACACTGCCACATCCTATACGTCATGATATCATACACTGTAAGGAGCTGTTCATGGAGACTACTCCAAGACTTTTTAGGAGGACATTGTACATTGTTTGCAAGCGCATGGATTTCACTGATATAATCTCACTGTTCAAAGCTGAAAAACTCACTGGCGATGACATTGGCGAAGTGATCTTACACATACTCACACGGTGGCCAGATCATGGTTACATCAGTGATGATTACAAGAAGTATCATTCACCCTCATGTTTAAAAAGGCGTGCACAAGCACCATTGAATGTAAAGCCTGATTGCAGGTGTTTGGAGATATACGATATGTTAGGTCACATGATGCGGTTGGGAATGGCAGAAGATTGTTACCTTCAGATGCATATTGGACTTTCTGATTCCATGAGGTGGGAAACGATTGAGTCTGCCCTTAAGAGATATGCAGTTGAGGTCTGCTATAATGTTACAAGTGAGATGTTCGAAGATTAATTCATGTCTTGTTTTGCAGAATGAACGGTCAACAGCGTGCTGATGCTGTCACAATCAGAGAGGACTTGGAGTATGTCTGCAACCTCTTGAAAACCATGTCATTACCAGTCAGCTCGTACCGTCGAGCATTGCATAATGCTAGAAAAATTGGGCATGGACCAAACCGCGGTCATGGTTTCTATCTACCCGTCAGAAGTTTACATATTCCCCCATGTACATATACATACAATCCAGTTAAGCAGGGTGAGGTGTGGAACTGTAAATGTGTATTACTAACATTTAGATTGATGCATTTGGACAATTTCATTGCGAATAGTTGGCCCAATGAACCTCAAGTTTTCAGAGATCATAAATGGTGGACAGGGCTGCTACCATTGGACAAAGGTCAGGATATCAATGATCTTCTCATTGACATAGGAGATGCGTACTGCATTCAACCATCAAATACGCCACCACCACCTTACACTGAGAAGGAGGAGGAGGAGGAGGAGGAAGCAAACTGTGGACCCTCAACACTGACAGCTCTCTTGGAGTGTTGGGAATAATCTATGCTATTGCTTTATTGCAGATGAACACCTCTGCACAAGAAGAAATGATCAATACCACCACCACCGCAGCTCAAGCTCCAAACACTGCAGAAACCATCATCAGCAAGCCGCAAGGAGCTCTCAACAATGCCGTGCTGGAATTCTACAGTTCAATTTCAAGCCATAAGCCAGCCGGCCCCAACTATCTATCGATGAAGGATCTGAAGCCTGAAATTAAGTATCAAATGCTGTCAGCGCAGCCATCATTGACTAAATTCGGGACAAAAGTCAGCATCAACATCATAGTGGACAACCAGACTGCCAACATTATACTACCAGACGCATATAGTCGGCTCACATTGAAACATGTGGAAAATGGACCTTTAGATCTGAGCAAATTCAAAATGAGTGTTACTCCTGCAGGCAACACATTTATAATGAACATGTTTATTGACTAATAAACGCTTCTTTTTTATTCTGCAATTGTGAGTTTTTCTTCCATCTCCCAATACCTATAGTCTATAAGATGATGCACATGAGGTGAACACTTGCACTAGTGCACTCACTAGATAACTCACTAGTGCACTCACTAGTGCACTCACTAGTGCACTCACTGGTGCACTAGTGCGCTCACTAGTGCACTCAATAGTGTACTAGTGCATGTGTTCATATAGGTAAGAAATTGTCTTACATTGCTTTCAACAAAGACAATTTCAACGAAAAAGAGAGGGTAGAGAGAGAGAGTTCCACTTCCATCACTGACTCAGCCCACTGGCCTTGATATACCAGTTTTAACTAGTATGTCACTGCTGCTGCTGCATTCCAATGCTATCTATGCAGGAAAAAACATGTCTGTGGTAGAAGTGTAACGCTCTCTCTCTATGAGTATACTAAGGAGAGAGTAGGTGAATGAGAACCAGTTGTATAGCATTACAAGTTTATTCTAAGCATTATGAAATAAAATATAGAGATGAGTGAACAGTTCACCCTGACAATAGTCTGTGGTTGGTTCAATCACACTGCATACACCATCAACTGTATCCAAGCCTCTAGAGCGATGACATTGAACTGTTGTAAAGATAGAGATGAGAAAAGCTTCTGAGCAGCCATCTGCAATGCGGAACCTCCTTACACGTTGATCTTCCATACTGTGAGAGAAGCCGGCAAATACGATTTCATTACTGCCAATTGCACTTAGCGCCTTGCTGCCATACTCAAATTGACACCAGTACTTTTGAAGAGTATCGGGAAGATTGATGACAATCTTGACATCCTTGTATCGCCAGTCTTCCACTTGTCCGAGATCCAGTACAGCTACCATGCTATGCTTTAGCCTGTACACTGAAGTTAGTGACACCTTTTCATTGTCAAACATCGTCCAGATTTTGAATGGAAGTTGTGCTGGCTGCTGCGGGACACTCTTGCCCATACCATTTTTCCACATGATTCCTATGAAGATGTTCTTCAAGAACCTGTTAACATTATAACTGTTGACAGGTATTGCTGGTTCCAATCCACTAGTACATTCTTGTAGATCTCTCAAGTATTTCACAGTACCACGACCATGTACTGCATCAATAATTGCATATCGTAGCCTTCTAAGATGGATGCAATCACACGCATCACGTAGACTGGCACCAGTGCACGAAACTGCATGTCCACACTCGAGTTGAAAGTCATCCAATGACATGATGCCCCGCTGCTCCAGCTTGGCTTCCAGCTCCATAACGGCTGCTTTCAAACGTAACTCATTCCTATACTTATTGATATTCATCTTGCACTGTGCTCTCAAGCCAACAGCATCCTTTATATAGCTAACATAGTAGTGGTGGTGGGGGGTAAGTCAATGATTACGCAATCTATTGAATTATTCATTTATTAACATGCATTGACAAACACGTTTTTATCTTTAGACATGGTTTGCAAAATATGATTATATAGCAAATTTACAACATTGAGCGCACAATAGTAATATTTCCTTGATCCGTCAGTGATCAGATTTGCTCTGTAGTCTTCTGTCATGATGAGATAGCAATGTTGTTCACAGATGTAGTTGTTGTAGGAAGTCATCACTTGTTTCTCCAGGTTGGGGAGATCTTGTTGCTCGAATGGAGATGATAGATCAATCACAGTAAAGTTGTCAGCCAGATTCTCCTCGTCTTCGTATTGGGGCTCCATCAGTTTGTGAAGCATGCTCAGTTTGTCATATCCATAGACATAGATTGTGTGAGCTGGTCCTACAATCTTCCGCCATCTTTCCAGTGCACTTCTCACAATTGGTCTTAGGTTGGAGTAGTATTCCCCCATATCGTTATTGTCCGTCCATCTCAAGCCATGTTTAGCACTATGTGAATCATTCTCCTTACGTATACTAGTAGCCAGTACAGATTCAGAGTAGGGAGAACTGAAGAGAGAGTGCTTGCGTACAATGCGTGATTCTATAGCATGTTCAAGATACGCCATTTCCTTGACAACAAATTCGCCATTTCGTCCAGTGAATCCTTGAAAGTCTATCACAAAGTATGGTCCAAAACCTTCCACAGAGTCATGCCATGTTTCATTGCTGCTGCTGCTGCTGCTGCTGCTGCTGCTATCCTTCTCCTCTTCAAAGCTGATAAGATTCATGATGTTGTCGATGCTGTCCTCAAGATTCATGCTGCGATGTTCACACAGTTGTGATGTCTCTGCACCTCATCCACAGCCTTTTTATAGTCGAGTTATCAGGCAATTTGAACTGTGCCTGTCATTGGTCGATACTCTTTGACCACTTCATGTATCATCAGACAGTAGGCATGTGTATTTGCAGGAATGTTATCAGTCATTTCAAATTCCACTCTGACATCAATGCTGCCAGTCTTGAGTGTTTCATTTTGACGTGAACAGTCAATTGGAAACAGCATCATTCTTCCATCTGCCAGAGCAGACTTCTCAAACAGTGGGTTGCTTGCTCGAAAATCTCCATGGTTGTAGACTCCATTGAAAGCTGTATACATATTGTAGACACGGTTGTCATCACCATCAATGCTTTCATACGGATAGTACTTGTTGTTCAGAAACACTCAAATGTCTTTCACATTGCACTTGTCAAACAATGATCCATTTGCATCTGCTCTTCCTCTTCTTCCAGTCTGCAGTCCAATCACAATGTATCTTGGCTTCTCATGTTGTGCAGTCGACTTGACAGTCCATGTATGTTTTGTAGCTTCGGGCATGGCCGGGTACTCATACAGCTCCCAATGTCGTAATGGTATTGATACAGGCGAGTCATTCTGCACCAATCGTAGCAGACGCAATCTTGCTTCATCGGCCACCTCCACATAGGGCATCTTCCACACAAGCTTCCGAATGTTGACAAGGCCTATTGTATTCAAGCAGTTTACGTTGTCAGCACTGCGTCTTAGCACCAGCTCCTGTTCCACATTGAGCAGCACACGTCTGTAGTCTTCGGCGAATCCCAGCAGATATCTAAGTGGTACATCCATGACGGTAGCATTGGCTGCATTGGCGGCAAATGTAGTTAGACCTGTTGTAGCATTATACTTGTAGCCGGCTCCTTCCATCTTGGCTAGTTCTTCTCGTTCAAAGGTCATTGCATTCTTCATCAGGCTGGCAATGCCTGGGTTGCGTGTGCTGTCCACCTCAACTCCATTGATCTCATAGCGTATCTCCGAAAACAGGTTGGCAAAAAATCCAGAGACACATGGTGTGCCGGCCAGTGCAGCACCAGCTGCACTGGTTACTGTGTACTCAAGGTGTAGATAGCTCTCTGATGGTAGTGTGTAGATGTCCTGCTGCTGAATTGGTATCCTGATCTCATCGTTGGCATTGAAGGTTGTGTTGTATGGCGAATGTGAATGATACTCAAAACCTGTGATGCGATCATCCGAAGATGGACCACTCTTTGTCACATCCAAAAGTCTCATTGTCGCTGTCGTGGATGTCGTCTGATAACAATACAACCTCTTTGCTCTAGATAATCGATGCTCCTTGATGTTAACTCAATGGCGGTCGATCGTTGAATGACGTTTAAAGTGCCTGCACCCCTTTTATTTCTTTCTGTCTCTGTCTCAGACTGCTCAGCTCCACTCCAACCTCTCTTTTCAAATAGTAGCACCATATCACTCTCTTCTTCGTAAATGTAAGGTTATGTTTATCGGCTCCTCTCTAAAGTTCACCAGACGTCCGTTCTCATCAACAATCTCCAACGTAATGTTGCTGATCTGCTCGGCATCCACGGGTAAATAGACAACATTGCACACAGACACAGCCATTTTATAGCCCGGGTCCACTGACGGGTAGAACTCATAGATAACATGATCCTTGATTCCATTCGAGTAGGAGCCGCTCACTATGTTACATTTCACACGCACCACATTGGGGCGGTTAATCATCATGGTTGAGTCACCTCTAGCCTCCTTGTCAGCTTCCAGGATCCTGTTGAAGCCCAGCAATTTGCCTATTGAGTCAGGCGGGGTAAAGTCCAGCTTAGTATTGCACAGCACTATACATTTCAATGTTGACGTGTCCATAGCCATTTGTAGGTTAACTCCACGCTTATTCAATCTTGCCTCCAACAGTTCCTTGATCATGTTAAACTCAAAACTACCTTCAGGCAATGAAACAGTTTGCCAAACCTTTCCTTCTTCTTCACTTTGTTTGCAGCGCTGGTATCACCGCCCACAATGGGAAACACTTTCTTCTTTCCATCATTGAAGGTCAATCCTATGCTCCTGGTTTCTCTACTTTTTGGTTCTGTTTTACCAGTAAGACCCCATCTAAACCAATCAACGATTGTCATGTTGCTGTTATTAAGCTCTCCATGTGTCACTGAATGATCCTCGTCATGCGACTCACCCGCTGGTGGAGCTAGGAAGCGTAATGTATTGTTGTAGCCGACCTCAACATTTGGAATAGAGTTACAGCTTGTGAAGCTGATAAGTCCCACTTCCCATACACCATTGCCTGTATCAATAGGCGGGTAGAATTCACTACTCAGCGTTGACTTGGTTCCTCCAAAGCAGAGCATCATCTTGATTGCTCAGTGTACTTCAACCTAATGACTGCTTACCACAATAATTGAGAGGTTTTATACTAATAATGAAAAAACAGCTGTGTTTAGATTCATAATTTATTTAACAATCAACTAAAAATTTCAAACATAAATGTCCACATATGTGAGAGTAGAGATCCTCCTGCTTCCGATCATAGTTGTACTCAATCCTCGTCGCTGGTGTTGATCCTCGATGCATGTAGTCAATAAATTCTTGTGGTGGTCTCAGGTTGCCAAAGCCGTCAAAGTAGTGAACGTTGCCATCCTTCTTAACATAGCACACCCAATGTGTGCCAGGTCCTTTGCTGTCATCCAGGTTGATGATGCCACACTCCCTCCTCAGCGGTCCTTCAGCAGGTAGAGCATCTCGCATAAACACTCCTCGAAATTTCTTTAGCTTCAAACGGCATGCATACTTGTAGAGGTCTGCATCAGTCAGTGCTCGGTCTGGTAGAGCAATCATCTTCTGCCGCCGCATCGACGGCGACGAGCCCCGTTTCCCGTCTTTTGACGTCTCAGGTACAGGCCTCGACCCTTGGTTGATACCGCTGTTCTCCTCCTCTTGGTTCCAGTCCTCCTCCTCTTCCTCTTGGGTCCAGTTCTCCTTTTAGCTCCTCCACCAAACTTTGCCTTGGCTTTCATAATGTTGGTCACTGCTAGTGCTGCGGCCTTTTCCAAAACACCTGCGTCCGATGATTTCACTCGACTCCAAGCTCGTTCAGCCAAGATCCGGTCTGCCGCTGCTCTGCTAGCAGTATCACTACTCCTTGAGTATGCAATGTCGTGCTGCTTACAAGCTTGGTCAAGTCTGTTGACACCTGGATCACCTCTTGCCAATCGCTTCTCAAGCTTTGTACCTGGTCCACAGTACTGGTAGCCGGGCAGATGAAGTTCTATGGGCAGTACGTCTATTGCCTTGTTGACTATTGCACCTGCAGCGTCTGTGATTGCAGAAAGTACTCCTCTTCCTTTGTAACTCTTCCTCTCTCGAAGGGCAGCAGCCATCTAATGTTGATCAGCAGCTTGGTCATCTGGTTTTATACCCTCATGGATTCCCAAAGCCTGTAACACTTTATCTCTCAACTGCTCTCTACTCAAAGTGTGGTTTTCAGGTGACCAAATAATGTTCATGATGGTAGTGAAACACTTTTTAACTACAACCTTTGAATGCTCATCCAACCTTTTTTCCAAATACTTTTTGTTGACTCCATCACCATCTTGGATTGGATCATTAACATCCATGAGGACTGCATTGTTCAAGCTTACAAAAATCTGCGATGTTTCAGTGTCCTGAGTCTTTGGCAGCCAATCCCATAGCATATTCTGGCACACTTTTAGGTTAACAGCATCCTTTTCATTGCGTGGGCTGCCAACATTGATCACTCTTCTTCCTCGGATGTTGATATTACCGAGGACGTCCATTATTCTTCTATCGCCGTTTGATGACATTACTTGAATGGTATGCACATGCTCAAGTTTACACGTTTTATCGGGCTAGAGTGCAGTGCTGCCAACTATGTAACCACCTTCCACCAACTCTTCCAGAATTGAATTAATTTCATTCTCATGTCCAGTGTTGCCAACTGCTTTGGACTGATCCAACAGTCTCAATCTGTCCACCAACTCATTGGGATCATCATAGTAGATGTACTCAATCCTGCTGTCAGCCACCAAATTGAATGGTGCCTTGAGTCCTCGTCCAGCAACCGAAGTATCTGAAGAAGATGATGATGCATCACCATGTTTCACTTCTCGAAGCTTTTTGATTACATTCTTGTATTTGGGATTGTTATAGTTCACAATTTTTCCATATGCACGATAGCCTGCCCTGTACACATTGGTTAGGCTCAACACACTCTTGTAGACCTTCTCATCACTTTTTTTCACCTTTCTGAAGTCGGGATGTTTCTTGAAAATCAGCTCGCATATTCCCGGTGTGACATTGAACGTTTTCTCTTCATTTTCATTGTTTGGATTGCTCAGTATAATCTTGTCCCCATTTGGTCCAAAGGTTAGCAGCTTGTTACCGAGAAATAGGCTATTATTCTCCACTCTTGGTCCAAACTTTCTATCACTGTTACCATCTCTGTTGTCCATCGATGCTTTAACATATTCTCCTACAGCTGTTCCAGCCAGTTCAGATTGGGCAAAGCTTTCATCAATTTCCTCCTGGGTAGTATTCATCAACACATCCTCCTCCTCCTCCTCCTCATCGATGGATGAGTCCTCCTCCTCCAATTGACTTCTACCTTTCCACAATTTCCGTCCCACTCCTGATGTGCTTGCTGCAGGTATTTCAGCTGTTCCAACTGTCTCCAAGGTTTGCTCTTCTTCTTCTTCTACAATAGGTGATGCGGTAGGCCTCTCCCATTGTGGCTTACATCCTTTCACTGCACCTAACTTGAATGGGTATGGTGAGCCGGGTGTAATTGGTGGTGTAGGAGGTACCATATGAGTTCATAGTGTACGTGCGAATGGGCGTGTCACTGCTGCTGGTGAAGGTGTTGGTGGTGGTGCTGGTGGTGGTGCTGCTGCTGCTGGGACACCCCGCTCCATGATAACATCTGAAATATTCTGGAGTGGCTCAATAATTGGTTTCAAACTTTTGATATGCTTCTCCTCAGTCAATGATCTGCCCAAAGTGATTTCCTTATGCTTCCTCTTGATGTTGCGTCGTAGCTGAGCAATCTCCATGATGGTTGGAGCAATGTCCTCCACAGTCTGCTTTCTTTTCCGCTGCTGCTTCACGTCCATCTCGATCGGTGTTCACTGACTGAATGAGCCTTTTCAGCTTATGCTTCAGCTAAAAAAGTGTCAAGACCGTTTCTGTAACGTCCGCTATTCTTGCCTGAGGCACTATCGATAACAAGGAATGCATGTGCAGACGAAGACCACACATCATCGCACATACTTTTGAATGCATCAAATGTCATGTCGGCTCCCACATGATCTCTGTACAAATGTTTCATATTGAGTTCATCCTGTTTGAATACAATCAGAAAATTGGCATTGTCACGTATCAATTGTTTTGGTATGCGACTGTAGGTCTGCGCCAAATAAAACACATCAACGTTGCTGTGCCGTCCAGTGGTGAAGTAGCGTCTGATGGCTTCCTGCTGCTCACAGATAACATCATCAAAAATGATTATTGAATTGGCGGGCAATTCGTGTGGTGCAGGTATCTCTTCACAGGTGTCACACTCGATGTAGTTCATTTTAGGTCCTAGTCCTTCCATCACAGTGCGCAAGAACTCGTATTTCGGTTGGAATGTTGTCTTGGAGAACAGATAGATGTTTGAGAAGCGTATACCATTTGGATCAAAAAGCATGTTGAACATTACATTAGTTTTACCACAACCCGATGGTCCGCATATGATACATCTCAGGTGGTGAGGGAACAAAGGTCCATGCCGCTTCTTGATGTTCATTTCCGGTCCAAGTCCACAACCGCTTGCCACACGATCAAAGTCAATTATATTGAACTTGTGTCGACGTTGCACTACCTGTTTCATTACACCAAATCTGCTCTATCAATCCAAGAGTCGTGACTGCTATCGTATCCTTTCCAGCGCACCAACAGTTTATTACCTCTCCTCTTCAACACTTTTACAATTTCAAACACGTCTGGCACTTTAGTTTTGACAATCTCTTCTGCATAGAATCCCCCTTGCACAGGTTGTCCTCCACTGTCTTCCAGCTCATACGTCACAGGTACAGTAGGTCTCACACGTGTGACAGTGAACAGTTCATTTGTCCAATTGGGTAGGTAACCCTTGTTGAACACGGTTTTATACTTGCTTATGCGCACCTTATCACCCGGTTCAATTGATTGACCAGGCCCAGGATAAAACCTGTTTCGCACCTTGTTCTGCAAACTCTTACGATATTCCTCACGCTGTTCTCTCAGTCTGCTCAAGAGTATAGTTTCATGCTTCTTCTTAACATCGGCTGGACACATGCCTATTGTACGATGTATCCTCTCATTGTATTCCTTCACCAGCATGTCAAGGATGTCTGTCCACTTGTAGGATCCTCTCTCAGTGAACTTGATCCACATTAAACGTTTCAGAGTCCTGTTGAAGCATTCCACTATCGATGCCTTCTTATCTGAATACGTCGAATAGTGATTGACGTCATATTGTTTCACAAGTCTTGAAAACTTTGCATTGAACCACTCTTTGCCGTCATCCGTTTGAAGGTTTTCCATTGGATGCCGTTCGAATATAGGACGCATTGCCTTGACCACTTCCTCGGATGTCTTTGTCTTTATCGGTAACGCATATGCATACTTGCTGAGACAGTTTATAATAGTGATGATGTATTTGTAACCTTTGTTCTGCTTTGAGTATGGTATCATTTCAACAAGGTCGGCTTGATAGAGGTCGTCAAGACCTTTCACTGTAACCATCCTCATCGGAAAATTCCGACGAGCTGGCATGTGCAGTTCACGTGCTATCACACTCTTCTCCATACTGATGCCCATCAAGTGAACACGTGCCTTTATATATAGTTGTTTTTTCACAGCACATGATGTGCGTCATACTCTGTTATCATTCCAACACTTTTGACATTGAAGTATGTTAGCATGACCTTTTTGAACCTGATTGCTAACACATTCGAGTTAATTGGCATTTAAAATGATAAGCGTCAGCATAATCTTTTTTGAAGCTGATTGCTAACACAATCGACCCAATTGTCATTGAAAAGGATGTGCGTCATCATGACCTTCCATGCTATCATTCCCATTGTGCAACACTTTTGACATTTGCATCAGCTAACCTTTCTCTCATGCTTTCCTAGAAAGATCACTTTATCATTCAGCCTGCATTGTTTGTCAGTTGCTATCACCTTAACCTTTTTGAACTTGTTTACTAAGACATGATGTTTTTGATATCTCACTTTAGTATATATACTGCCCAAAAATTCAATCAAATTCAGTCTTCACATCGGAGTTATAGAGAGAATATATTGTACGCGAAAAGTGATCTCAGTGTTCTCCTAGTGTTCACCAAAGACGGAATGGATCCAACCCAGCAGTTATCTTCCATAGTGGACAAAGCATTAGCTGTGTTCAAAGAGGAGCTCCTCAGGCAGTTGCAAACTACGCCTAGGACTGCCAATACCAGCACTGCCACTGTTGCTGCTCAAGATGTTGCTGCTCAAGATGTTGCTGCTCAAGATGTTGCTGCTCAAGATGTAGCTGCTCAAGATGTCACTGCTGCTCAAGTTGACAGTGCTGCCGGCTCCTCCACCACAGCAGTATCACTTCCCAGCAGTGGTATGCAGGCGATAATTGAGGAGATGCTTTCCGCCTGGGAATCCATTCCTAACTTGGAAAGCACTCCAACAGTTGAACGACAGTCATCGCCACCGGCAAAACGACAATATCTGCAGCCAGCATCAAGGCGAGCACCACCGCCACAAGCATCAAGGCAGTCATCGTCGGCATCAAGGCGACCACCGCAAGCATTGAGGCAGTCACCCCCACCGTCAGCAGCAAGGCGACCACCACCTGCATCAATGCAGTTACCCTCACCACCGGCATCAAGGCAGTTACCCTCACCACCGGCATCAAGGCAGTCGCCCCAAGTGACAAGGCAGTTACCCCCACCACCACCGGCATCAAGGCAGTCGCCCCCACTGCAAGCATCAAGGCAGTTACCCCCACCACCACCGGCATCAAGGCAGTCGCCCCCACTGCAAGCATCAAGGCAGTTTCCCTCACCACCACCAGCATCAAGGCAGTCGCCCCCACCACCAGCATCAAGGCAGTTTCCCCCACCACCACCAGCATCAAGGCAGTTTCCCCCACCACCACCAGCATCAAGGCAGTTTCCCCCAACACCACCAGCATCAAGGCAGTCGCCCCCATCGCAAGCATCAAGGCAGTTTCCCCCACCACCACCAGCATCAAGGCAGTCGCCCCCACCGCAAGCATCAAGGCAGTTACCCCCACCACCACCAGCATCAAGGCAGTCGCCCCCACCGCAAGCATCAAGGCAGTTACCCCCACCACCACCAGCATCAAGGCAGTCGCCCCCAGCATCAGGGCAGTGGCAGCAGCATCCTCAGCAGCCCATTATACCTCCACATCGGGCCCCACAAATTCCGAGCATGGCATGGCGGGGCAGCATTGGCCATCCATCGCATCATGAGCTGGAACTCCAGCATAGAGTTTTAATCAGTGCGATGGATATGTATGCCCCGCTGCCTGCATACGGCTCCAATTATGTTGGGGCTGATGAAATTGTGGCACGGTTAATGAGGCATCGCCGCTTCAGGACGCTGCATGGGCTGCTGAAATTGGAGCTGGCGGCCTACAGTTATGAGGCGATAAACAAGCAGCTGGCCATTGCTTGGGGGGTAATTATGAAATCGATCGGTCTGTTGAAGGCGGCTGCTTCACTAGAAATTTCCAACCCTGAACTTAGCCCAATAGAGTTGAGATACTCAGTTATTGGACCGAGAAAATTGGAAAATGTCATCAAAAACAAAAGGGTTATCGATGAAGAAACGGCTGTCTTATTATTACGCAGGGAAAATATAACTGCACTTTGCGCCCCAAGGTGCGATATTGAGCAAGTTCTATATGAACTTCGAATTGGTTAAAAAATTGTATATTCTAAAATAAACATGTTTCTGATAATCTTTCATCTTTTCATTTTCTACCTCCTACACTGGTGTGCAGCTCTAGCACTTGTCTCAGCCTCACATGGACTGATGCAAATAGAAAATCGTCTTGCATATAGACATGTTTTTTCCTGCATAGCTGTGACGTCATACAGACAAGTTGAATGCAAGATGATCTTCTATTTGCAACAGCCCACATGGACGATCTTGCATAATGTTGTGCAACAGACAAATATAAAATCGACTTGCAATTACGCATAGACAGGTTTTTTCCTGCATGTTGTCATACAGGCAAGTTGAATGCAAGCTGATTTTCTATTTGTCTTTGTAACATCACACACATGGACTTTAAGATCTTGCATAATGTTGTGCAATGGTACACTCACAGACATGTCCTGCATGATGTCATACAGACAAGTTGAATGCAAGATCTATTTGCAACAGACACAGCCCCCACATGGACTTGTCTTATAGAGTAATCTTGGTTTTTAAAAAATGAGCATGGTTATCGAATACAATTCTTTATTATTATCAAGAAATACTGTTAGAGGCTGATGTCATTCAAAACTAGTTAATTTCAAAACAAAACAAAGTTAATGTCAATCAAGTCTATCAATCACCACCCACTTGCGGAAATTTCTCAAGTATTGCAACATATCACAATATGATGTACTAGATGGGAACTCCACATATACTGTTCTTCCATTGATGCAGAGGCGTACTTCCAAAGCATCGTAGAAGGCATTCTCCATTGTCTGCAGGAAATAGTCAGTTGTTCGAAATGGTTCATAGTATTGTCCTCCAATGGCGAATACTGGCAGCACAATCCATTTGCTGCTCACTGGTGATGAACAAGTATCACATCTGCAGTATAGGCAGTATGAATCCATTGGTGGCAGTCACAGGGTATCCTTCAGCTCGTGCTACAGTTGCGGTTGATGCTGCTGCTGCTGCTGCAGTTGACACGTCCTCACAGTACGGCTCACAAACCTCTTCTGATCGGATGATGATGATGATGGGTGGATACATGTGTGCAAATGCGCAGTGGCTGATGTCAATCGAGTATATCAAGCACCACCCACTTTCTGAGCATTCCCAAGTCATTCTGCATCTCACGATAAGTGTGACCATATGGGAACTCCACATATACTGTTGTTCTATTGGTACACAACATCACTGATGAAGCAAAATGGAAGGTTCTCTTCATTACTTGCAGAAAATTTTTGATTGTCAAGAATGGTTCAGGCTCTTGTCCTCCAACAGTGAATATAGGCTGCACAATCCATTTGTTGCATGAGGTTAGTGAACAAGTACCACATTTGCAGTATGGCTTAAATTCGTGAGTTTGCTCCATTGCTGATTGGTGGCGGTTGTCTGTAGATTTCTCTGCAATAGGTGTCACAAGTATCCTTCAGCCCGGCAGGTGCTACAGCTGTTGTTGTTGCTGGTGCTGCAGTTGACACGTCCTCACAGTACAGCTCACAAACCTCTTCTGATCTGCTGATGATGGTCTCAAGGAAGTCTAGCGATGAAAATGATGAGTGGATGCAGGTGTGCAGATTTTGTGCGCAGTGAAATCTTTGGCACAGCTCTTTGTCCAAGTTTTTCCCTCCAGCCAACTTCATATACCACTCGTTGACGTCACGGCCCATTGCATCAATAGCATCCTGGGTTGTATTCCGATGTAGCACCATTCTTGACATCAGGCACTGATGCATGTGAAACTTGTTTGCTTGATCAAGACCATGATCTCGTTGCCACAGGAAAGTCTGAGTCCTATACTTTGGATCCAGTTGGCTAGTGTAGACGCTTGTAGCCAGCACGAGATACAGCACAGCTCGAATCATGATTGCTTATGCCAAATGCTTGCTCTTCCTCCCATATTTATACTAAAGTTTATGCAGACTCGGCAATTTCTTATCAGCGGATGTGTGACTCATGTCTTCTACTCCTTTACTTTTCCAACAATGCTCTGAGTATACTGTGCTGTGATATCCCGCCATTTGTAAAGTCATCATATTCCTTGTAATCATCAACATTGAAATCAACAACACGTGATTGTTTAGCTGGTGGCTCATCATCATCGGATATGTGGATCACTCGACTGCTATCTGCTGCCGCTGGCTCATCATCATCAGATATGTGGATCACTTGACTAGTACTGCTATCTGCTGCCGAACGTTTGCAACTACCTTGTTCTATCTTAAGAACATCTGTTGGTACAAACGGTACTGTTGATGAAGTTGATGCTTTTGCTGTCATTGACAACAATGTTCTAGATGCCTCCATAGTTGATATGTTTTCTTCTATTGCTGTATCTGCTGCTATCAATGCTGCCCTTGATGATGCTTCATTTTCTTGATCATTCTCAGTGTTGTACTCCTCCGCCTCCTCCTCCTCCACCACCACCTCATCCTCAAACCCATCATCATTGAATACTGGAGCTTCATTGACAATGTTGCGATGTCCATATGCAAGAGTAGTGATTCCATCTTCAAGAATGTACCGTTTTTCATCAGCCTTGCTGAGTGCTTTCTTCTTCTGAATGGTGGTCATGATTCTATGTTTCCTGGTACAGAACATCACCTGATCTCTATAGATGTCCTTCTCACCATAGAGACAGTCAATGTAGTCCTGAAAGACTATGTACCGTTCTGCATCAGGATGACTTTTTGGGAGCTCCTGTCCAAGAATTGGCCGTCTCACTCCCTTTGCCTTCTTGATAAGGCCACTCTTCAGTTGTGTCTCATCTGTAACATAGCATCTGCAAGCATACAGCTTGGAGCGCAGGCCGACATACTCATAGGGGGCTCGAGCTGCATACTCATCCTTGAATTTCCCCAGCACCATCTTGTTTGTCTCAGAGTAGCATGGGTGGTTGGCCGGGTACTCTGATGTATCGAATACGTTTCTCAACTTGTCTATATTCATGATATCCATATACATATCTTCAGTTTGGACATTGTAGAACAAGCTGTCAGTGTCCTGGTATAACAGTTTGAGTCGGTTTCCATAAATAGGTTTCATCACATCGTAGTGAAACTCGTACATTAGAATTTTGCTCACATCGAGTACAGTCAGTCCAATATATATCGGCTTGTCCAATACAACCTTGTCTTGATGGAGTGTTACAGCGCATATGTTGTCACCAAATATGATGCGATCTTTGAATGTTGGACGTGCCACCAGTCTCTTCAACCTCCTCTCACAATTGACCAGCTCCATGTTCATCCGGTTCTTAACATTCTCCATTGTTTTTCCAAAGACCGCATTATTCATTAGCTTGAAGAAATTCTTTTCAAATTTGTTCGCTGATTTCTGACGTAGTTGTGTGTTGAGTTGAATGTATGGGGCCAAAAAGCCTTCTTGCTGGAATGAAATTCCACGGTGAACTTTGACAATTTTCAGTCCATGATTCACAGCCTGTTTCAGGAGTCTATAATGACATACATACTCCTTGCGGTTCTGCAGCGTTGTCATTAGCCTCACATATCCTGACTTGGGAGTCTTCTGGCTCTCTGGAAGAAAAGGGAAGTCGTTGTGATCATCCTGTAGCTCTTGAGGATACTCGACGTCGACTTCTAGGATGTATCCCATTCGCTGATTGTCTGGGATTCTATCTATATGAGCAGCCACCTCCTCCAGTTCCTCTTGACACATCCATCGAAATTTTCGGCAAGGTAGTGGGTTGCTCATAGCCCATCCATAAAGATTGTTGGCATCGGTGTACAGCAAGTAGGATATCGGTTTCTCTGGATCCAGTGGTGCACCTGTGTATTTGTTGTTGGCAATCGAATGGCGGTGGACACATGTGGTTATTCCTCCTCGGATACCTCTTTCAACAAACATGTACATATCGTAATCGCTGAGAAGTTCCAATTCCACCTGGGTGTATTTCAGCATGGCATCAAATGAGAATCCTGGTGCAGTGAAGTAGTTGGCACAGTCAAGATTGTAGTTTTTTATGCACATGTCCCTGAAACTTTCAAACACATCAGCCAAGAGTAGAACATCTGTCTTTAGGTAAAGGTCACTGTAGTCCCCTAGTGTTCTACATCCAAAATGTTGCCAGACCAATTGTGCATGGGCGTAGTCCTCATCACTGATTCCATGATCTGTCAGCTTGCTGAAGAATGCTTCCTTTGGTGGTAGGGAAGTTTCTTCCAATTTCTCCCATGAATTGCAATAATCGTAAGGGAATACTCCTTTACGTGACACAAGATCGAGTCTTGTCTTGAAATGTTTAGCGGTATGTTTCAGCACATTTGGAATGTCCGTGTCATTATGTGCAGACTTGCGCAATTCTGATACCAATGTATCCAAACTGTCCGGTGTGAATCTGAATGTATCTATGAATCTCAGGTGGAGTCGATTGGAAACGTGTTTAGTGAAGCTGATGTACTTTTCAGATGTGTTTGGAATGACTTTGATCCTATTCTTGTCGGCCCCAAGTTGAGGAATGAGCAGATGTGTATCATAGTTGGATGAATTGTGTAGAAAAACTGGAATGAAGGTCTGACGCTGTCTTTCCAGATTGCATGGATTGCACAGTGCATTTCTATAGAAACCAGTCATATGACAATGATCATACACTTTGTCTCTTCCAAACTTTTTACCACAAGCTTCGTAGTGTGTAGCAGCATCATGTGCAGCTTGTTGTTGATCGGTGAGTGGCATCATTCTAATACCCAACTGGTCCATGGTATCAGCAATAAGTTTTGCATAGTGGCTGAGCTGACTCATGAAGTGTTCGGCTGTATTGGGACCTCTGTAGACAATCGGTTCTTGAGGTATGTAATGGCTCAGTGTCAGCCATGAAGGAAATTGTGTCTCATCTCTCACAAAGTACATGCAATAGCTCATTGCATTGTGGTATTGTATCACTTTTGTCTGCTTCCCAATCCATCTCTCTGGAGCTTCCCCCTCCACATCACCCTCTTCTAGGGCAGGTGTCTCCAGCAGACACTCAAAGTCTGCATACACTACAAGCGGCAGTCTGAACTTCCTCAAGTGCTTCTCAAACTTCAATGTCAGCGGTTTTCCATCTTTCAGCTGTGGCATGATCATCCTAGCCGTCTTGTTGTTGGCACAATACTTCTCATGTTCTGCCATCCTTTGCTCACCATCATTAGCAAGAGTGTAGTGTGTGAAGCATCATCTGCAAATAATTATACGTCCATGATGTTTTGTCAGCTGTGGTCTCAGGAGCTTCTCAAAATCTTTGATCAAGCAGTAGTGGGTGTTGATTTGTGGATCCTTGTTTGCATCTTCAGCATCCTGCAGCAAATCGTTAGTCTGTGCACCATCATCTTCAACAGCCTCACCCAGTAGCAGAAGATCAAAGTGCTCAGTCTTCATGGTATCGGTGACTCGTCTGGGGAAGATGTTATTATCAGAGTCGACTGCATACACATTGACAGAGACTGTAGGGTTATCCTTCTCGAACCTATCAATCTGGTTTATAGTTGTCGGGAAAGTGATGCCTTTAAAGTTGTATTTCTCCCGAAGATTGAAGTATCGGTGGTTGACTCGCTCCAAATTTTTTCCTTGGACATGCTTAGCGAGGATCGCCCACATGAAACAATGTTGGTCCTCATTCCTCGGGTTGATGATGGCTTTCCTTGCAGCTAGCTTGGGCGGGGTAATGATGTATGAAGAGCCTCTAAGGGGAATATGTTTGCTGATCCTTATGAGTAGTCCATCAATCTGTAGCAGTGTCCATCCACTGGATTTCCCTTCGAACATAGCCTCCTCTTCCAGCATCTTCTGGCAAGCCATCTCCACTTGCTGAGGCAGCGTGAGAACGGTGAATGCTGCATAGTTTGGTGTTTTGAAAGCGATGTCCTGCACCTCCTCCACCTCTTCGTTGTTCGGATCAAGGAAGCACTTGTGATAAGTTGCCTCCAGCACCAGATTGAATTTGATTGCACCATGCTCCTGGATTTCTGCTGTCAGGACGCTGTTGATCTTCTCCTCCAAGTTGTCAAGGAAGGACTGGAAATCCTTTTGAGGGCTTGTAGAACACTGGTTGTTGAAGAACAGGGTTCGAAGATTGTTGTTGAACGCCTCCTCCAGCACAACGAAGTCGTCACACTTTTCCTGAGTCTGCTGGCAGCGTCTTCTCTTGTTAAGGGACATGGTAAGCTGGAATGAAACAATATGCATTAGACATTGACAAATGAAATTGTAAGATAGTTGCAGCTTTCCTGGAATGAAACAATATGCATTAGAAGATAGTTCCACTGGGTTTCTGGGACTGTCAGTTGATCATGGTTTGGCATGGTCTGTTCATGTGGAGTTACTTCTGAAGAGACTCAATTCAGCAGCCTTCATTGTTTCAAGGCTGTCTAGTATGCTGGCCAGAGATGCTGTGGTTGCTGCTTACCACAGCTATTTCGAGTCTCTGCTGTCTTATGGTATACTACTTTGGGGGGGGTTCAAGAAATTCACTGCCAGTTTTTAGGGCCCAAAAAAGAATCATCAGGATTATGTTTAGGAAGCCACCTAGATTTTCATGTCGCTCCCTCTTCCAATCAGCAAGGATTATGACTGTTCCTGCACTCTATATTTATTATTTGGCAATTTTTGCCTATAATTCTCAAGTAAAATGGATAACAGGCACCAATATCCACAGTCATTTTACAAGGTCAAGGAATGCTGTAAGAATTGAGCCTCATTGTACAACTTTTTACAAGCTGAGCCCTGAGCATATGGGTAAAAAAGTTTTCAATTCATTGCCAGACCACTTGAAAGAAGCGCAGTCAGTAGGAATTTTCAGAGGAAGGCTCAAGGACTGGTTATTGCGTGAATGTCCCTATAGTTGGCGGGCTCTTATCCATTGAGGTCTTGGAATTGATTATTGTTTTTTAAGTTTTAGGAATCATAAGTTATTTTCTTTGTAAAACTAGTGTTTTGATGTTGTGTATTTATTTATTAATCATTTAATATTATTATTAATAATAACATTAGGATTGACTGTGATTTTACCACCTGGAAAAAACTGTTTGTTGAGATTGTTTATATTGTAAGACCTTTATATTATGTATTGTCAATAAGACTATATTGTATGACTATTGTCAATGCTGACTGATGTTAAGCCTATGACATGTATATGAATAAATTGAAATTGAAAAGTTCCTTTAACAATATGCATTAACAAAATTCCAAGTTGCCTGAACACTATGCATTAGCAGTTGGTAAGTGGAAAAGCATTTAAAAGTGCAAGCATTAGGATGCATTAATTGCAAAGAGTACTTACTTTGAAAGTTGATCAAGACTGGAGCACAAGAAGCACAAGGAGCACAAGACTGGTAGGCACAAGGAGCACAAGAAGCTGGAGCACGAGCACAGTAGTTGGCTGTCTGGTGTGAGAGAGCAGTGTATGATAACTCCAACAGAACACCCAGCTTATATACTCTAGCCACTACCTCCCACCAAACCCTCGACCCCCACCCCCACCCCCACCCCAATCCCCCACCCATAGCCTGAACAGCTTCCCACCATTTTTCATTTTTTTTTTTTTTTTTTAATTTTCTATTTTTTTTTTTTTATTTTTTTTTTTATTTTTTTTATTTTTTTATTTTTTTTTTTAATTTTTTTTTAATTTTTTTTTTTAATTTTTTTATTTTTTTTTTATTTTTTTTAATTTTTTTTTTAATTTTTTTTTTCAAGGTCAAGGTCAGGGTCAAGGTCAAGGTCAAAGGTCAAAGGTCAAGGTTGCACCAGAATTCCCAAAATGTAACTACTAGGCTTTATCATAATTAGTATGCCAAATCACATAATTAAGTCACATCTAAATTCGATTCTGAATTAAGCAATGAGTAGAAAGTATCCTAATCGTTACGGATAGTTCAAGTGCTAATCATTTATAAATTTCAAAGTTGAGATTAAACACTGATTGAATATGATAATCTCAACTAACCGACTTCTAAATTCACAATTATTATTGTGAATTTCCAGCGTAATTATTGAATACAAGATGGCAATTAAACGTTCATTTCCACCGTTTATTGCGTCCAGTGAAGTGTGTGTTTCAAAAATTCAACAAAAAATGTCTTTCTTGATCAATTCTATTTATTTTTATCAGCTTGTTAAACTGAAATAAATCTATTTTTACGCTTTGTATGCAAAAATAGTAATATATGATAAATTTTATGTGCACAATCATGCGTAGAAGCTAGCTGTTCATGCTAGAAGCCGCATGAATGTGTGCTGCGCACAGTTAACAATTTTCATACGCTACGCAGCTTTTCATTCCCCATTACATTCTCTTCACCTGACGTAAAATATTAAGCTTGGACGCAACTTGACAACCGTAAAATTATTCTGAGTCATTCCAGTCATACGCATCACTGTTCAAATCCTTCAGGCATCACTGGAATTCGCATACATTTCCTACATACCGCTACACATAACTTATCATTCTGTGACAAGTCCTCTCAAAATTTACGGCAGTCGAGAATAGTGAACTATAACAGTATCGATTTTATTAAGGAACAGATAAAAATAAAGGGGAATTTGCACAACCAGAGCTAGAAAACGGATTTGTTTTCACCGCAGAAACGATCATTTCCTGTTATGCAATCTGTAAAATTGCCAATTTCAGATCCGCAATTACAAAGATTTTATGGTTTCGTCAGCAAACAAGTTTCAAAATTCACCATACCTTTGGCTGAGAAATGTTTAGTGCTGTCATCAATCATGTTGTGAATTCCTATGGTCGTTTCTGTAGCAGTGGCGGATCCAGAAATTTTTTTTGGGGGTGGCTGGTAGCTACTGATGGGGTTGGAGGGGGGGGGGGTAGAGGTGTACTGAATACAAGTAGTATTGTAGAAGCTTTTGAATTTTTCATAATCAATCATACCCGAACTATAACTATTCATATTATTGGGAGATGAAAAATAGCTTTACTAGTGCTTTGAACCGTATCAGCGATAAAATTAATTTAAATTCATAGTATATTGGAAAATTTTGATTGAATTATGGCTGAATCTGGTGTGCTCAGCAGTTTGTCAAGGAACACGGTACTATTCCGGTATTACGGTCATATTATTCAATTTTTAAGAATGAAAATCAATGTGAGAGCTTTAATTAGTTACACATTTTTCAATTAACTAATGTTTCATCTAGTTTTAATAGATAAACTTTGTGTGAATTCCACATAGTAAAAAGAGATGTTTTTCTAAAGTTTTAGTTCACCTCTTATAGAAGTATGGGATTTGAAGCTACTCCCCCAGAAAATTTTTGTATACTTTTTTTGAGAAAACAATTGAAATGCTATTAGATCCATATTATATACAAATAAACCCAATGCAAGCGGTGTATCTGGAATTTTTCCACGATATAACCTATATCAGTAGCAGGTGACCACTGGTTTGCCAACCACTGTGATAGAATGTTAAAAAAAACATTGGCTGATATGTTAATGTTCATTATCTCATTACTTTTTGTAGTGTTAAGCACAGATGTTTTCATCATTAATATTATCAGCTGTCTTATGGATGGGAGTTTGTTATTTGATCGAAATAAAGACTCACTGGAGAAAACATTCACTTAAAGGTTGTTGCTCATATTTCATATTCTCATTTCATATTCTACTCAACATTACACTTTTCATTAAAAGAAAGTTGGTACTGTTGTGATTCAATTACTGCAATTTTAAGTTGCACTACTTTTTCTATTCAACAAGTACTGGTTTTATTCAGCAAGGACAAAAATCTAAGCACGAGTTGATTGGTTGCATACAATGTAAATGTAACTAAGACATTATACAGTATTAAAACGTTAACGGATTTCATACAATTGAAGACTTAGTAATGGAATAAGGTAATTCTTGCTAATGAATATTTTACGAGCGACAAACTGATGATATTGGTAAAAAATTTATACTCTCCCATGAAACTTTTTGGAGGTTTTGGGCGGGCTTCAGCCCGAAAGCCCCCTCCCCCCCCTCCCCGTGAATCCGCCACTTTCTGTAGTGTCATCGTTATTTCACTACAGTTACAGTGACTTTTTTCATAAAAGGTCACTGTAACTACAGTATAACAACACCAATGCGGCAGTGTTTGAAACGTCAATTTGGACTGTTTAAGATTGCATACTTTCCTCTTCCTATAAGCATTGGAAATATGCTCCAATGTTTCGTAGTTGGGAGAAAATAAATAGTGAATTATGAGACTTGAAGTTGCCACAACCACATTTATTAAAACCGTGAGATACTAGTTTCCATTGTTACACCATTATCAATCTCAAACAAACTAAAACTGAAGTACAGAGTAGCTTAATGAAGCTAGCTCGATTGTGATATCTGGGATAAAAGTGAAGTTTATAAATTGAATTGCAGTGATTGTAATGCATGTTATGTGGGTTAGACTGGTAGAAGTTTCAAACGTAGACTTAACACAGAACGATACTATTGGCTGAGGGAGAAAGTTCCTTTCACAGGCTGACCTTCTTATAGGTGTTTGATTGACTTAACAAGTCACGCCCGCTGGTGGGAGGAGAAACAAGGTCAAAATCTGTGTGAAAATCAAGAACCAAAAAGTAACAAACAAGAACAATACACAGCTAGAATTGGGCAATTGAAAAAAAAATAAAGCTGAATGAAATGCAGACAAGGTCAATTGAGAAAAACAAGAAAGTTGATTGAAGAGTAGGCCAGAATTCTGATGAAACCAAGTTAGTTGTATTGAATTGGGTGAATCAAATTTGATCATTTAAACTGAGTACTATTGGGATTGTTTTTCACCAACCTAGCTATTTCCAAGGATTCTAAAATGTTCAGTTGTCTGCCTTTTGCCTTTAGATGGATGGATAAAAGGAGATATTTGTGAATAACATTTTTAATGAAATAAGCAGGAGACTAGCAATTAGTGCTAGCATTTCAGTAACTGATACTAGAGAAAGGTCATGGATAATAGTACCTTATCTTGGCTCAGTACCAGACGAATTAGGGAAAGAATTGAAAAAGAACGAGTATGTTGAAGTTTTTCAAACAAAACCTAATTTAAAGAGCTTGTTCGGGTATAGTAAAGATAAAATAATTGATATCTGGGATAAAAGTGAAGTTCATAAATTGAATTGCAGTGATTGTAATGCATGTTATGTGGGTTGGACTGGTAGAAGTCTCAAACGTAGAATCAATGAACCTATTAGAAAACCGATTGGAATACCGAAAAAGGAGTATTTTGCTTAGCATCTCATTACTAATGGACACAAGCTCAAGGCTAAAAAAAATGTAGAATTTCTGCATTTGATTGGCAAAGGCAGACAAGTGAACATTTGAGAATCCTTGGAAAAACTAGGTTGGTAAAAAAACGATTCCAATACTAGCTTAAATGATCAAATTTATCTCAATAAATTCAATACAACTAACTTGGTTTCATCATAATTCTGGCCTAATCTTTAATAACGGTACTTTATTGTTTTTCTTGGTTGACCATGACTCCATTTCATTCAGCTCCATTGATTATTTTATTTCAATTTTCTAAATTGTTTAATTCCAGCCTACTTGTGTTATTGTTTTGGTTTGTTACTTTTTAGTTTTTGATTTTGACCTTGCTGCTCCTCTCACCAGTAGGCGTGAGTTGTTAGGCCCTTCATACGATCACAGTCCTTTTAATGAAGTTCAGACTATGAGCGGCACTTTCTCCCTCAGCCAATAGTTGCATTCTGTGTTGAGTATATATTAAGTTACTTTGTACGTTAGTTTTAGATTGTTAGATATTGATAATGATGTACCAACCGAATCTAGTATCTCACGGTTTTCAATAAATGTGGTTGTGATAACTTTGTCTCATTATTCATTAGTAAGAGAAAAAACTGATTTTTATTAATGCTGGCACTTCTAAGTTACCACAATTATTTTCTGTTAACTAAGTTTCCATTGTTTACCAGCAATGGAAAACAAAACAAAGAATACAAAAAGTAGTAACTGTCTGTATGATAAATTAAATAAAATAAAATTATAAACAAAGCTTTAGAAATGCAATAAAATCCAGAATTTGATATGATTTATCAATCTTAATTGATACAAAAAGAATAGAAAAGTGATCATCTTGTTCCCACTCCAGGATCCTACTAACAGGCGTTAAATTGTTCCATATTCATTGAAAAATATGAATATTTCGCCAACCAAGTCATCTGATTGAAAGAATAGATCGATCCAGAATAGATCATCTGATAAAAAGATCGATCCAGTGTGAGGGATGGACAGAGGCCTGAAACAGAAATCGAAGCTGATAATGTGAAGAGCAACAAAGGATCACCACGATTACTGCTATTATCCCCTCGTGGAATGATGAGATTGCTGGAAAAGTACGGATTTGCGGAACAGTAGCTACCAGACACATTGGGCACCCACTTTTTCTGTTTACTGCTGTTATTTCCTATCTTGCATTCCTACTGGCTCTCATTCCACACTCTGTGCAGCTTTTCTCGTGATTTTTTTGTACGTTGAAGCCTGCTTGTTTGTTTAGTTCGGACAGCGGACACCCATTATCGTCGGCTGTTCCACACTCTGTAATTAAATGTTTGGCTCCTCCTTCTTCACATTCACCACACATTGCACCCTTTGCCAAAATCTCATAGTCGTAGTGCTTTCACGTCCATTACACTCCAACTTTCCACTATTCTGCCAATAAAGTAGTATCCAATAGATTTCTGATTTGATGGTACAGTCCTCATCGACTTTCTCTTTCCATTAATTCGGTCTTCCCTTCTCTCCTACCACTTTCTTTCCTGATCGCCAATTACTTATCATTATCATCATCCACAAATTTAACGTCAATCCGCTTCCAAAAGCTACGTATTTTTTTCAGTTTCATACTTTTATTTCTCCTTTCTCTCTGTGGACTGCCACTTTCTCGTTCTCTCCATTTTTTTTGTTCTCACTCTATTCTTCTTGTCCTCTTCTTTTTCTTCTTCTTCCTCATCATCCTCCTTCTCCTTCCACTCCTTCACCTCTTCCTCCTCCTCATTTTTCTCCTCCTTCTTCTCCTCCTCCTCCTCTTTCTCCTACATCTCCTCCTTCTCCTCCTCTTCCTCCTCCTCCACCCTCTTCATCACTTCCTACACTTTCTTCACCTCTTCCTTCTCTTTCCTCTTTTCCACCTCCTCCTCTTTCTCTTCTTACTTCTCCTCCTCCTTCTGCTCTTCTTTTTATTCTTCTTGTTTTTCAGTTCCTCTCTCTTTCCCCTTCGTCTTCCCCCTTATTGAGCTCTCCCAATTCTATTTTCTAACAGATCTTTTCTCCTCTATCACTCCCTGTTTTATGTCCTCCTTTTTCTCTATTTCCCTTGTTTTATTTCAAGTATCCACCGGTTTCTCTTACTGCATCTATTTCTTCTACCCTTGTTCACTCCACTTCCTCTCCTCTTCCTCTCGTGGAAGTGACTATCATTCTATAAATTCCAGACTCCCCTCCCTTCATTTACTTCTCTGATGTTTGAAATCTCAGGAATCTTTCTATTTCTCTTTTCTCCCCCTTTTTTCATCTTTCTCTTTCCCTTTCCTGTTCTCTTTTTCTTTCCCTTCTTGTCCTTCTTATAAATTTGTCATGAATAAAGTAATTAATATAATCTTCCTTTCTCTCATCCTCTTCTTTTTCCTCTTCTTCCTCGCTCTTACTCTTCTTCGTCCTGTCTTCCTGTTCTCTCTAACTTTCTTCCTCTTCTCATTCTCTCTCAGTCTCACTCTACCTCCAGCATCAACCCTCGTATCAATCTCTCTTTTTCTTCTTTTCTAGTATTATTTCTCCAGTCTTCCTTCTTTACATTTTTTCTCAAATCTGACCTTCTCTCTTCCTCCTTTTTCTCCTCTTATACATCAACTTTCTCTCTCTTTCCCCATAACTCTATCTTTATTATTCCTCCATCGTCGTCAATAGATAGTCGAACACTGAGCCAATAAAGAATCGAAACTTGGACGAGAAATAAACCTTATAGAAAGAGAAGTTGCATCCATCGCTCTATAATAATATCCGCTGCCTCTATGGCCATTCTCTCTGGCATAGCCTAGTCTATAAAGTACTGGCCGCTCTAACTGAAACTGGAAAGTTGGAAAATGGCCAACGCAGTTTCCATACGTACCAACAACAGCACCAAATCTCATCAATATTAAATAGCACAGTCACAAGGCTCGTCACATCCGAACTTGTTCAGCTGATGCGTAAGTCTGTTCACATGACCTCATTCACAGTGTTACTAAACAGCAAAGGTCAATCTTTGGTATGGTATTCAGGCTAAAATACAAATTCCCTCCTCATCTCTGATGTGCTAACACCAGTAACAACTGTATTATCCTGTACTCACCTTATATATAAATATATATTCATATAGAAGGGAATGTAGGGAAGGTAACTATAGAAAAAGTGACTGCAGGCTCCAACTACTGACTAAAACAAAATGAGGATTTTTGAATGTATAGATGACAGGAGTAATACAAACTCTATAAAGTCCGTAATACTGGTTTCTATGGATATAATTATAGTATATAGATATACCAATTACATTGAAAATTATGCTCGTCTTTGCCCTGATGTAAACAGATCTATTTACCACATGAATATACAGCTGTTACAATTATTTATGATGAAAATATATCTATATATATCGGAGAAACAATGAGCGGCATTCTTATGAAAATAGCATATTTATTAGAACCTGTATTATAGTCTGTTTTGAGGTGCTAACTGGAGCAAGCAATCACTTACTGACGAGGTATCTTCATATTCAAGGTAATGCACAATAATATTATATAATTTTTTTTTTGTAGATTACGTCTTGGAGACTCCAATTAAGGAGTATAAGACAAGTCAGATCAACAATTATACAATCTTATGCACTGATTACCATAATTACTATATCAATTAGTTGAGGTGAGGCTTAATTTCGATCTGAAAGAAACTCTTGTACACTATAAAAAGAAGGTTAATAGTATCCAACAAAACTCCTAGAAATGCAATGTTAATCATACGCGATTAAGATGAGTTTAATGGTTTGTGTTCTCTATTTGATCCTATAGTTCTATTTGTTTATTCTACTATTTTAATCCTTCTGTATTAGGAAGAGAATTCTGAAATAAACTTTCATAGTTTTCTATAAAAGAGAATGACAGTTTGAAAGTCATTCATTGATTGAAAGTTATTTGAATTTGTAAGTATCATAAAAATATTGGAGAAGGTTAATCAGCAAGAGTGAAGATGCAACTGAGATTTTTCATCGAAAATATAAATTGCTCGATCGTTATTCTTTATTAGATGGATATTACACTGATTTGATGATGAGACTGGAGATTATGAAGCTGTGAAATATGTAGCCAATTGGCAAAATATTCAAATAGTGAACATTGAATGTTGAAACTGAATAGTTAATATTGAAATTAATGTCTACAATGACAACGTTAAAAGTGAATTGATAAATTTAAAAATGCATTATAGAACCATTTTATCCAACATTGTATACTCACTTTGTGAAAGAACCCGACAGTTCATAACCGTAGAATAGAATCTACTACTTTTCCAAAGTAGAAAACTTTTCCACGAGGTAGAAAAAAATTTTCCTCGATTAAGGACAGATGAAGAGAAAGTGTAACAATGAACCAAGATCAGCCAATCATCTATTGCAGCTGTTACTGGCTTTTCAGAAACCAGGAATTTCTCCAAGAAACATCTGTGCCCGGAGAAAATCTATATCATATTTTTCAGCTGCTAATAAAGTCTTACAATATGTTGTAACAGAGCTTTCCAGCTATTCTTGGAGACTTGGAACATATTAGCTATTATCTCTCTCAACACTTGAGGAGTCTAACCCATCATAATGGAAGGTGAGAGGATTTACCTGGAAGATTTAGAAAGGGGAAAAGTTAAGTTTATTCTACTGGGGATAAGACAAATTAGGAAAATAGATACATGCATATTAACGGAAGATAGATAAGTTTAGTCATGAAGAATTTATTATAATTATAAACATTGATAAATGAGATGCTATTGGGTATTCCTGCTATGAGAAAATCCATTGAAATTCAGATAGTTGTAACGAATAATAAGATGAAGTTGTCACAACTACATTTATTGAAAATGGTGAGATACTAGTTTCGGTTGTTACACCATTATCAATCTCAAACAAATTAAAACTAAAGTACATAGTAGCTTGATATATACTAAACACGGACTGATACTATTAGCTAAGGGAGAAATAGACTGATCTTCATTAAAGGTTTGCGATTGGCTGAAGGCCATAACAAGTCACGCCCACTGGTAAGAGGAGCAACAACCAAAAATAAGAGTCCAAATCAAGAACTAAAAACCGTGAACATCTACAAAGCAACAAAGAAAAACAGTAAATGATTTATAAATGATTCAATTCTAGCCTACATGTGTATTTTTTCTTTGTTGCTTTCTAGATGTTCACGGTTACTGGTTCTTGATTTAGACTCTAATTTTCGCTTGTTGCTCCTCCCACCAGTGGGCGTAACTTGTTATAGCCTTCAGCCAATCACAAACCGTCAATGAAGGTCAGCCTATTACTCCCTCAACCAATAGTAGCATTCCGTGTTTAGTTTATACTAAGCTACTATGTACTTTAGTTTTAGTTTGTTTAAGATTGATAATGGTGTAACAACCGAAACTAGTACTTCACTATTTTCAATAAATGTGGTTGTGACAACTTAGTCTTATTATTCATTATGGATATCTTTCACAATATCAACTTTGCCACTACAAAGAGAGTTAAGGTAGTTGTTCATATTTTGGAAACTGGAAGTAAATAATAATATTGTATTATTATTTTTCACACATCGGTTATTTTTTCTGTTTCAAGTACAACTTCTAGGTACATTCCATTGAGCTCTCAAATACTTTTACTTTTCCACAGTACATTCGAAAAAAGCTTCTTTCAATCGCTGAATGAGCGTGATATCATCTCGTTGATACGGAAAAAAATTATAGGAATGCAAATATGGGAAGAAGCTACCCTAAACATATTCATTGGGGCTTTTACGTGTTTGTATGTGTGCTTTTTGGAGAGCACAGAACGTGTGTTGTAGATAGGCTAAGTAGATGTAGTTCCAGAGTCACACGCATGTAGAAAATCAGTGCCATTTGAATGCAAAACATGTTCAGAAAGGAAGTCCTGAATCATGGCCACGGTTTATTTCTCTATGCAAAACTGTGAGCTGCGAAGACAAAGTTGCGAGGGGGAAGTGTGTTTTGAGGAAGTGGATAAAAGGGGTTTCACACCAGAGGAAAGGATTTCTGTTCTGAAAGGGAAGCTCCAGCCATAGTTCACTGATTTCAGTATCGGTTCATTCGTTTGCTAGCTTACATTTTCTATTTGAATGTTTTTGCACGAATCATGACTGGTTATATAAGCTATCTGTAAGATTGAAAATCAGATTGGTCCACTTCATGAATATTACAGTTGGAATAAAGATTACTATCTAAAACCTTCAGTGAACTGTTCCACACCAAGGATTCCTGCTCTAAGGTGAATGATATACAAAAAGTAACCTTCTAACTATGAACTCCAGATAGTGATCACGAATCATCGTACATCATTCAAGCACCTTAAAAATCTATATAATAGATTCTATAATAGAAAATATATATAACATAATTAATGTGAAATAGTCATTAAGTCATGTCAGAGGCCCCAAACTTATTCAGTTGTGACCTGACAACTCTGACACCGGACCTGAGCCAGCCAGGTCACACAATATTATTATGCTCTTATTAATGTACCTCAATATAATATAATGCTTTGATAATCAAAATAATTATATATAATCTATATAATATACAGAAGTATCTCCAATATATTCAATTTTAAAAGACGTAGCCTATTGATGAAACTATGTTTTCTCAAAGAGTACTTCATTTTCACAGGAAGATTCAATGTAAATTATAGTTCAGGGTTTTTTGAACCATAATAAAAGTTGTATAGTAGTTTTCATATAACGTGGCAGCAGTATGTTGGGTTAAGGTATAGCATGTCCCATCTGCTACACGCTGCCAAGTTATATGAATACTACAGTATCATCACTTCTAAAGTGAAGAGTAGAGTAACAAATACGTGTATATTACACCGTAGAAAGGTAGGTGCTTTTTTTACATACAATATAAGTAGATACAAAACAATAATTAAAATAGGACATAATATGTCCTATATCTTTTAAGGACATAATATGTCCTATATATTTTAAGGACATAATATGTCCTATATCCTTACTATCTTTTTACTGATCTTCACAGTGAGGAAATAGTTATAAACAAAATTATTTCTAAGAGCTCAGATATGTAAATTGATACTTATAATAATAATTCCTTCATTGAATTCACTTATCCTGTTAACCCTCAGAATGAGAGAAGAACCTCATGGAAACTACCCTCAAACATAACAGTATTTCAATTTGTTATTTATTTATTCCTCATTACAATACTTGATTTAATAGAACATAAAAAATGAGTTACACTAAAACAATACTTTGAAAAGTACAAAATTGTAAATAATTAGGAACCACTTCCCCAAAAGAGGAACCTCGAGCTTGAGGAAGAACCCCGCAATACTTCGACGAGATACAGAGAAGTATGCAAAAAACAATAACTTTATCATTCTACTAAACAGTGAAAAGAAGATTTTATTACAGGTATATTAAGAAAACGTCCGATTTCCAAAAGTGTAATATCATTCCAAAATCATTAAGAAAAGCATATCAGTCCAATAAGCGATATTACACTAAACAACTCAAATTAAGAAAACTAAAAAAATTTTGAATTGGAATTCTTAAAATAATAAGGATTTTCAAACTAACACAATGGAGTTCACACAATTTCAATTCTTAATATTCATTATTATTATTTATTATTCCACTATAGTAATTATGATTTTTTTTTCTTTGACAAATTGATTCCTGGTATAAATGAATAATACATTTAATTTGCAATGAAATAGAGTTCCACGTAACTGAGCAACACCTCGTAAAGG
>OX418220.1:42761402-43108402 GCA_948455865.1 Conomelus anceps | reverse complement strand
TTGAGTAGATTTTTTGGTTCAAATCCAGGCGTTCAGGCTAGTTTCCTTGACTTGACAACCGATGTCTCTATATGCAACGCTTTTCAACGCCCTTCAACATTCCTATTTTGTTAGAAACAGAATTTCTTGACATCATACTCTTTAAATGAAAGATAGTCAGTCACCTGGCTATAATAAGAATATATTCTATTCATTTGTATTATATTTTTTTCGTTTGAATCATCAGTAATAAGATTGATTGACTGCCTTTATTATTTTCCTGGGAGGGCGAAGTTAGGGCGCAGCCGGCCCTCTCTTTCACTTGACCCTCCCATACAGTTCTAACTTACATAGATATACACATATATATATACATGAGATAAGAAAAAAAATTATAAATAAAAAAGTCGAGGAAAAAATACATTTGAGCAAACTTTTTGAGAAAAAAGAAATAAACGATTAAAAATTGTGAAAATAAAGCAATGAAATAATACAAAAAATGAAACAAATCTTGTGCAATATTCACAACGAATGTATTAAGCTTTAAAAAAAATATCTTTAGGTACTTTATATAATAAAGGTGGAAAAAAGCACATACACTCACACACACACACACACACACACACACACACACACACACACACACACACACACCAAAAGCATACTACTCCCACTTCCCTTGTCTTGTTTAGCCAAGTCCTCCCCCCTCTATCCACTACAAGACAGCCGCGCCGAACCGACGATGCTCCTCCATGCGCTTCAGTTCACCAGGCAACTTATTCCACAATCTGCAGGCTGTCACTCAAAAAGACTTATTGTAAATTACAGTGCGGTGAGTTGGGACAGCCAGCAGATCAGAACCATGTTGTGTTCCACCACGGCCAACATCACTCAAAAAATGGAACCTTACTGACAGATATTTGGGAGATTGAGTCTTCAAGAGTTTGTGCAGGAATAAAATAGCCTGGTACGATCTACACTCATGCAGATTCATGATTCTCAGTCTGTCAAAGTATTTTGTCACATGTTCATCACGTCTGAGATTGAAGATGAAGCGCACACAGTAGTTTTGTGTGCACTGCATTCTCTGGAGAAGTTGTACTGTCATGTCAAGTGTAACAATGTCGCAATATTTAAAGATAGGGAAAATCAGTGTCTTTATTAACATTACCTTCATTGAAAAAGGAATGTAATCTGCTATCTTCTTTAAAGAACTGATACCAGCAATAACTCTGTTACATGTCAAATTCACATGATTAGTCCAGTCAGGAGTCCTGTCAATTGTAAGTCCTAAATTTTTAACATCTGAGCTATATGCTAGTCTTATATTATTGATAGTAATGAATGGTCCATTTACTAAGTCAAGGGTATTCAGAAGTCTAGAGTAACCAATAACTATAGCCTTTGATTTGCTTTCATTTATTTTGAGAGTATTGTTATCTGACCACTTCAGCACTCAAGCTAAATCAGCATCGATCTCTTCAACAGCAATATTGAAGTTATCTTTCTTGCAATGCATATATATTTGCAAATCATCGGCATATAGATGATGCTTAGTTGTGAGAAGAGAGTTGGTCATGTTGGTTATGTAAATGCTGAATAGCAGAGGACCCAAGACTGATCCCTGAGGAACACCTCTATTCACTTGATGCCAACTTCAAGAGGCACCCCGCACCCTCACAGACTGACACCTATTTGACAGATAAGACCGCACCCAGGCCACTGAGGAGCTGGAGAATCCCAAGTTACAGAGCTTGTGCAAAAGAATTGAATGGAGAAGATTGTCAAATGCTTTAATGAAATCGATCAATAGTAAAATAGTCAACTCTCTGTTATACATTGCCTTCCAGATATCATCAGCAACCTGCACCAGAGCAGAGGTAGTGCTATGCCCACCTCGAAACCCCAATTGAATGTCACTGACTAATTCAGAGTTGTAAATAAAATCTTGGATGACAGGGGAAATTTTAGAAATGATGGAAGAAAGGAGATGTTGCAAGAATAGAAACTTGCAACAGTATGATAATATTCAGAGGTGTATTAGGAAAAAGATAAGAGAGATAAAGGGTGATAAAATCAAAGTGAAATGCAAAGAAATTGAGCATTTTCAAGAAAAGCATGATAGTTTTAATGTACATAAAAAGGTTAGGGAAGCAACAGGTAAATTCATGACTAGACGAGTAAATAAACTCATAAACAATGAAGGAAAGGTAATAATTGATAGAAGTGAAGTCAAGAACACATGGAGGAATTACATTGAACAGCTTTTCCACAACAATAGACCAAATCACATTTATTTAGAAGAAGTGGAAGTAATCACAGGTCCTAGAATTTTGAAATCTGAAGTGACTTCCATTATAGAGAATATGAAAGAGTGTAAGGCCCCAGGTCCAGATAACATGCATGCAGAGTTTGTGAAGCTTATGGATGATGATGGTATAGAATGGCTAACTGGAGTTTTCAACCAAATTTATAACACCGGTTGCATTCCACAGCAGTGGCTTGTCTCCGAGTTCATAGCCATACCAAAAAGACCAGGAGCTAGAAAATGTAATGACTTCCGAACAATCAGTTTATGAGTCATCTGTTGAAAATATTCTTGAAGATTATCCATAGAAGAATATATAGGAAATGTGAAGAACAGATGACAGTCACACAATTCAGATTTAGAGATGCAGTTGGGACACGTGAAGCATTGTTTAGCATGAATGTGTTGTTTCAGAGATGCCGTGATATGAACTGCGATGTTCATGCATGCTTTGTGGATTATAGTAAGGCGTTTGACAGAGTGCAACATGGAAAAATGATGGAGGTTCTGAAGGATGTAGGCATAGATGACAAGGATATATGCATCATAGCAAATCTGTACTGGAATCAAGAGGCTTATGTGAAGATCGACAATGATCAAACAGAATCAATTAGGATTTTGTGGGGTGTGACACAGGGATGTGTATTGTCACCACTGCTATTTAATATATATATATATATATATTCAGAGAAGTTTTAAATGATGCCCAGGAGGGAATTTTGGTCAATGGGCAGCGTTTGAATAACATTAGATACGCAGACAATGCAATTGTATTCATGGACAATGACAAAGATCTGAAGCAAATGATGAATAGATTGGTGGATATAAGTCGAATATTTGGACTTGATGTTAATACTGACAAAACCAAGTACATGATAATAAGTAAGGATAACATCAATGTAAGGAAATTGGAGTTGGAATGTGGTACAATTAAAAGAGTGAAGAAGTACAACTATCTCGGCACCACTGTGAATGATCAATGGGAGCACTTGCAAGAAGTTAAAGCTAGAATTGAAAAAAGCAGATTTGTTTTTAATAAAATGTCATCCATTTTTAAGAGCCGTAACCTGAAATTGAAAATAAAAATCAGAATGATGCGATGCTATGTGTTTCGGTGTTATTGTATGGGGTAGAATTACAGAATTGTGGACGCTGACAAAGGCTACAGAGAAGAAGTTGGAGGGATATGAGATGTGGCTGTATAGAAGAATTTTAAGTGTTTCATGGAAGGATCACGTTACTAACTCTGAAATCCTTATAAGAATGAATAAAGAAAAAGAGTTAATGAATACTATCAAAACCAGAAAACTCCAATATTTAGGTCACATCTCAAGAAATCAAAACAGATATGGCTTTCTTCAGTGTATATTACAGGGTAAGGTCGAGGGTAAAAGAGGTTTTGGGAGACGGCGTATTTCATGGCTGAAAAACTTAAGAGCCTGGTTCTCCATGACATCAGCTGAATTGTTCCGGGCAACTGTAAATAGGGTGAAATTGGCCACTATGGTAGCCAACATCTGGAACAGATAGGTACCTAAAGAAGAAGAAGATGAAATAAAAATGCTCATTTGTGAGTACACAATGATTTCCATAATCTTGGACAGGACAGACAATAAACTAATAGGCCGGTAATCAGAAGGAGAAAGGGGATTGGGAATCTTGTTTAAAGGTAGAACTAGAGAGAGCTTTCAATCATCTGGAAAAGTGGAAGTAAGAAGTGAAGTATTGATCAAATGAGTGAGGAAAGGGAGAATTAGAGGCAAAAGAATTTTAACAAACTTGATTGGGATACATTGTTGGAATACATTTTCATCATTACGCTCTAAAAGTAAAAATCTATTTTGCTCTAAAAGAGAGGCTTAATTAAGACCATTGAATTTGGTAATGTATAATTGAGAGTATTGAATGTGATAATACAGGTTCAAGACTACAATGAAATACATGAAAGCAATAAGTTTGGAAATTGTTTAGTGCTCGGTTTCATTCTCTCACATAATATCATAATGTTCGAAATCCTTGAGAATATTAATTAAAGCGGCAAAGGGAAGCCTGTGGCTGACTTTAATCTGAAATGCTTTCGAAGCTTGAGAGACTTTGGAAGAGGGTGACGTATCAAGATAGCATAAAAGCCTGATTCTATCAGAGCCTCAATTCCCGTGGCTCAGAGAGAAGACACGGCGTTGTAGAAGTTCGCCCAATGGAATTTTCCGCGTTACAAAGCTTCTTTCTCTCACCCGTAACGTTGTTAGGAAAGTTATTACTGCAACTTCAAACATGCTTCAGCTATCTGATCCTACCAAGGCAAATGTTGGTCTAATTTCAATTAAGCTGAATGGATGGATACCAAATATTAATAAGGCTCTAGCTTTAGTTTCTCCAAGTATAAGGACAGAATGACAGGCTACTAATCGTAGAATAGAAATCAATTCCAAATTCAATTCAAAGAAGCAAACCTTCTTTCTCATTCTTTTAAACACTAATATATAATAACAACTAATGTTTTCTTTATGAATATAACAAATTTAGAGAATCTAATACTCACCTTAAGCAGTGGCGGATTTACACATTTGAGGTCCTAGGCCAAATTTACAGCGCGACCCCCTGAATTTGTGAAATTTTTCTTCGTAATTTTTAATTAAAAACTTAAGTAATAATTAATTGATAACAGATTGCCTGTACCGTGCCATCTTCATTTATCAACATTATCTTGGTTCATCTCCGACTAAGTAGATATTTCTCTCTTCAAGCTTGAGCTTGCTCTTTTAGGCAAGTAGTTCCTAATCATTTTCTATATTATATTTTTTTCTTATTAATTTTTTACAGTGCAACTGATTATTTTCTATATCTTATTAAATTATGTCTTGTAATGAGGAATAAAATAAATGAATAAAAAGTTTGGAAAATGTAACACTAAAAATATTTAGTTTAGTTAAAAATATGTTCGTTATACTTGTAGGTTATGGACAGTTTACCAGTCAAGGAATCAATGTGATAAACAGCTGTTTATAGAAATCAAAAACAGCTGATGTCATTTGATGATTAGTAACGGTCACTGTGTGGTAAAGATCATCAATAATGTACAAATGATTATTACCGCACCCTTAAGCTGGGCATTCATGTTCCGATTTGCAGTACGACTTGCAGTCCAACAACCAAGGTTGGATCCGATATCGGAACGTGAATGAGCTTGTTGGATAGTTGGAAGTATAGATGGACGACTAGAGGGACGACTGGAAGGTCCAACTTCCGACTGTCGACGGTGTTGGAGCGTGTGTAGGGGAGTCGGATCAAAGTCGTCCAATTTATATCAGTCAACGCTTGACCTTCGGGCAAAATCGGGCAACTTCGGTTAAATTTTTCGGCTCGAGAGCGATGCTCACAGCTGATTAGGTATAAAGTTGGATTGCTAGTCGGATTGTAAGTAGGAGCGTGAGTGGAGTCGACAGTCGACTATCCAACTAGCAGTCAACTAAGTCGTACTACAAGTTAGAACGTGAATGCCCAGCTTTTATGGGTGGCTACTGGCTACTATTTCACTGTAAACCGAAAGCTGGATCAGCTGATCTAGGACCATTATTGCCAATTTCACCTAGAGTTGCTGTGATTTGGTGTGTTAAGGTTATGTTCATATAAAAATAATTTATAGTTTCTTATTTCAACTTATCTGCTATTTTAGACTAGTATGACGAAAAATAACGTACATAACACGTCTTCTAAGGTTTTTACCATACTCTTATGATAATTCTGCAATCGACTTCGTTTTATGCATAAACTATCATACTTGTATGGTAAACACTGTCTTGCCACACTTGTTATGTCAAACACTGGTGATTCGATTCAGTTGCAAAATATTATGAGTGCTTGATGTTTATTACCGTACTTTGGAAGATATTATTCTTAAAATTTGGTTGGCGGACCGCGTTCGGCCCTAGACCGCGATCTATTCAGCCTATCAATAAATCTGCCACTGATCTTCAGAGGCACTCAAAACTTAATTAAAACAAGTGAATCACGACTTAGTCTGTCTCTTAGACACTCAATGATAGAAAAGATGAACAAGTGAATTTCACATTTTTTAAATGAGGAGCCCAAGTGGATTACTTATCAAGCATCTTAAATTAAATAATTGAATTCCAGAGACAACATAATCTACAATGAGTAACATGAAGGTTGTATTTGATGTTATGAGAATCATGAAATGAGCATTACTGAATTGAGATAATAGAGTAGTAGACTGATGGAAATAATAGTGATGTTTCCAACTTATGATGATTAGATGTAAGTTAATTTAAAAATATGATGGTTTCTGAGTTTTAATTATGGCAAATAATGAAAGTGTTGTTTTCAGAATGGAACAATATCATCAAGGCATAAATTTTGCAAAAGCGCCTATCAATTTTCTACAGGTGGTAATTGCAAGATATATATTTCATTCCAAGTATCAGCGATGCGAAACAAACGGCCAGAGGCTAAGCAAGAGAGAGGGAGGATCTCCATCCTCTGAGAGCAGGATTTAATTTACAATGACAACTCTCTGCTAATTATCATCATTCACGTTCCGGACCTCTATTCTCTATTTAATCAACGCTACGCCATTAGAGATTTTCAAGAGTTCGAGATAGTTTGCGACAACTTATTTTTATCTGTACTTACTGCTCATGCCTTTTCCTGACCTAATAAAACACTATCAAACTAATTTTTACTTATTATTAACATAACTTACGATGAATAAATAACATACCTTGGGAGCAGACATGAATATTTATGACTTACATAAATATACAAGGTATCACAAAATAGATGAAAATCAATACCGTACGTTACCTGTATAGCAACAATTAGCAATTGAACAGTTACAACAGTAACAATTGTTAAACAGTAACAATTTTGTCATTTATTATTGATTATGTTTCAATCAGATTCAAGGCTGGTGCGGTAGTTCAAAATCTTGAAAATAAAAGTTCAAAGTAAAAATTTAAATCTGAACGTTAAAATCCAAAATTCAAATTCCAAAGCTATAAAAATATTGAATTTATGTCTGTTGATGCATTAAGCATAGGCTATACAATAACGGTACTTGAAGATTTTGAAAAAGGAGATACTATTGAACACCAGGTAATATTGCAGTTCTTCAGAAAACAAACTAGCTTGAATTTTTCCGAAGGATGAAGTCCTAGGTCTGAGACATGTGCGTGAGTAATTAGATGTATGGATGGTGATGATTGATGAGTTGGACGTAGGTTCAACCTAAAACTGTAGAATTTTAGGTGGGCTCCAAACCACCGGGATGTGATTTTACCCCATGCAGAAAACAGAGTATTTTTGCAGGCCAATCCAATCGGTCACCCTTTCAAAGAGGGCCTAAAATTTCTTAGCTCATCTTATCTGTCTGAGCAGATACCTATCACGTCTCATGGCTTCACTATTACTTTTCTACTCCTACCACTTTGCCAATAAATATAAAACAACTAGTTATAACAATCCCTTTTAGAGAATTTATACTATTCAGTTGAACAGAATGTATTTGAATGTTGAATGTGCTATACAATCAATTAATATTGTTCGAGTTATGTCCCACAAGTTTGCACAATTAATATAAACTTGGATACCAGCATCCAAAAACCACTTCAACACTTTAAAACTGAATTGATTCATATTCTGATCCAGAGATCATTCTTCAGGCATCATCCAGATATCACTCATTTTCCAATTCTCTCATTGGAACTAAAATACAGTAAACACTTTTAAGTGGAAATTATAACCCACGTTATGGCGAGACGGCCGTTTCACTCTGTTGTCAAGAGCATTGTCAGACGACCAACAGTACACTCTGTGTACAGTACAACAGTACAACCCAGAGTGTACTGTGGGTCGACTGACAATGCTCTTGACAACAGATTGGAACGGCCGTCACGTCATAACGTGAGTTATAATTCCACTTGAATGTGTTTTTTTAATTTTTCAAGTTTATTATTTAAAACATTATTCTATAAATCAATCTATAATAATTATGTATTAGTGGAAACTAGATGGATCTTCAACATAATATAATACACTATCACGCATCTAAATTTCAACATTCATCTTCATGAGCCTAAACTTGCCACTCGAGTACGGGGTACGAGATTTTATTCTATCGATAATTCTACAATGGATTACAATTGAATTTATGTGCACTCAACGTGACTAAACCTTACCCTTGAAAATGCGTGCTGTTGGGAGGCTTTAGTCAGATACTTTTGAGAGCGTGACGGGTAGTAAATTGTCTCAAATCGATTTCTCTCCTCTGTGATGGAGCAAAATACCAAGCGAAGCGCTTTCTTTAGCTGAGAATCAATTTGAAGGAGCTGTTAATCAAAGGAAGCTTGCCAGCATGCTCTCAAGTTTAAATTGAATTTTCAATGCAATAGCTGCCAGTCAAGAGCAAACACACTATAATATTTATTTCCTATCATAAACTTAATCATTAGCGTTTAGATTTTTTCTGTCAATACGGATTATTTGATCATAGAAGAATTTCACTACTACCATCACTAAGCACAACATTTTGGAAATTTTACTGGTAACATAAATATTAACCCCCATGATAGTTATGAATCTGGGATTCATTCCTAATTTGTCAATTGAAGTTCAAGATTTCTGATTTTATTACAAACTGACTTTAAAATAATTGTTACTCAATGTAACACCATAGTCAAATATGAAAGATTATATTCTTGGATTTCTTGTACCATAATGATCTGCGTTGTTAATATTACAATAATAAATGAAATACTATATATTGGACATTATTTTATGTAGGTATACCTGAGCGAATTTTCTTTATTCATTTCTTCTATGATACGCTTCATTGAATATATGTGAATCACTGATATTTTAATAGATGTATAGTTTATAATTCGACCTTATCTCAAGGTTTAAGAGTCATGTTTACAGGTTCTCTTGCACTTTGCACCCAAGGAAGATTGAATAATATTGTTTTAAAGCTCTTTATTTGAACATCGTTTCAAACTTAAATTGAAAAATCTATTGACAGAAAATCCTCTATACACATTGTCTGAATTTTTTTAAATAATTAGAGAAATAATAAGTAACTATTTCTAACTATTTGTTATTTTAGCATTTAAGTTAAATCTTTATATCGGTTGAAATATATGTTATATGTGCTCGGAACATCCATGCTTAAGTAGAATTTAGAGGATTATCCTATGTGATAAATATTTTGCTCTTGCATAGTTTATATCTCGACGTTTCCAATTTTATATTGATTTTTATACTTATTCTATTTTAGATTCTTTTTGGCTTTAATATGTTCTATTTAGTTTTAACATCAACATCATCTAACTTTGTATCACCTAGGCTAATTCTTCAATAAGTTGCCCTTGTACATTAAATAAATAACAAATTATTAGTAAATGAATGACAATTCTATGTAAATTGCATGTTTAATGTGTTTGGGTGATCTTGCTGTCATTGTATACTACAGGAAAAGTAGGCTTCTACATTGCTGTCATTGTTTCAAATTTACAAACATGACACTTTAGAAGATTAAGTCCAGGGTATCCTGAATATTCATTTTATCTACGGTACTCTATGAACCTCATATATCTTTCAGCTGTAGCTTTCAGCGTCCATATTTTACACAACAAATTTAATGGATTTAGTCTGTAGTGAGATTTGAATAAAATCATCTCAAATTATTAACAGGAACAAATTACAAATATTCAATTCAGTTGTTAAGTTTGGTGAATTTGTTGGTTCAGAACCCACATAACACTGTAGGTTCATCCATAGCATCATTATCATCCAAGTTTCAGACTTATGTGGGCATCAGCAGCATAAAAAAGTAGTGTTTTCAAGAAAATTTCACCAATTTGATGAATGACATTCTTATATATATTATCTTATTATTTGTAAAAATGTAATGGGAAATAAATTTACTTACTTGCATCAAGGTTACTAGAAAAAAATTTACTATCCTTGAACTCTTATCACTTTAATGCGTAATTTATTATGCTTGTGACCTTATTTCATCAGTAGACCAGATATTGATTATATTTATTTCATAATTAATTTTTTTTTGTGGATGAAATTATTTTTTTTTTTTTTTGAGGATGAAGCCCACATAGGTCTGAGACCTGTGCGTGGGTAATGAGTTGGATTATGGTGAATGATGAGTTGGACCTACAGTTTTAGGTGTGTTCCGAACCACCAGGAAGTGATTTTACAGCAGAGAACAGTGTCTTTTTCGCTGGCCAATCTAATCGGTCACCGTTACAAACAGGACCTACGAGAAAGCAGCTTATCTCTATCTGATTGAACAGATACCTGCTACGGCTCGCGGCTATCACTAGATAGATGTATAGATGTTTAATTAAAAGATGTTGATTTCTAGTGAATTAATCGCACTTGTAATCGAAATCTAGGGCTAGTATAAAAATATGTTAATCATTATATTAAATGAAAATTTTATAGTGTATAACGAAGTATATACATGATTCATATTTCAGTTATACTTGGTACAATGGAGTGTACTGGATCCTAATTGAATATTTGATGAAAATAATAATAATAATAATTTTTTATTATTAATTTATTATCTCACTTTTACATGACAAAATCATGTATCTTAGTATATAAGTACAGTATACAGACACAAGCATAATTTATACATGTATTGTGAGTATAGTAGTAGAATAGTAAATTTCATCATCTTTATTCTGGTGGCTACCCAATATAATAATAATAATAATAATTTACGACGAACTCCAGGTCAATGTATTATTATTATACAAAATAATAATAATAATAATAATTATTATTATTATTATTATTATTATAAACGTATGACTTTTATTGGTGTGGAGACACTTACAGGTAGTCCCACCTCGCCATTTCAATCATGTTATGAGAAACATGGTGAGCCTACTATTTTAGGTGGGTTCCGAACCAATGGGTAAGTGATAGAGCTTATAACATGAAGTCATTGAAACACGGTCACCCATCCAAGCGCAGTCTTGAGCGCTTGTGACTGAACAACAAGATAATCAATATTGGATGCATTATATTCATTACATTCATACTTAGTATAACAAAGTATACTAGATCATAATTGATTATTGGGTAATTGGATACATTGACCTGAAGTTTATCTTAATTTGCCCTTGAACTCTCGTTTTATGTTTAAAGAGCTGGTTCAACCATAAAAGAACTGGCTTGAAATGTGACGTGGTCAGAATCGTGTAAATGTTTCATGACAATAAATCTTATCTTATCTTTTATCTTATCTTATCTTATCTTATCTTGTCTTATATTTTTTCTTATCTTATTTTAGGATGCTGATAATCTTCTGGATGGGCCTACTACCGTACTAGAATACTAGCAGGCGAGAACCGTATAAAGCGGGATCGTTACCATCGGATTCCAGTGACGTGGTAAAGAAGGAAATTGAGAAAACAAACGGAAAGCCAACAGACCAGAAGCAGAAGAAAGGATGACGAGATAATGTTGTCGGGCACGTGAATAGAATAAAGTTCGGAACATGGCGGCGGGAATTTCCAATAGCTCGTGAAGAGATGAAGTTTATCACGATAGTCATGACCTCAATTGAGCTATATATCGAAAGGAGCCGCATTAGATACTATGAAACATCAACCATGAATAATGATTTCAAATGAAATTAAAAATTTTCCCTCGGTGGAGGTGCGATACATACTGTCAGGCTGGATTTTCCTCTGCCCTCGGTAATTAAAAATAATACCTGAAATAAATATTTCCTTCTTGGGATCATCCGGATGCGGTAGAACTTCAGGTTTGGTCGAGGTGAATAACTCGGAAGATTCAAATCAAACCATACAAGGAAAGCAATATGCCCCTCAATTATTAATCCTTGAAATTATTTCTCGTAAGCTTAGGAAGGACATATTACTGATTTATGGTATATTTCCGGTAGTAAATGCGACCCCACAATACCTAAACAGTTTGGTATGCAGTTCAAATGATGCATGTGTGAGCAATATGCACTTTATTGTAGTTAATTGTAAATAAAAGGTCTTCTCACTTCTGAAGTACTCTTGTGCAATTTTTCTAGGCTCTGTCCAGGGCACCCACAATATTTTGTGGTAGAACTAGAAAAACACGTCCTATCTTTCTGTGGGTGCGGTCGTTCTCAGAATTGATATGGTGTTACTTCAGAGGCTAGGTTAGATTAGTTAAGGAATAATCCGCTTAGTAATTTCTTGACCACATGCGCATTTGACCCTATCCCTTTCTTTGATCTCAATAACAGAAAAATTTGAGATAAATTTGTACTATAATTTTGGAAATGAAGCGTGAATTTAATTAACTGTTGTTCAAGTTTTTTAAAACTCAGAGGACTATAAAGTTGCGGCCCCAAAATAATTCTCACGAAAATAGAAAAATAAACTGAAAAAAAACTTCAAATTGATTGGATTCAATGCTCACTTGGAATATAGTTTCTACACTTTCTGTGCTTCCAAAAATTGACTGAGATAATTGAATGAGACCAGAAAACAAATAAGACTTACAACGTGATGAAAATATGGATGATAACAGTGGAGAAAATACCTCGTTTGGGAAGAAGAATACAAATAAACAGGTATTCAATCTGTGGCAAAGCTTCCTCTAATTCAGCTCAGAGCACCTTAAAGCCTAATTTTTCATATTTTTTTAATTTTTCATAATATTATTACTCAAATTTCACTTATGTGCACAATTACTGTTTTTAAATATGTTTAGATGCAGGAAACTCATATAACAACTGATACATTAAGCTGGGCATTCACGTTCCGATTTGCAGTACGACTAGTAGTACTGCTAGTAGTATTGCTAGTAGTACTGCTAGTTGGATAATCGACTCCACTCACGCTCCTACTTGCAATCCAACCTTATTCCTAGTCAGCTGTGAATGTCGCTCTCGAGCCGAAAAATGTAACCGAAGTTGCCCGATGTTGCCCGAAATTGTCAGAAGGTCAAGCAGTGACTGAGGTGGACGACTTTGATCCGACTCCCCTACACACGCTCCAACACCGTCAACAGTCGGAAGTCGGACCTTCCAGTCGTCCCTCTAGTCGTCCATCTACGATTCCAACTATCCAACCAGCCCATTCACGTTCCAATATCGGATCCAACCTTGGAGGTTGGACCACAAGTAGTACTGTTAATCGGAACGTGAATGCCCAGCTTTATACTTCACTCCGATGGTAATAAGCCTCTAGTCCCCAGCCAAAGCAACACATTTGTTCTATATTGATATTGCAGCTTCTAATTAATTTTTTTATAATTGAAGTGGTTTGAACAAAATTTGTCTTACTCATTATAAAAACCACAATATCACCACCACACCATCAAACTATTTTTCATTATTCTTCATTGCTTTGATAATCTTTGTCTCAAGTACCTTATCTCCAAATCCAACCAATTATGATGATCAATATCAATTGATTTTCTTCTCTGCCCTTCCATTTAAGTATGGTATTGATCTATTGATAATATAGTCTATTGAAGCATTGTATAAATAATGAGAAGAGTGAATGATAAGGCAGAAAGGTAGCAGAATGATAAGGCAGAATAACTAGCAGAAAGGTTTTTTAAAACTTGGCAAATAAAAGGCTAGATAATACAGTATTAGTATGGAATACAATACTATTATTCAAACTGTTAGTAATGAGTAGCGTATTATACTTGTTTTTGACTCAACCGCTCCCATTTTTAATTTTAATTTATATTTCTAAAAATTGAAAATGTAGATGCGACCCCCTAAAAACTTTTACAGTTGCCAAATCTCACAATACAAGCTGGAACAATCTGGCTATCGAACTTCAATCTCCAATCCATCTCAACCATTATATTATTATTATATACGATGTACAATATTTATGATTTCCACTTAATGTTTGATAGTCGCAATCGTTATTCTAAGGCGTCATTCTTAAAAACTAATCTCCGCGTGGCTGATGAGAAATTTTTATGGAAAACTCATCGAAGCCATAATATAACGGGGTTAAACCTGATTACAGCTCCAAGACAAAGACCAGTTGCAAGATCTACTTCGATAAATTGAAAGAGGCTGTAATCGGGTTTAGTAGAAAGCGGAAGAACTCTTCAGCCTAATAAATAGCTTTCTTTCATCAAGCTAATGACTCCGAACAGCCGATTGAGTTGATGGACATTAAATATTATGATGGTATTAACTTTCCACAGAATTAATGGCCAAACTCAATCGAAACCATCACTGTACTTTTTTCATCGTAAGTGGGTGGCGATAAGTTTGGCATAAAAAACATCGGCAAAAGATAATTCTGATACCTAAATCTGCTACTGATACTGACAGATGATGATGTAAGAGATAGATGATAAATAATCTTATCAATTGATTCTTACATAACTCTCAGGCAGCATTATTCAACCGCCCTTTATTTCTCATCATTTTGACTTTGTTTTTTTAAGCGATCATGAAGGAAAACCAATTTTATTTTTTAAGTCATCGATGTCTGTCCAATTTCTTTGCCTTTCTCTTCTCCATCAGCAATCTTGTGCTAATAAAAGATCTAACAACAGATAGATTAATAGCATATTTTTTTATTTATAGACAAAGTAACAATAAATGCAAAGATGCAACAGACCTGAGTCCTAAACTGCTCTCTTCACTACTTTTAATTAAGCTTTTTCATCCAAAACTTTCAGGTTAGTCCACACTAAAAATTTAGATTCACTGGAAACCTCCATTCGAAAAAATAATTTGTTTGTTTTCACTTTTATATTATAGATTTACTATCTATGGGTCTCACTACCGTAAGAGATGATTTCGACAGATAGGTCCTAATTAATTACCACAAAATTTAGTGGATATAAATTTGCAATAATTGAATTTTAAAATAATAATTGACTAAAATTATTCAATTAATAATAACTTATTATCAAGAATGATAGTGACGAAAAGTATTGTGTTTTTCACAATTTAAATCGTGTAAGAGACAATTTAACACAGTTAATTACCAATTGAATTTGTTAATAAGTTATTAGACCTTCTCTTATTTTCACACCCTGTATTTGATACAACAGAAGAACGATTTGAGAAGTTATAAATGCAATAAAGAAAAGAGATTTATGATTTCTGCGCCCTTTACAAAATGAAAGTATGAAAAGTTATAAATGCGTAATGTGTAACACTTTAGAAATTCTATGTGAAAGCGCAATATGAAATTCTATTAGGTAATAATTTATCTTCCACTCACTAAGTTAGTTAGCCTACAAATTGATTCAATAATAAATTCTACTTTTTTCATTTATTTCTCAAAATCAAGGTTTTTCTATGAAATTGGATTGCAAAATGATTATACCGTGCCTTGCTGGTATGTTATTCAGTATGCGACCAGGTTGAAGTGGCAATATGAATGTATTGTTATGTCACTGATCGATTACTGTAACCATCGACTCAATTACAGACCCTAGAGGTTCATATGGGCGATTTTTTATATGCATGTTATTTTTCTATTCTAGATTCTATTTATAGAATCTAGTTTTTATTATATGTTATTCCATATCCTCAGTTCAACATTGCAAAGTGTTTTTTCTATTTCTGAATAAATTCAATTCAATATTTTTAAATTCTACTTCTTTGGATGAGTATGAAAGCAATAAAGCAATTATTAACTCAGACTAAACTTGCAAGAGCAAGCAACGCAAGAGAAGCGTCTATGGATATATTGCAAGGAACGAGACTAGATCCCATTCAAATTCAGTTATCGTAGTCTTCTTGGGTCTTAAATTTTAGAATGAACTGTTTACTCCCAATCCAAAGTTTGGTACGACGAGAAACTTTATTTCAAAGTTTGATGGATCATGCTTTTCAAGTTCACTACCAATTTTCAGCTCCAATCTCTCCAGCAGCCTGTTGTAATAACTTTCCATTTGATATAAGCTTTATACGTACATGTGTAGGGTGGTACATGGTTGTTCCCTCCTACTCACTCCATAACCAATAATATTATGGACTAGCTATTGTGCCCGTCCTTCGTACGGATTATGTTTAGAAATAAGACTAAATATGTTTCGGCTTTTTTGATAGCAACGATCATGAAGTTGTTAGCAGCTTAGGCCCCGTTCAGACGATACAGTTTTTTTGCGGTACGGTTTTTTTACTGTACGGCGTCAACTGTACTGTGATGCTCACACGGTCCGGCTTTGCTGCTTATTGCTGTGCTCTCCTCCTTCTTCCATTGCGCTTCCAGTTCAGTTTTATTTATTCCTGTCCAGGATTTTTTTTATTTGTATAAGATTTTTTAAAATAAGTTTCTTACTGAAGGTTTTTCTTAAATTTTGATCAAAGTACGCAAATTCTTGTTTCAATATTCCACACATTTTTCTCTCTTTATTTTTATATTAATCTTAAGTCTTGTCCCACAAGGCGGGTCTCTCATATATTAGAGAAATTAAATTTTCACAATTAATATCTTCCACTTCTGGACACTGGAATTCACTAATAAGAAGATCAATGCTGAAGAATATCAATGAAGAAGAACAATGCTGACGATCTGAAGACTGCTTCCAGCATAATAAGCGTATCATTTGAACATATCCATTCCCGGTACAATACATGTGCCACCGGATACGGATAGTTATTTTGCGGTACAGCTGATTTTAGCGATACAGTTTTCGAAGACATAACCGAATGTAGAAATCGGCTAGAACAGCTTTTTTACTGGATCCAATCGAAGCAGTATTGTGTGAACATACAATATGAAATGTACATGCAAACGAAAGCACTGCAAAATAACTGATACAGCAAATTTACTGTACCGCACAAGAACTGTATCGTGTGAACGGGCCCTTAGTAAACAACTTAGAATGTAAACAATTCAGTGAGAGGCATCGGAGAGAATATTTTTTGAGAACAGCTGATTGATATATCATGATAAATTACGTGATTTTTTCTTACATGGTAATAATAGTGCTACCTGGCGAATTCCCAAGAGCCTGGCACAAACCGCACCTTCCTAAAATGTTAATTTTTGTTTTGATAAATTGAAATTAGAAAATTTTGTTTTTTTTCAACAAAGAAATAATTGATAAAACATAAGATGAGCTTTAATTCACCAGACATATGTTTCCTAAAAGACTGCAATGCTCCGACTACATAAGTCTGCAGACAGCGTAAATAACGCCGCGAAGGGCCCACCATTTATATTTGAGAACAGCTGATTGATATATCATGATAAATTACGTGATTTGTTCTTATTCTTATGTGGTAATAAAACTTGGAAGAAATGTATCCAAAATCGCACAATACTTGGTTTTTAAACGTTTATTATTCTGTTGAAAAAAAAGTTAATTTAGTTTTTTATAGCTAAAGACATTGTCAATAATGTTTTCAATACTGTTCAATAACTAAAATCCCGATCGATGCTCTCGTTTTTGAGGAGAAGGCCGCGGAAAATGTATCCAAAATCGCACAGTACTTGGTTTTTAAACGTTTATTACTCTGTTAAAAAAAAGTTAATTTAGTTTTTTATAGCTAAAGACATTGTCAATAATGTTTTCAATACTGTTCAATAACTAAAATCCCGATCGATGCTCTCGTTTTTGAGGAGAAGGCCGCGAAAAATACCTTTGCAGCCGTGACAGACAGACAGACAGACAGACAGACAGACAGACAGACAGAAAGTGAGATAAGACTATTTTCGGCTTATTTAATGTATAAAACGTAAAAATAACCAAAAAATATACAATTCTGATAAATGTACAGACAAAACTCTAATTTTATTTATATAGATTGAAAATCATACCATATTATTCCATGTATTTCCGATACAGCTTACGATAGTTGCTTCAACAATTTCAGATGAAAAAATGCTGCATTATGTTGAGTTATATGGGGGCTGCATGCATATGGAAATGTTTCAAACCCAGTTTAAACAGCTCAAAATTCAATATTAAAAGTCATATTAAAAAAAAAGAGTAGAATGCATTCAACAAAAGTGGTTTTTTGGGATTTTTAGTTTTAACGATCCAAAAGTTGTACCTAAAACATAGTATATTATATTATAAGAAGTTTTCACTCTTTCAATTTATAAATTGAACTACAATAACAAGAAAGAAAGAGTCAGGTCTAGTTACTGACTTACTGTACTCTTGTACTCTGTACTTGTACTCATACTTAGTACTCACACTTGGTACTCATACTTGTACTTGTACATACTCAGTACTCTGTAATATCTTGTTGACTCTCATGGATGGGATATGGCCGTGCAATTTTGTAATGATATTGTATAGTGTTCTGTTTTATCTAAATGTACTAAATTGATTCAATTTTTTTATTTTCTTGAATAATTTTCCTTTTTCAATGATATTGGAATAATATTTTTTTCTCTAATTATTTTGGAATAGTATTGCACTTCTGAATATTGAATGGTACTTTATTTTAATATACATAAATATAGTGAAATCTTTTTAATACTGTTTATTTGAACGATATTGCTATTAATCTTTGTATATTTTTCTGTAGCTCACCGAAGAATGGCGGGCTCCTTCCTCAAGCTTGAGCTTGCTCTTTTGGGGAAGTAGTTCGTAATCATTTTTATTGTATTTTTTTTCTACTTTTCACAGTGTAAATTATTATTCTCTATATTTTATTGGTTTATGTGTTGTAGTAAAGAATAAATAAAATTTTTGAAATTAGATAAAGCGTACTAGCTAGAAGGGAGTCCAATCTCAGTCCAAGAAAATGTTTGTTATCCACAGAATTGGGAACTATATTAATTGAAGAATCACAGTGCTATGCCATATCTAGCTACATCAGTTTGTATTATTTTACCACAAACTAACAATACAATTCAATCAAAAACATATCACTTCAAATCTTGAGTATTCACATACACAATGACATCTAGCCCGCTGAAAGGACATAAGTTATCAGTTTTACTGTTTTGTATAAAGCTATACAATAGTGGATTTAATAATATCTTTTTGTAGTCTGTATTTCAATCCTTCATTTCCTACTCAAGCAATCTTTCATTTTTTGAAAAAAAAACAAATATTGAGATAGCGACAATGCTTTGTCAACATTGGATGATTGAATGAGCCTGAAAAGTTTTCTAATATTGAAAAAATTAAGGAAATAAGCCTGAAGCACTTTTAGAAACTACGAAAAAGCTGTTGTGATCCACAAAGCCAGCACTGTATTTTTTGGCCATGCTGTGAGCTATGAAGTGCAGCTTCCTAGCCATCAACCTCTGAAGTTTCCATCACAAAAAAACCGTGGTTTTTTCAAAATTGGATTTTTACAAGCTTTTGATAGTCTTATTGATGTGGTTGCCAACTGTCCGTTCACATAAAAATTTTGCTGAACTGATATAAGAGAAAGAATTGTTGTTTATTCCCTCTGGTAGATAAATTCTGAAATATCCCTTATAAAATCTCCTGTCATAAGGAGAGAATTTTACGCTACAAATACGTAGCAGGGGATGTGATTGATCACGCGGTGAGCGTGGTGTTTATGTGATCGTGATGTTCAGTCACGACTGCTCAATACTGCACTTGGATGGGTGACTGTCCTTCAATGACTTGATGTTAAAAGCTTTATTATCACTTATCCGAAGGTTCGGAACCCTCCTTAAGTAGTAGGTCCACAAAGTCCCCAGGCTCTATCACCTTGGCTGGGAATCGTCGGAGAGCCTGCTTCGGTCGACCTATTGGCATTAACGTTTTTATAATAAATTATGATTGTGTGGAATAATCTTCTTTTAAGAATGATACTTTTACATGCTTATTTGAATTAAATGTTTGAAACTGGTAGTTTTATGTCTCTTTTGACAGAATCAATAGAAGAATAAAAGTGCCTGTTTTGGGTCCGCGTGTTACTCATTTAGCACAATAATCTAAATTCCTTTTCTGTGATAATCCTTTTTAATAATGTTTGTACTAGACCTGTCTCTAGTTAACTCTATTAACTGAGCTGTAGATCACCTCTTATTTTCAATTCTACTCAATTACATATTGTAAATAAATATTGTGAAGTATGGTGTAGCATGAGACTTGTATATGTAGTTTTGAGTGATGAAGTAGAAATATAATATGTAAGGCATCCGCAGAACTCATCCCTACACACAGACTCATAGTCTTAGTAGGGGTATTCCTGCTGTGTCAATTTTCTTTTACTTTCATTCTACCGTTCTGTTTTTGGAAATAAATAAAGAATTTGATTTGATTTGAAAATGGTGGAGACTCCCCACCATTAAAGTTCATATACTTATTATTTCTTAATGCTTCAAACATGGAAGAACGAGCAGATAAATTATTGAATACTTGACTCAATATTATGTGAAATAATGTCGTATTTGATATGTTATCAAGTTCTAAACCTTGATAATATTTATATTCAGCTCTTAATTAATTGATCTTGTAACTTATTTCATACGTTTTAAAAACAATAAAACTCTGTTCTGGATTGTTAATGAACAGTAGAAGAATAATTCACACACTTCAATATTTTTTATAAAGTTTTATTCATGCACTATAATCAACTATATTGGTAGGAAACTCTACAATAAGCTACCACAGTTTTTAGAGTGTCTTGAAAATATAGAAATATTTAAAAAACAACTGAAAAAATATTCAGTTGATAAAGCTTTTTATAGTGTACAAGAGTTCCTTTCAAATCAAATTTAAGCCTCGCCTGAACTGATTAATATTGTAATAATGGAAACTAGTGTATAAGATAGTATAATATTGTTAATCTGACTTGTCTTATAATTCATAACTGGAGTCTCCAAGACATAATATACAAAAAAAACTGTTATAAATTTTCCGCTCCGATATGAATTTATAAACTTGAATGTCTTCAAGAAGAAAATACTAAGACACTTAAATCTATAAAATACACGCTCTCTAAGTGTACAATTCTCAGAAATGTTTGTTTTTGTTCAATTTGTGTGTGATCTACTGTTGATAAGATCTGAAAGGATCATGATGTAGGCCTGCACGTTGCTAATAGGTTATTAGCAGGAAAGAAGAAGATTCAGCTTGAATATAACGCAACATGAGTAAGTTGGAAGGGAGAAGTGAAGCTTACTCAAACTCCACCCCCTCCCTACACTGTTACTTGAGGAAGACTACACTTTATTTATAACATAATCTTTTTCAGCTGACATGCATTGAGAGTGAGTTTAGTTGTATTTTCCCAGAACAAACGCTTTCAAGTATAGTATCAAGTGATGCAAGTAATCGCATCATCTTCTAAGCTTATACAATATGAGCCTTATCGTGATGAACCAAAAACAAGCAAGAAATCAAAACATTGGATTCAACCTCTCACTTGGGGCTATTTGAATGACGCTAATTGCTTCAATTTTGAATTATATTGACTATCTTATTTTTATGCTTCATACTTCAATCATTTACCTCATCACTGTATAGTACATCATTAATAATAATAATAATAATAATAATAATAAGCGTATGACTTTTATTGGTGGAGAGAACCTTACGGGTAGTCCCACCCGCCATTCGAGCCATGTTATGGGGAACATGATGGACCTACTATTCTAGGTAATACATCATCAGTCTACTTACATGGTACCGTGATAGCATTCATTTCAAATCTTCATTCTTCAAAAACTGTTTAAATAATTGTCGAATAGTTTACCGAAAATATATGAAAGTTTGAGATCATAGAGTAACCATAGAGTTAGGCGCGGCCTCCACTTGCGATTTCTAGTCGTACGATTGTTTTGTCGTAAAAATGAAACCCATTATTTCTAGTCAAAGTGAACACATTATCAACATTTGTCTGAAAAAACCGCTACGACAAAAAGTTGCAAATCATCCTATTTTGCCTGCGACCTGACGACTATCGGACTTCCACAATGAGTCACATGGTCAAGTATGGGCATGCATCCACTGCCGACAGTTTAGTCGCAGCTCTGACCAGTCGTTGCCTGCCTGTTTTTAATTAGAAATAATGGGTTTCAGTTTTACGACAAAACAAACGTGCGACTATAAATCGCAAGTGAATGCCTTACAGTTTTTCAGCGAATGCTTTTTTTAGTCACAGCGACTTAATATCGCAAGTGGAGGCCGCGAGAAAGTGGTTCATTCAAAGGAAAACTGAGACTTCTTAGTAGGTTTTCACTAGAAATAAGTTATTTCTGTTATAATGGGATGATTTACAACAATAATAAGGTCAAGCCTTAAAGGTGAATTAAGTTAGAAATGAAATAATCACCCCTTTCCTGACTGACATCTACACTGTCGGTCACAATCTGGCATATTTTGTGTAAACATCGTAGCCTGACAACATCAGATGCAGTGGGAATAATTCCTTTTTCAATATTACTTAATGGAAAAATTATGTGGAAATATTAATAATGGAACAATTATTTATGGAAAATTTTTTTTCTGTGATCACTTAGTATGCGATTATGATTTCCGGAACCTTTATAGAGCGACGGATGTTTTATCTCCCCGCTGATGTCTTTGGGGAACGAGCATTGTAACGATGCGGCAACTCAACCCTCTCTCATGCGCTGAGTGAAAATTGTATATGAGCATAACTAACGACCCGAGCTGTCTGCCTGTGAAAAAGGCAACGAGCTGTCAGTTCTTTTATTCGCGGTCCATTTGTCAGCCTGATATTCGGGTCATCGTTGGCGAGAGTCTAAATCAAGGCACCTCCATCCACGCGTCTCTTGCTTTATGAGCTCAGCTCTAAAAACACGATAGCGAACTATTGACGAAAAATCCTGGTCTTAGCCTTTTCAGGAAGATATAATTCTCCCTGTCTCTTCTAATGTCTCTTCCCATTTATCAATTAAGTATTTGAACATAGATGGGCTATTAAAAGAGAATTTAAAAACTACCATTAGGCCGATTCCCTCCATTTTCTAAGCTCCTACAGTTTTATATATTCTATAAATATTCAAATATTGCAACATTTATTATTTCTGCATTCCAGTTACAACAGGAATATGATACATCCATCAGTAACAATCTTCCTATGAACAGCTGTTTTTTTCTATCTGTCGACGAAACTTCAACGCTGGAGAAGAAGATATTGGAGGAGGAGACGAAAAATACGAAGAATAAAAAGAAGAAGAAGAAGGAAAAGAAAAAAGCTCTAATTTTATTGCCTGAATGACCTCCAAACATTTTTTTTTTTTTTTTTTTTTGAAGACCACATAGTTCTGACACCTGAGCATGGTGTAAAGCTGTGTTTACAATTATTTGAGGTGAAGGATGTAAATTTACCTCTTTCCTAGTCCAGCGTGGCTGGGCGTGAGTTTGCTCGTGTGAGAAGGTATCCACGTTTCAATTTGTCTTGTGTGGGAGTAGAGCTGCCTAATATATAATTTAGCGATTGTTCTTTAATCCCTCTAATTGGGCCCAATTTAATTCTGAGGGTTAATAATAATAAATGGAAAGAAGTCACCTGGCTGGTATTTTCGCGCTGGTCCGATGAACTTTTATAGGCCCAAATCCTCTGTTGAATTTCGCTGCTTTTAAACATCAATTCTTTGGCTGCACTTTTGATTAAAAACACTTTGAAGATAAACTTATAATTTTTTTTTGAACGTTGAACAAAGAAATTAATTACATTAGCTAAAACACATTCAGCCCGCAGCACAGTCTGAGATCAAGTCACACCATTCCTTTTTTCAGAGCACATTGCCTACCCAAGATAACTGATTCTGTGTTCACTTCCTTCCGTGGAATGTTCTGGAAGGTTTTTTAAGTTTCTGTAATTTTATAAATTGTTGCAATAAGTGGTCCCAAATAACTAAATTATTGTTCCTGGATTAAATGTATCAGTTCTCATACCAGCATAAATTGAATACAGTTGATAGTATGAAGAAGGTCACTGTCTTATTTTAATTTATTAAATTTGATACAATATTTTCTGATCCAAGTTGATTTTTCAGTTATTACAATATTAATGTTTTGGATGGTTTATATTACTGATACTATTAAATATTATTCGTTGAGTTTGTTTGCTGAAGACACTGACTGATAACATGTTAAATTTGGCGGTTGAAAAGGTAAACAAAAAACTAACCTATTGAACTTTTAAAGCTGACAGGTAGGCTGTGATTTGAATTTCTAAATTATTAATTACTGATAAAAAATGACTGAGAATATGGTTCTAATAAATCTGGTTGTATTTGATAATGACTGGAAATCTGGTAAGTGACTGTACTGAGATGAATATATTTTTTCTTTAATCTTTCTTTAGCTGGTGTACTTTCTTAATTTTTTATGGCTTTATTAGTCTGATAATAGGTGCAGCATCACAATGGGTAATGAGTTGGATGATGTCGATTGATGAGTTGGACCTGCAGTTTTAGGTGGGTTCCGAGTCACCGGGAAGTGATTTTACAGCAGAGAACAGTGTCTTTTTGCTGGCCAATCTGAATGGTCACACTTCCAAAGAGAGCCCAGGTGAACGCAGCTTATCTCTATCGGATTGAACAGATACCAGCTACGACTCACGGCTATCACTCATGCGATACGAGTTTACCCTCTGACCACTGTAGTTTAATAATCCTATACTGGTATATCAGATAATCTCAGTAAATAATACAAACATTGTCTACACAACATACGATAAATACCTTTTTTATAGGGAAATAGCGGATCATAAAGTATCAGTTTTCTGTTCACTTGAATTTTCAGTCACAGCAGATTTCAAAGTTTGTCTTTCATGAGAATTTCTTCCTCTGAAAAAGGAAGAATCTTGATCACGTATTCAGAGAATGACGATTGCGTGAGTTTTTCTGAGAGAAAGTCGACAAAGGAGTCCTTAGACCTGTAACTCTGAACAGATTTAGCAAAGAATCACTCCGATGCTTCAAAGGGAGACGCGTCTTACATAGAAATGAAACTAAAAGATTCTACGGCGGCTCGCTCATCCTCATTAAATATTTTCGATTGTTTCTTTCTACCAGATTAGACGTTGTACTAAAGCAACTTCTTTCTCTCTGTCTATCATTAATTCATTTTTAAACCAAGATAAATATACGTTCATGTCGCTGGCCCAGTTATGTCAGAATTCGTACAAATTAAGCCAATATTTAGTACCTATTTCGTATTATTTAGTACCTCCAATAAAAAAATCTGTACCTCAAAAGTTAAGGAGATAAAAATGACAAAGCTACAGTTCATGACCTCTCAGCCTGGCCATGTATGAATTTGTATGAACTAGATAGGCTAATATTCAGGATATATTTTCTCTATGAATTTATAGAGTCAGTATTTCGTACCCTGAATTCTCTCTTATTCGTATTTATAGTCTGTGGACTGGTCATACAAAGATTGTGCGATATTAGTCGATATTCACTCCTAATTATTACGCTAAACAAAATCCTGAAGTAAAGGATTGTCGCATCTTCCGACATTCTATAATATATTCATTAACTGGACTGATTGTTGATCTCAAAAGATGGAATAACAATTAGGATATTTCTCTTATCGTCTAACGTACCACATTAATATTATATTGGAGTTTCAACGTGATGAAGGCTTTTTGGCATACGTGACCAATATAGACGACTTACAAGTGTAATAGCGTAATAGTAATTAGTGTAATAGCCTGATAAAGTGGGTTACAGGACAGGCTGTCTTCACTTATTGAGAGAGCTTTTAGCTACGGTACCCAATAATACGGCTGTACTTCATTAGGAAATGTTATTTCATCTTTATTGGGCCAAATTCACCCTCTTCATTGCCAACAGTACATAGCAGTTTACAGAAAACCAATAACCTATCAAATCTAATATCGGAAATGTCTCTTAAAAATCGAGTCTTATGTCTAGTAAATAAGTCTATATTCACAGTTGATCTCATTTTTTTCTCAAATGAATTAGATAAATGATAAAAGTGAAAATATTTTTTCCCCATAAGACTAGGGACAGAATCAAAACAGTCATATTGGCTACAATGTTAAATATCTTGCGTGATGAATAAACGTCACTTCAGCTTAAATTCGTTAATCAACATCAATCATAATGGGGAGGTTCAATATTATTTTATGTACCCATCTATAGGTACATATAGATCAATAACATAGATCAAATTATTCATATAAACATAATGATTAAAATATAGGACTATAGGAGCTTTTTTCAAATATTCAGACTTCATTAAAACATGTAAATTTAATCAAAAGCGAAATTGATTTCAATCCTAATAGAGTTCATGAAAAATGAGAATCGATTGCAATGCAAGTTTCAGACTTAACATTGATCTCTTTCCTGATTCAAGATTCGCAGTAATCAATCGAATTATGAAAGTCTAATATTTAATCGTCACATTAGTTGCAAATAACACAGATACTAAATGTATTATTATAGTAGTCAATGGAGTGGCCGTAGCCGAGTGGGTTAAGTGCTGGTTTGCTAGCCCAAAGGTCCCGGGTTCGATCCCAGTTCTGACCGAAAGTTTTTACCTCGGGCCACTCCCGTGTTTCGGAGGACACGTTAAGCTGTCGGTCCCGGCTGCCTAAAAACAGTCGTTAAGTCACGTCAGAGGCCCTGAACTTATTCAGGTGCGACCTGATAACTCTGACACCAGACCTGAGCCAGCCAGGTCACACGATATTATTATTATTATTATAGTAGTCAATTGTCAATTCGTATCATATTTAAATAGTCATGGTTAATTCATGAAGAACTAAACATTTCTATCATTTTTATCATCATAATCAAGATCATTGTTACTTATTCGGCTCAGGAAACATCAAATGATTGACATTCATCCTCATTCAGTCCACGTACTGATGCATTTCATATGCAACTGAAGGAATTTTCTATTTGAAATGTGATTCCGCTAAAAAACGGTTCGAAAAGGAAATCCATTCAAAATCAAGCAGAATATTCAAGCAAAGAATACACGTGTGACCGAATTTCCAAAGAACTTTGAATGGAAACTCTGATTAGGTAAGATATGGTCAAGAGTGGTTTGATCGAAATGACTCTTTCTTGAATAAATGAGTGTGAAGTTGAAATGAGTGTAAATGAGTGCTCCTCCTATCTGTTATTATTATTTTTATTATTATTGCTGATGATGCCCACATGAGTCCGAGACTTGTGCATGGGTAATGAGGTGAATGATAACTGATAACACACATAGATGCCAGACGGAGGAGCGGGACTCGAACCCACGACCGCTTAAACAACAGCAAGTTGATGTGATGCCCCAACCAACTGCGCTATAAAGCTATAAGCGGCCCGCCAAATCTGAAACTGAATACTGCATACAGACTGAAGAAATTAGCCATTAGAGTGTTATAAATAATTAGTTAATTCTTAAATTGTTGGCAATTTGTAGTTTAAATAATTAGTTTGCCTAGTCTGTGATTATTAGGTGGCAATCATTATTGTTAGATGTATTTGTATATAAAACAAACAGCCTGCATACTGGTATATGCTGCTCTAATTAACCATAAGAGTTTTATAAATAATTAGTTGATGATAAGAATGTTGGTAGTTTGTATAATTAGTTTACCTAGTCTGTGAAAAATCTGGCAGTCATTATAGTTCAATGTACTGTATTTGTATAATGAATAATAAGACTTGAAGTTGTCAAAATCACATTTATTAAAAAACGTGAGAAACTTGTTTCGGTTGCTACACCATTATCAGTCTCAAACAAACTAAAACCAAAGTACAGCAGTAGCTACAATATTATACTAAACATGGAATGATAACACTGGCTAAGCAAGAAAGAGGCGGACCATCATTGAAGGTTGATTGGCTGAAGGTCATAACAAGTCACGTCTCCCGGTGGGAGGAGCAACAAGCAAAATAAGAGTCAAATCAAGAACCAAAAACCGTGAACATCTAGAAATTGACAACGAAGAACAATACACAATTAGATTAGAATTGAATCGATTTAAAATTTTAAAAATCTTACTGAAATGCAGTAAATAGGTCAAGGTCAATCGAGAAAGACACGAAAGTACCGTTTCTAATATGTAGGCTAGAGTTATGATGAAGCCAAGTTAATTGTATTGTATTGGTTGAAGTAAATTTTGATTGACGATTTAAATTAGTATTGGAATCGTTTTTCACTAACCTAGTAATTTCAAAAGTTTCTAAAATGTTCAATTGTCTGTCTTTGTCAATTCAATGCAGAAATTCAACATTTTCTTCAGCCTTGAACTTGTGACCATTATTAATGAGATGCTCTGCAAAATTTGAATCTTTTTTGGGGTTTTCCAATCCCTAATATGTTCATTTATTCTACATTCGAAACTTCTGCTGGTCTGACCCACATATCAAGCATTGCAATCACTGCAATTCAATTCATAACCCCCACTTTTATCCCAGATATCAATATTGTCTTTACTACACCCAAATAAACTCTTTAAAATAAGTTTGGTTTGAAAAGCTACATCAAAACCGTTCTTTTTTAATTATTTTCCTAATTTATCAGAAGCTGGGTCAAGGTAAGCCCAAGTAGCAAAATAATATTGTCCCAATATTGAGAAAAATATTTTCTCAATGTTGTGACAATATATTGCAAATGTTTGACAATATTTTTAAAATATTCTTTTGAAACCTTTAACATTGTTTTGAAAATATTGTAACAATATTGCTCAATGTTTGGAAAATGTTTCATCAAAATATTGACAAAAGCAAAATAAAATATTGCCTCAATGTTGAAACAATGTTTCATTACTTTATTATTTTAAATATAGTGACATAAGCTAGGGTTCAGGGATTAATTGAAGTAAGAACAACAGTTAGATGATAAGAATTTAATTAATCGATAATAAATATAGCCTAGTGTATTTTATAAATCATTCAAAGTTTCATTTAAGATTAAGGATACCATACTCTCATTAACCAGTTCATCCCGTTCAACCGTCATTGTTTTAGCTTTCCTGAAAACAAAACAATAAGAAAAAATCTTTAAAAAGAGTATTTTCAAATTAATATTTCATAAAAAACTATAATCTTTCTTTGAATGTGCATGATTTGCATAAACTCATGACATCTACTGAAGGTCCTCTCTTGCCTCAAATCAGGTTTTAATTTTTTTTTGAGGATGAAGCCATAGACGAACCATCAACTTACATAATACCTGGTCTATGATGAAGCCCACGTAGGTCTGAGACCTGTACGTGGGTAATGAATTGGATGATGGAGATTGATGTATTGATAAAGTTTTAGGTGGGTTCCGAGCCACCCTTTATTATCAATACCAATTATCAACTTGGAGTAATGTAGGCTATGAAATCGAATTTTGTAGTTGGTTATACAGTTGTAATTAGTTAGGTTTGAATTCAGAAATAAGGGCTGAAAATATACTGTGAAAAAAAAACTTGTTTAAAGCTTAAATGATGCGTCTAGGGCAGAGCGTGACGTAATTACTAAAATGTTTCTATTTTCTTCTGATAGATTTCACCCTTGTATCCTCTCGGCAAGTGGTAGACTCGTGCCTAAACGTCTCTCGTGCAGCAAAGTACCACTTTATGCACTTATTTTACAAATAACTAATGCCAACAAAAAATGTTGAATGATGACATCCTAGCTTATATCACTACATCCAGTACTTAGCAATGACATTAATAGGTACAGTCTACTCCGAAGAAGACGGAATCCTATACATGTGAACTGAAAAATGATCAAATACTTTAAAAATATAAAATTAAGTAACTTATAGAAAAAATAAATTCTTACATTTTGTCAAATTTTGATTGCGACTGGGCTAACAAAGTTGCAGCCGTGAGTTGGATTTTTTTAATTTCTGCATCAGCCCAACATCTATTGATTTATTAATGATGGTAGGACTAATGGCCTAGAGGCAAAGTAAGAAAGTAATCTATCTAGGTTGAAATATTGCTAAAAAGACAAGGTTACAAATCGCAATATTTCAAGTTAGATTCTGTTACAGTCCAGGCTACTATAATAATTATTATATTTAAATGTATTTCCTTTGTTCTACTAAATGATCTGCTTCATGAGTTAATTAATAACTCTACCGATAACTTAATATATTTTTCTAACCTAAAACAAAAACACTGGGACACTTACCTAAATAGTACAATCTTACAGTAGAATATGATACAAAAAGGTAACAAAACAACAACAACTTACCTTGAACACCAGATGAATTTTATCCATAAAATTAAAAGTTGTTGAAAATTGCTGGGACGTTGATGCACTCTCAAAGACATATAGTGCAACGTAATTCAGTAATGGCGTTGTTTGGCGTCGAAAGGATGTGATGTGAACACATGACAACAATTTTGCTGCCAAGCATAATTATTATCTAGTCCAGACAACGAACACAAAAAAAAACGAAGAGGGGCGAAAGAATTTATGTATAAGCCCAGAGTGTTTGCAGTATATGCCAACATTTATAGTACACATTTAAATGTACATTTTCCCGAAAGTCCCCTAATTTTATTAATGTTTTAAGAATATTATCAAAATATTGCTGAACAATATTTTACCGTGTATATTTGCAGATATTACAGAAATATTACACCAATATTGCTACAACATTGTCATGAGAATATTTTCTACAATGTTACTAAATGTTGTGCCAATATTGGGACAATATTATTTTGCTACTTGGGAGGTACCGTTATCCATGACCTTTCCCCAGTATCAGTTATAGCAATGCTAGCACTGATTGCTAGTCTCCTACTTATTTTATTTGAACTTTTATTGACAATGATTTCCTCATATCCATTTGTAATAGCTATTTGTTTAATCGTACTAATCTCTTTTTCAAAGTGATGTTTTCTCATTGGAATAGTTGAAGCTCTATAAATCATACTCTTGAGAGCTGCAAGTTTGTACGATATAGGGTGACATGAGTGATGAGGTATGATTACATTGGTATGAGTTACTTTTCTGAAAATAGAGGAATTGTGGGCTCCTGTGCTATGGTCTATTCTTAAATCTAGAAAGTTTAAAACACTATTCTCTTCTAACTCTATGGTGAATTTAATCTTATGGTGTACACGATTCAAGTAGCTATGGAAATTATCCAACTTTCTATTACTACCCTTCCACAAACAAATAATATCATCTGCATATCTAGACCAATAAACAATCCTAACCTTGAAATTATTATTTTCAAATATTTTATTTTTAAGGCTATCCATAAATAATTCAGCTAGAAATGGTGAAAGGGGTGAACCTATCGCTAACCCATCTTTCTGTTCATAAAATTTATTGTCAAACTTAAAATAGTTTTGGGCTTGTAAGCCTGTTGTTTCCACTCTGTTTCTTAAATAAATGAATAAAACTCATTACCCACGCACAGGTCTCAGACCTATGTGGGCTTCATCTTAAAAAAAAAAAATAGTTCATCGCCAACTGAAACCTAGACGCCAAAATAATAATAATGGTAACAATAAGTTAGCACATTTAATAACTGTCATTTCATTTAGTGGATAATATTATTATCCACCTCTGACCCAGAATGAAAGTTGTGCTTTATCATTATCATGGTAAAGGTGAGCAACAATAATTATCTTAAACATAATCATAAGCTTCTATTCAAGAGGAGTCTTTCAAAATAGCCTTTGGAACTTTTAAGTTTCTAGTCAGTTACCAACGAACAACTTTTCAGCTCGGAATACCATTTGAAACTTGCTCTTCTCATCATTCTTCGGTTGTTAGGGCGAAAATTCAGAAATACTTTTGAATCTGGGGCAGAAATAAAACGGAAACGAGAGTCATCTCATTTTGTTGAATGCCTTTGAAATTGCAATTCATTCTTCAGTGATATTGTGAAAATGAGAACGTCGTTGGAAAAGCTACTCTCGTGGTATTTAGTATTTCATTCATTGACTTTTTTATTGAAAGAACAGTTCTTTCAATAGGTTATAATAATATAGATTACACCTGAAATTAAAGGTCCACCATTTTTCCTATAAAATGGCTCGAACAGTGCTTAATTTCTAACATTGTAGGTGTGGGAACGCTCATTTATTCTTATAAACCACCCTCTCTATTTTCTAATGGGAGTTGAACATTACCCTCACCCCCCGCCACAGCACGTTAACATCTCGGTGTCTACTCTAGATTTCGTATAAACTTGTTTCGATTTGCACCAATCATTTTGCAGGAAACTTACAATAACCAAAACCAATATACTTTTTTTGATGAAGTCATCTTTACATTTTTATTTATATACAGTACAGTAGTAATAATACATATCAATACGTAAACAGACTGATGTTTTTGAATATTTTCTGAAAAAAGTAAGTCCAAGTGCTTATTGTCTATTTTTAATGTCACAGGTTGAACTGTAATTTTTTATATTTTACAAAAACATTTCGCCTATCTTAAAAATTGCAGAACAATTTTCATACCTTCAAAATAATCCCACTTCTTGGAAAAGAAAGGACAACAGGCAGCAAAATAAAAAGGTTTGATAGAGAACTTGTGAAATCACAAGTTCTCTACCTCCATTTTTATGTGATTTGGGTTTCGGTGGAGAGTATGAGTCATACATTCTATCACTGCAGATGGATTCTTTCAGCGCGCTAGCTGCCCTCAAAATCTTTGATTGAGATTGATAGTATATTACAAAAATACTCTATTATATTATATTCTTCATCATATTTATCATAATCCATTATATATACATATAAAATATATATATACTCATATATTTTATTAAGGACCCGATTTATTAATCCATTAATATTTATAATCTTATTATCATTAATATCATAATCCTTAATAAGAACCTGACAAGGCCTTATTTAAATCGAGCCGTTGTCCGTCCGTTATTTTTACATTAACTCTATTATTTTTACAGTAAATCGTTTCGTTTTTGATTGTGTTGAAGTCTTTTTTAAATTCTTTCAAATCACCAAATTAAAAAAAAATATATATTGAACCATGATAATTATATTATGCGTTATGTTGTACAAGAAGAGGAAGAAGAAACAAAACATTTTTCAAGAACTAATGATGTGCATTCTTTGTGATTTTGGAAGCATATGATATTCATTGAAGTCAAAGCAGTTAGAAATGGTGCATCAACACAATTGATAATAATAACAATTTTCATTTTAAATTCGTCAGGTCCTTGGATACTTCGTTGAATCAGTTTATTATTATAATGAAAACCTCCTTCCTGTGGGTGGTGTGGTGATGCTAAACATTATGATGTTACAACCACATTAAAATTATCATGAATGAAAAAAATACTCTATTACATTATATTATATTTTATATTACAACATATTCTATTCATATTGATGTCCTACTATTTTCTCCGTATGGTTTAATTTCATCAAAGCTTACAAATTTCCAATTATCTACCTCTTTAACTGTTCAGATAATTCAACCAGTTTATCTTCACAATTCTAATATCGTTTACTGAGCATATTCATACATTTCTTCATATCGTCCTTTCTTTACATTTCTTTTATTGCCTTTCTCTCACAGGTTTAGTGAGGGAAATTCAATTACTAAAAGATATTTTGCTTTCAATTTTTTTCTCTATATTAGACATTCATTTTATATAAATGGTTGAGTGGATTCATTTTTGTTTGTTACTTATCCAAATATTTTGTTCTGTTTGTACTGCTTTGACGTGGTTAACTGATAGAGTGGACAATACTGTCCAAACTTTGCCACATCAACAAATAAAAAGTCATTATATTCTATTCTTTCATTCAAATGCAGAAACAATATTTTCTTCGACCTTGAACTGGTGATTATACTTGTTCAGCGAGCATGATATTGTGCTTGGAGAGAGCTTTGGACCCACAAATTTACTGGTCATAGTTTCTGAGTGAATTGCTCAATGGGAAGTGCAAGAAAAAACTCGCCACACTTTACGCTCTTCACACTGGAGTGCTCACAAATTTATTTACCAGCCATCAAAAGCAAATGTTTGAGCTTGAAGCTTCTCTTGTTCTGCTCATTGGTTGAGATAGATATGGATGGAGGTAGAAAGAGGTGGATAGAGGTAGATGAACGGAGATAGAGGTAGGTTTAGAACAAGTCCATGGGTGTAACTAACGGCTGTTTCCGCCCACTGGGAGAGGTGATGGCAACCTGTCACTTGCCTATTCATACACCATTTGTCAAAAAAATAGAGTCCGGTCAACGCACTTCACACGCCACAAATCTCAACTCACCCATGAGACTGACACCAGACCTACCGTATGCACGCACACATTCCCCGTGATAACACAGTACAGAGAAAATTTGAGGTTTTAAGAGCAGTTCATTAAATTTGATTTATCAAGATTGAGACCATGAGACTGACAGCAGTCCAGGCGTATGCACGCACACACTCCCCGTGATAACACAGTACAGAGAAAGTTTCAGGTTTCAAAAGCAGTTGATGCAAAAAATTTCTGTAGTGGAAAAGGTGATATTGTAGAAGATATACTTATATAGATATACTTTATATAGATATACATCTATATAAATGAAATGAGAGTTTTGTCTGTACATTTATCAGAATTATATATTTTTTGGTTATTTTTACGTTTTATACATCAAATAAGCCGAAAATAGTCTTATCTCACTTTCTGTCTATCTGTCTGTCTGTCTGTCTGTCTGTCTGTCTGTCTGTCTGTCACGGCCCCAAAGGCATAATGAATAATAAGACTTGAAGTTGTAACAACTACATTTATTAAAAACTGGAAGAAAATAGTTTCGGTTGTTACACCATTATCAATCTCAAACAAACTAAAACTAAAGTAAAGTTTACCTTATAGTGTAGAATGATACTATTGGCTGAGGGCGAAAGCGCCTCTCATAGGCTGACCTTCCTTGAAGGTATGTGATTGCCTGAAGGCCCCAACAAGTCACGCCCACTGGTGGGATGAACATCAAGGAATAATCAGTGTGGAAATCAAGAACCATGTGTCTATTTCAAGATCAAGGCTGAAGAAGATGTTGAATTTCTGCATATGATTGGCAAAGGTTTTATAGTGAACTTAGAAGCTTTGGAGAAAACTAGGTTGGTAAAAAACGAATCTAATACTAGTTTAAATGATCAAATTTATTTCAATCAATTCAATACAACTAACTTGATTTCATCATAATTCTGGCCTACTCTTTAATAATGGTACTTTCTTGTTTTTCTCGGTTGACCTTGACTCCATTTCATTTAGCTTCATTTTTATTTTATATCAATTTTCAAAATTTTTCAATTCTAGTCAACTTGTGTATGGCTTGTTTGTTACTTTTGGATCCTGATGATTTTGACACAGTTTATTCCTGGTTGCTCCTCCCACTAGCGGGCGTAACTTGTAGGGCCTTCAGCCAATCACAGACCTTCAATGAAGGTCAGCCTATGAGACGCACTTTCACCCTCAACCAATAGTATCATTCCATGTTAAGTACGGTATATATTCAGCTACTATGTACTTTGTTTTAGTTTGTTTGAGATTGATAATGGTGTAGGCCTAACAACCGAAACAAGTTTCTCATGGTTTTTAATAAATGTGGTTGTGACAACTTCAAGTCTTATTATTCATTATACAAATTTATTTGTCAAGATTGAAAACGTTCCGAAAAGCAAAATTATTCAGAAAGAATTCTATCTGCTTCATAGTTAGCTTGTGAATGAATAGCTATTTGTTAAAAGTACACATGAGAAATTTCCAGTTTTTTTCTATTATTTAGATTTTTCACACCAATGCTTTATATTCCTGTTTCTGGATTATTCTTACTTCGTGTACTTGTATTTGTATTTTCAGCCAGTTTATGATTTTTTATTTACTTTTTGCTAATTTGACTGGACTATATTGTATAGATATTATATTGTATCACATCCCGGTGGTTCAGAAACCTAAAACTGTAGGTCTAGCTCATCAATCACCATCATACAACTCATTATCCACACACAGGCCTCAGATCTATGAGGGCTTTATCCTCCAAATGGAAAAATAAGAAAATTGTTAATTATATTATAAAATAGATGGTTATATACATTAATTGAATGTGAATTCACAGGGAATGACAGAGTTCCAAGACAGGATCTGTTGGAGTGACATAATCATTTGTTTTAGTTATTGGGGATCAGAGTGTAATTCTCAATCAAACTCAACAAGTGAGAGATAAAAGGCTACAATGGGATTCCCAGAAATGTTTGCGTTGTCGTTACGAGGTATGATAATATTCGAGCTGGCAATAATTCACGAAAACTGATTAACCTGTTCGGTGGGCTTATTGTCTCATCCGCATTGAGCAGCTTACATTTGAGTGGATGACTCAGCAATAGAACTGAATTCGTGTGGCTTTGAACTGAGTCCATCATCGTGAGTGAGGATGACAACAGATGCGATCTCTGAGTAATTGATTCTGGAACGCCCTCAGGGATCTCAGACAGACATTCATTTTGGATAATCAAGCGGGGCCACTGTAATGAATAATCCCTATGAATCAAGAACGGAGAGCTCTTCCTCTTACCTATAAACCACTTCCTTTTCATAGGGGATTTTTGATTATGTGCAGAGGCGAATCCAGAAATTGCTTAGAGGGATATCAGATGAGAGAATATATAGAGAAGTTCTCAACCCCATAATAGAAGTATATAAAGCTGTTTTAGAGTTAGTTTATAATTTTGGAGGGGGATACATCCCCTTTCCCTCTAACCCCCTTTCCCTCTAAAGAAATATAATCTAATCTAATCTAACCCCTGAGTTTAAACTCTACAAGAAGCTACCGCAGTTTTTAAAGAGTCTTCAAAATATAGAAATATTTAAAAAACTGAAAAATATTCAGTTGATAAAGCTTTTTATAGTGTACAAGAGTTCCTTTCACATCAAAATTGAGCCTCACTAAGTGATGTTTTTTTTGTTTTTTTTATCACTACTCATATGCAAAATTTATAAATATACATATAAACTTTCAATGATGGCACCAGCTTATTATAGAAAGATAATCTAATTTAATCACCCCTGAATTCGCCACTGATAATGTGTAATTATTGTAATCCCATGTAATAAACAACTACTTGCTGTTATTTCTTGATGAAACTCTAACACTGGTGAGTAAGGGATTGGAGAAGGAGGAGGAGGTGGAGGAGGAGGAGGAGGAGGAGGAGGAGGAGGAGGAGGAGGAGGTGGTGAAGGAGAAGGAGGAGGAGGAGGTGGAGGAGAAGGAGGAGGAGGAGGAGGAGAAGAAGAAGAAGAAGAAGGATAAGAAGGAGAAGAAGAAGAAATAAGTTTTTAAGTTTGTGGTTATTACCCATTTTAGAAATCCAGATTCAATTGAATAGGGCAGTCTTCTAGTAGCTAGTTTATAGTATGAGAGATTATAGATGCTTATGCAGAAATAAGCTGGTGCCATCATTGAAAGTTTAAAATGACTTGTATTCAATGAGATTTATGAGAATAAAAAATATCATTGACGCTCAATCCAGGGACCTGGATTGTATCACAACATACGAGAGTTCTTACACGTTTACTAATTACAGTAACTCTCACAAGATTTCAAAAAAGACGTTAGGAGAACTCTTATAAGATTTGCAGGAACTTCAAGTGCAAGTCCTAATGTTATCATTTTGTGAATTGTAATGAAGACCATACTCGAGGTAATTAGTTTCAATAGCGGATGACATAGTAAGTATTTACTGTAGAATTCGTTTTGTTAAGAATGCAAAGGATAATAAAATTCATTCACTGTGTACAATCAACATCCAAAGCATACTGAATACAGGTGTGCATTGTGCCTCAAGCTTAGAAAAACTTTTATTGCACAAAAGTTAATAAGTTGAATAAGAGGTAACAGTAAATAAGAGAAAATCATAAAAATCCTGTTGAAATTTCTATGGAACTTAACGAGTTAGCAGAAAATAAATAGTGATGTTAACCAAACAAAGAATTTATTGCTTTAAGAGTTGCAATTTTTCTCCCTTCAACTTTGAACTCAGTTTTCTTAAAACTTGTTCAATGACGTTTTCACCTTTGTGTTTTATATTTTTCACTCTATAGAATAGTAGTATTCCACTCTGCAAAGGCTGCTAAATAATGATTCTATATGATACCGTTTCATTTAATCAAGAATCTTGATGTCAATCATATATGTAGAACAACTTGAAATTTCAATTACAACATTTCAACCATAATTCAGTATGGCATGATTTGTATCCCAGCTACTTGATCAACAAGATATTCTCAGAAGATTGAAGAGGACAAAGCCTTTAGAATTAGCGTAATTTTTGTTTATTTCTGATGATGCCCACATAAGTCCGAGACATGTTCATGGGTAATGAGGTGAATGAATACACAAAGATGCCAGACGGAGGAGCGGGATTCGGACCCACGACCGCTGAACGACAGCAAGCTGAAGTTGCGGCGCCCCAACCAACTGCGCTAAGCGGCGTACTCTTTAAAGCTACTCAAGTCATCAATGGATGAACCGAAGTTGTATTTACAGTTTTCATTTTAGTTTGAAGAAAACAGAAAAATATTAATGGCTAGTCTTCAAGACTATTTTAAATGGAATTGATCAGATAAAATTTTATCATGAATTTAAAAATGGTTTTGGGTCTTTTCTCAACCTTTAGGCTACAATAAATTCACATCCCATTTTCATCTCTTGACTTGAGCGTTAAGAACTTTTTTTACTGTTGAACGAGTGGGGTTTTTTGAAGTATATGATAGAACCAATGAATATGTAACAGTTGCTATAGTGAATGACAATGAATGTAGTACAAAAATGGATTCAATAACCTATTACACAACTTTACAAATGAACAACCCTAAAAATTTATCTCTACCTCTTTTCCACTCAAGAAATTGCTTCTATTTGCTTACTGTAATCAATAAATTTCTATATTCTTTTTACATGAACAGAATTTTTCATTGCTGATATGCTTAACAGCAATGAATGTCATACAAAATGGATTCAAAAACAAAGTCAGTCACTCAGTATACAACTTTGTAAAAATTTATTTCTATAAAATTTATTTCTATCTTCTCCTACTCAACAAATTGCTTCTATTTGATTACTGTAACTATAAATTTTCTAGATTCTGTTTACAGACAAGAACACTCTGCTCAAGAAGATTCTTATCAGGTTGTCGATTTATCCAAACATTTTTCTCAGAAGAAAATATTTTTTGTGGAAGACATATGGTCGATGATGCATGTGCCGAGTGTAGCAAACGCAAGATGGGTGAAGTACGGAGCACTACTAGCTGAGAAAAGACCCCCCCTGGGAATCGAATCCCATTTCTTCTCTCTACTTTCAAAATCGAACACGAACACGCTCAAACACACCTACACATGCACATCCACTCACACTCCTGCATCAATAACTCATAGCTGTTCAAACATTTGTGAATTTATGCATATAACTGGAGATATATGTTATTTTCCCATCGATGTATCTGAGAGCAGAATCTTCCAATGTATGCACAGTGACTTCCTGAGAAGTCAGTTAGTAACCTATTGAGAAAGGATGCAATTTTACACAATGTTAATATGCAATTGCTAAGAAAATGAGGAACCGGTAAAGATTAGAAGCAAGAATACAGTATTATTTAGTTCGGGAATGTTTACTCTTTGATCGAACGGCGAAGACGCACGCAGAATATTTTCTTCCCAAGTATTATACATGAGTGTATATGAATTAAGTATTTGAAAATACACTGAAAGTACAATTTATAATACTCTTCAATCTTGCAATACACAAAATCATGCTCGCTCCTTCATATCTTCAATGAGATACAAATAAGGGGCCAATGAAGTCATCTAGTAACCTATTGAGAAAATATGCAATTTCACACAATGTTAAATTCAATTGCTAAGAAAAATGAGAAGCAATAGAGGCTTGAATAAAGCAGAATCACTTTGCTCATGAATGGTTTTCTTTGATCGTACGTTAAAGATGCACACAGAATATTTTCTTGATAGTTAGTATACGTGAACAACCACAGTTAGTAACTAACTACTTTTAGTTAGTATGCAGAAAGTGTCTGGAAATATACTAATTTAAAGAACAATAAATTCATAATACTTCTGCTTAATCTTGTGATACACGAAATCGTACTTGCTCCTTTAAGTCTTCAATGAGATGGAACGTTATTTAATTTTATTGAGTGAGTGAATTGATACAGTTACAGATTGCTTAAAATACCTGAAAAATGTTATTCTTGAGAATTAATTTTATTCAATCATCGGGAGTTGTATTTTTTACTATTTTGAAATAAGTTGAATTGAAATCCCTGAAATTCACTTAAAGTTTCAGCAGATGATTAGAATCATCAAGCTGGAATCTTCCAAAATGATCAAGTTTTGGAACTTTTTCCAGCGAGTGCTGACATTTGATAATTTATTTGCGGTGCTTCTGAGTTGAGCGAACATAAATTTCGGAGATAACATCAAGCTAGTGCCGGTTCTCATATTTACTTCGGACGATCATATTCTGATAATTTATTTTTCCGCTCAAAAAAAAAAACAGCGGAAGCATCGGTTGGGTTGGAGCAGAAAATTTGTTTCCTTTCAGGTCGGAAGGTGTCTGCTTTTGATAAATGGCGGTAATTAAAGGGAATGGGTGAGGAAGAGAGGAGGCAAGAGGAGACTTTCCCTTAACAGAGAAATACTCGGCATGCTTAGGGACAGCACAGGTACTCCTGTATGCCTTACACGTAAAGGCAATGTGCGTGCGTGTGTCTGACAGAGAAAGCGTTATAAGGTGGACGAAACGCCTTTGTTTATACTGACCGCGTTCCTGTCTTGTGGTGAAAGCCAACATGCCTTTCCCCATAGCTCTCTTTTTTCTTTCCTCGTCTACAAAGCTTTCCGTTGCAGTTTTAGTTGATGGAAAATTAGTATTTTTTCTCTCTCGTCTATGAATAATGTATGAGTATACTTACAACGCTTGTAGAAGGGAAGCATCAAAAGGGTGTTCAATTCATTGCATATGCAATGATAAGTCGATACTAAAGCCAACAAAGATGATTGGATCGCTGATTAAAAGCACCCGAGTCGTAAGAAACAAAGTGAACATTTTTTTAGGGTAGAACGCTTTTAACACTCTGTGATGGATTTTTTTCAAGGGAGGGAGCTAACGTTCGAGACTGCAAAATTCATGACTTCCGAACTCTAGAAATAATTGATAATGGTTCAAGTCAATTGAAGAGTTGCGGTAGATGTAATTTATGGCTTGATCATTTCTTGATAAATTATCACTATCGTCATTGCATTCTCTTCAGACTGTGACCAATAAATATATCGATAATATGTCCTCAAAACGAGTTTTCCATCTTAAAGTCATCTCTCCTTTTTTCTCATTACTTCCTTTCACCTCTCATCATAATCCTTAATTCGTAAACAAGTCAACATAGATTATGTGTTTCCCACATTCTCATGATTCCAAACTGGATTAGAATTATTTATATTCTTTGGATCTAATTGGAGAACCTTCCACTAGCACAAGAGTAGGCTGATTGAACTTGTGCAGCTTGCAACACATACTACTTGCAAGACGTGCTACTTGCAACTTGTACACCTTAAAACTTGCAACTTATAATTTATGCAACTTGCCACTCGTGCAACACGCAGCTTGTGCAACTTGCAGCTCATGCAACTGCTAACTTATTTAACTTGAGACCTGCAAACTAGCGAAGGTAAGAAAACCCTACTTAACTGAAGAAATTCAATAAAATTGTATTTATTTTATCATTTATTTATTCATTTTTCTAGGATGAAACCCACATACCTGTTCGTTGGTAATGATTTGATGATGGTGATAGAATTATTTGACTTACAGCTTTAGGTGATTTCTGAAGTGATTTGAAACAAAAGAGCAGAGTCTTTTTTGCTGGCCAATCCAATCAACCCGTATAAAAAGGGCCCAGAAGTTCGTAGATTATCTTATCTGACTGGACAGATAACTGCTAAGGCTTGCGGCTATTCCCTTCTTAAGATAACAATGGCTTTCTAGTCTTTGCATTATTCCAATAGGGAATTTCATTGTTCAAAAAATATAATTATTGTTTTGACGACATTTAAAAGACTTCTACAGCCAGTTTAGTTTACATGTTTCCATATGATTATCATGATAGCAATATTCATGTACTTCGTTTCTATTAAGCTCAAATTGAATGTGCTACTAAATTTAACCAGCACTTAAGAGGGGATGCAGCAGTGAAATGAGAAGATATGAAGATGAGATATCATTTTCTCAGGCGAGAAACCCGTACGCGGCGGCGCCTTTTCCCAGACTTAAGTAGAGAAGTGAAACTGGTGGTGAACATTTTAGGAAAACTCGGTTTCGCCATAATGATATGAGCTCTCCCGACTCTCCTCCTGAGTGGAAGCTAAATTGGAAAATTGATTGCATTCCAGTAACAAGAATAGACCTTATTGAATGAAAATGCATTTAAACATGGAATTGAATTTCTTCTCCTTAAATCCAATCTCTTCAATCACATCGGGAGAAGTGAGAGTGAAAAATTCATCGTTCGTCTAGAAGCTGCTTGCTACTTGAACTTTAAATACTATCGTAATTTTTTTTCGGAGGATGAAGCCCACATAGGTCTGAGACCTGTGCGTGGGTAATGAATTGGATTATGGTGATTGATGAGTTGGAACTACAGTTTTAGGTGGGTTCCGAACCACTTGGATTTTACAACAGAGAACAGTCTTTTTTCCTGGCCAATCCAATCGGCCAATTATAATGTAGCAGATATGAAATTGGAGAGAATTGAAAGAAAGAAGAGACAATGGTTCATGGTGTTATCATCGATATCTATACTACTACAACTGGATCGCGCGCTGTGTGTTGGAGTTTCGGTCCGGCCACTCGGCTCTCCCCCACCACTAGTCCGTGTAGAAGTGCGACTGCTGCCTTACAAATCATATGGAGCTACCTTGTTCACGTGAACAAAAACTGGCATACCTTTGTTGTTACTTGATAGAATTTAATGCGGTTTTGATTATTGTATTCTCCATAATATTAAGAAGGCGTATGTTAAGTTCTACGTATTTTTAAGCATGATTGAATTGATAACAGGGTAGAAAAACCATCTATGTATAATATATGTTTCAACCGTTGAGTCTTCTCCAAATCCCGCCCTCCTTGCCTATGACTCAGTAAGATATTAAGTATAATTGAAACCTATATTACCAATTAGGCAATTACCTCAGCATAATGTAACTCTCCAGCCAAATATCAATTGTAGTGTACCGAAATTCCTCATATGGGCTAAATGCGTTGCTTTATAAACAGGCATTTTGGACCTTATTTTAATCCTACACATATCATTCAAGTTTATGTAGCAAGCACTTTGATAAGGATCATTTCGAAGTTGGTGGTAAAGAAGAAAATTGAAGCAAAATGTGATACCAACGAAATTCGATTTTCCTTCTAATCTACAAGAAAGCAAACCAAATAAAAGGCACATACTATTTAAAACTCAGGCTCAGGTAATTTACAATATTCTATTATTAGAATTATTATTTAGAATATTGGGTTGTTATTATAATAATTATAAAAATAACATCTGGGCACTATTGGCAGAACCAGGAAGATAAAATGTGTACTAAAATTTATTATAATTTTAATTCAACTTTCTATTTATTCGCTCATGCTATAAAATGAATTTTGTATAATATATTCTATAAAATACCTTTTATTTAGACATTTTTTGTAAACTAGTTATGGATTTTATTTGAAAAGGGTATTTATCAAATAATTTTCGACCAGCTTCAAAAGGAAATTTGTCATAAACTTGATATCTGTGATATGAAGGCCTAATATTTGTATTTCTCAAGTTGTATGTATTGGTTTTTTCATTAAAGGCGAAATTAGAAAGGAAAAATAGAATTGAATTGTTCCTAAAATATATAATGATGGGAAAGTTAATATGGCTATAAAGAACTTGAAAAAGCCCAACACGAATCTATTCAATTCAGCCTGCAAATTATTCTTACGACCTTTTTCTGCAAAAGAAAGATTATTTGATTTTTAGTTTCCAAAGCACATGTATGTATTGTCCTGTTTAAAGTCCACCAATATAACTTTACTTTTTGTTGCCTTTTTTTACCTATATTTAACCTTTTAGATTGGGTAAAGTAGTAGCCTATAAGCTACATCAATGTTTGAATACTCACGTACACATTTTGTTTGAACCTATGGATATAGATTATGTTAGAACACACTGGTAAATGTCGCAGACTGCATCTACCAGTGACGAATTGGAGTCAGCACTAGATGAGAACTTGAGGCAGAACACCATGGAAATTAATCAAAATTCATTAATGACTTGCTTATCTCCTGAGCTTTAATCAGACCACAATTATGTAATATAATCCACCAGTAGTTGAAATAAACAACAAGAAAGTAGCTTTCAAAATTACTTTACTGCTGCAACCATATTCGTTAGATTTGAGTGTCATAAATAGTTTACTATCAAATCATTTTGATATGAAATTCATACCATAATCTTCATACGTTTATAAGGATTACAAATATGTGAACTAATTGGAAATCGAGCCACTACAAACGAAGATATAGCGGTTTTTGTGATGGCGAACATGGTAACGCCGTAAGCCGTTCTGTGTAAGAATGCGCTTCTACATGGACTAGTGGTGGAGGAAGTGCTGTCGAGAAAGCCGGACCGCAAAAGCTCACTTGCTCATATTCTCATATGCAGCGCGCGATCCAGTTGTAGTAGTATAGAGATCGATGGGTGTTATCTGCTATGTAAATGTTTACTTTTAAGCCATTAATTACTGTGCTTTTGACACTTTTATAGTGTTTACTTGGTAATTAGTAGAATGTTCTAGTTGTTTGATTAGAGATTAATGGAGTCTTATCGAATGTTGTAGAAAGTGCTAGTTTCCTTGATTTATTTATTTAGAAGTTGGTAGAGAAATCTAGAGATATCTCAATTATGATAAAGTATATAAATAGAGGAAGTCTCTTGTAAATGAGTTCAGTCTTGTCTGTAATCCGTCATGGTAAACAAGTGTGACAGTAGTAGTAGTTCAGTTATTGTTCTACGTTGATAAGTGGCAGTAGTGACAGTTCGCGTTAATGCAGACAGTGAAATCCCGTTGGCGCTTTTACAAACCATGCAATGAACTTTCGTTGTCTGTAGTGATAATTATTTTATCTGTTACTGTATTGACGGACTTGTTCTACGTAAGTTAATTGTTCTTCCTCGACGTTTCTTGTTGAGTATTATTGGACAGTTTATTGTACAGCTATTGTTTAATAATAGATCGGCCTTGTGACATTTAGTGATTGATTCGTGTACAGTTCATTGGAAACTCATTATCAGTTGAACAATATCGTGTTATCTGTTTTTAATTGCTTATTTTTCTGTAAGAAATTACTGAACAGTGTGAGTTGTGAATTATTTGTGTTAATAAAGTGCGAGTGATAAATTTAAGTGTTGCCAGCGTTATTTTAGACTTAGAACCCGTAACAACAATATATGTTAATGTAATTCATAAAATACTGTATGAATTTTGATCAAACAATGATAAATAGCCTATATGTAAAAACCATCTTTGACACTTTTTAATGTATGGCACCACAACAGTCAATAATGTATAAAATTAACTTTTTATAGTAAATTCAATGACTTGCAGTCAATTTTAATTGAGAATAAATAATATTTCTACTCACTTGCAGTCAATTTTAATTGAGAATAAATAATATTTCTACTCACTTCTTGGCCAAACGTTTTCGAGTCATGGAGACTCATCTTTAAAGGCTTCTACTCAAATTTTGGCTAAACGTTTTCGAGTCATGGAGACTCATCTTCAAAGGCTTTCGAGTCATGGAGACTCATCTTGAAATGCCTTTGAAGATGAGCCTCCATGACTCGAAAACGTTTGGCCAAAAAGTGAGTAGAAATATTATATATTTACAATTAAAATTGACTGCAAGTTATTGAATTCACTATAAAAAGTTAATATTAACAACGCAGATCGTCATGGAACAAGAAATTCAAGAAGCTATAAAATTATGTTAGATTTACTTCCAATCAATTTCAAAAGAAGGCTTTTCATAGAAAATATTTAACCCCCCCCCCCCCCCCCCTAGTACGTTGGCAACCATAGTTGGAAGGGGTTTCAATTTCCACACATATTAGTACAGTACTATTATTTTAAGTTAGTTTATAGATTTTATTTTTGTATATTATTGGATATCTCTTACCGTATTGTATTTAAATAAATTTTTAATTTCTTACATGACTTTTATAATTATGTATGTTAAAATAAATATAAATAAATTAAGATAAAATAAATAAGATAAAAAATTAGCCAATATCAGATAGAGTGAATTTTTGAGGGCATTAAATGACCTGGAGGCTTACTTAAGCCTAATAATCTCTTCTTTTATATACCACACATAATTTTCTTTGTAATGTTGCCTCTATATACGGCACAAGAGCCAAGCTCTGGTTTGTAGCTTAGATTGGGTTAATAAATTATTAAATTAACTGAAAAGCATGTTAATCAATGAATAGATCGTGAATTTTCAATTCTGTAGTTCTAAATTAATTAACTCTGTATTGTAAATTCAACGACTTGCAGTCATTTTTAATTGTTAATAAATAATATTTCTACTCGCTTTTGGCCAAACGTTTTCGTATCATGGTGACTCGTCTTCATCGGCCCTCAAAGAGATATAACTAGAAAACGTTTGGCCAAAAGTTATTAAAAATATTATTCATTCACAATTAGAATTGACTGCAAGTCGTTGAATTTACAATAAAAAGTTGATATTAACAACGCAGATCGTTATGGAACAAGAAATCCAAAAATCGAAATTAATTATTTCTATATGATTTGAAATAATAATCAATTACTTTAAATTTGTTCATTGACAAACGCTCTATAACCTAACAATGACAACCATAAGCTAAATGTACTTCATCTCCATGCGTGAAACTTGACAAATTGATTAGGATGTCCCCTACTGAATATGTATGAGTTTATCTAGGGACTTTCCTACAATAAATTCTACTTCTATCACTGAGTCTTGAGTAAAGCGTATCAGATCTAACGAATGTTTGCTGTCTGCTGGACTATAAGTCTTTTCAACGCCTCAGACAGCATTGAATTTCTCTCCAATAAAATTAGTTTTCTCGTTGGAATCACTATGAGCTGGTGAATAATGATCCCAGCAAGTTTGGAGTGATGGAATTGTACGGAATCACTGTTCGCTCTTTCAATATCAACAATTGCTTTTTAGAATGATTGTACGATTGTGAGAGATTGGAAATTTGAATAAGTTTCTTCATTAACATTTATAAAGGGGTTTGCATAAATATTTCTTATTAACTTTAATTTGTTAGTCTCACTTTAGAAAATTCAATTTATGGATTAGACGTATATCTGGAGCTTGTTGCATAACAATTTATGAATTACAATTACAATATAATATAGTAATTATATATAGAATTAGTGTATCATTATATATAGTAATATATATAGAGTTATAATTACAATTACAATATAGTAGTGGAAGTCTCCATCAGATTTGGTATCAACTATGAAAAATAACTATCACTAATAAAAATCTAAGCAATTTTTTATGCAGCATTTTTTCTAATCCAATATAACTGGTACTAGTGGTAGTAGTACCAGGACTAACGATCTAGCCTAAATTCTTAAATTTGAAGTTATTACCAGAAGAACCTCGATAGATTGAATTCAAGTTGAATCTTGTTTAAATTTAATTCACAAATTTCACATGTCAACTAATAAATTCAATGAACATGCCCCATTTTATGCTGCAATGGTTGTCTGTATGAATAAATATATTAGTTCAGTCCCACTCTATATACTCTGCACTCAAATGATTTATTTCATTAAATCAACATGTCTGACACGCATAATTATATCATCAGTATAATAGTAATATAATATTATCAATCAAAAATAACTTCCATTGTTGTTTTTACAAGAATGAATAAAACTGACTTTTCCTGAAATCTCTACAATACAAACATTTTCACTCAAGAAAAGAGTTTACTCGCCGTGAAAAATATATAATTGTGAAAATTGAACCATGATAGTTACGATGAATATTGTGGCAGAATGTCTATTTGAAATATTATTGGGCAATAAGGAACCTGTGTTACAAAGCTAAGTTAAGGAAAGCTACAAAATTAGTTTCTCAATTACGATGCCCATATATTAAGTGATAAGGTGAATGATTACAAAAAATATGCCTGGCTGAACGGGAATCGAACGCGTGACCACACGAGTAGCAGTCAGCGTCCTATCAATGGTTAATCTGATTACAACACTGCAGCTGCTAATGAATTCCTCCTATTGAGTTTCTCTTGATAACTATTACTATACATACTTATTCGCGTTTGAATAATTATTATAATATTATTAATTAAAATTATTATTAATAATTTATTCAGAACGAATTATTATAATTATCATAATGTGAATTATTATAGTTCAAACCTGCTAGACTTTTGTGCTTTGATGATTATGTAGAAGGGGAAAATAGAAACAGAAAATAGTCAAGGAATTTATATAAAAATAATAAGCGTATGGCTTTTATTGGTGGGGAGATCCTTACGGGTAGTTCCACCTCCCCGTTTGAGCCATGTTATGAAGAATATGATGGATTCTTTTTAAGGTGGGTACCGAACCACCAGGTTGGTGATAACAATGCTAAAACACCAATTCATAGAAGCACAATCACTCATCCAAACGCAGTCGTAACTGAACATCACGATCGCATGAGCATCACGCTTACCGCGTGACCAATCACCACCCGGAATTTATATAGTACTGTATTTCAACTTATGTAGAAGATAAAGAGGAAACTACTGCAATACTACTATAACTACTACAAACGTTAACTCATGAATTTTAAATTCATGTTCAAGAAATAATAAAACAATGATGCCAAAGATTAGGTTAGGTTAAGTTAGGTTAGGTTAAGTTAGGTTAGGTTAGGTTGAGTTAGGTTAGCAACCTTTCTTTAGAAGATGCTAGTCATGTTTGTGAAAAGTCAGAACGTCGAAAAATCGAAGATGGTTCCGTAATCTATCCTGGGCTGACCCATCACGTTGGCAGACGGTTGTCATCGTGCAGTCATGCTGTATCGGTTTAACGGTTTTTCCCCGGGGGGGTTTCAGCTCCAGCTTTCAAGGTAAGTCCCTTCTAGACGCCGTCAGTCGTAACTAGTGACGTAATAGGGACATGTTCCGAACAGGCATTGCAAGTAAGTACCTGCCTATCTTTGGGGCTTTGTTGCAATAGTCAAGTCCAAGCACAATCACCACTTGCCACAAGCAGACATCAGGCAATCACCCCTCACACTAAAAGTTGGTCATCGATCTCTTCCATCTACGAGCTCTGTTGCATCAAGTTTTCTATTTCATTGAATTTGAATTGTTTTTTTAAAACAGGGTTGGCCTCTCCAATGTGAGCCATGTATTTGCTTCCCCATAATAACTGTATCAGCAAAAAGTAATATTAATAGTAAAAAGGAATAGGAATCTAATAAAAGTGGAAGCAATCGAACAGTAAATTACAATAAATATGAGTTGGCAGAGTAATATTAATTTTGAAAATCCTTTCCAATTCCATAAATTATGCCAAAGACTTCTGCTACAATACTGAATATTGTATTAAGGACTTGTGCTACATAAGTTTGATTGTTCTTTTTAGACGTTCTTCTTAAATTATTGGACAGTGCATTGAACAGTAATTATTTAGTATTAGATCGGCCTTTTAACAATAATAATTAGTGATAGATTTTTGTACAGTATTATAGCAAATCTTTATTAGCTGAACATTATCGATTCATCTGTTTTTGATTACATTATTCTGTAAGATATAACTGATTAGTGCGTGTTGTGGATAATTTGTGTAAATGAAGTACAAGTGTTAAATTTAAGTGTTGCCAGCAGCGTTATTTTAGAGATAGAACCCGTAACAATACAATATTTTAATTATTGATATCCTGACCATTTTCAGCATCAAATCTGGCTTTGTAGTATACAAGTGGTATTCTGTAACAACTCAATCCATTTGAAAAACATAGTTGCAAAACAAAAATGTCACAAAAATGAAGCTAAATCTGCAAAGTTAATTTTAAACATTACAGATTCTTCTAGTTTTGTGTAATTCCCTGAGCAATAACACTCTATGTCACCAAAGACAATATAATGTAACATTATATTGTCTTTGATGTCATTATCTGTCAATAGCTTTTTTCATAAAATGAATGCATTTATCAATCAATACATACTTACATCTCGTAAGTATGCACTGCTCTTATTCAGCCTTTCTTAGCTTAATCAATAACCTACTTTTGCGGTGATTACATTGAGTTACTTAACGTCTCAGTTCCCAATTCCAATATACAATGTCAAGGATCTAGACATCTATGCAAATATACACGTTTAATGCAACTGCTCCAGATTGGGTCTGATAAATAACTTGCAGTCATAACATTTTATGCTTTGAATCCTTGGAGCTGGAAAATTTCGTATTCAGATGCAGTCTTTGCGCGAGGAAAGTAATAAGCTAAGTGCGACAAGCAAATAAGAGAAACCCTTTCGCTTTATTAGAGGTTTGTGATTTATTTTACAAAAACTCAAAAAAAACTGTCCCACTTCTCAATTGAGTTGAGCAAACAAATCGCACTCCATATCACGAGTGCACTTCAAACTTTATCAAACAGCTTCCATGAAGAGCCTGAAAGCATTTGAGATTGAATGTATAGTGTGAAATACTCCATCATTTCTCACAACAGAGCAGTACTTTTCATTTTAGTCTGAGATCAAATAAAAAAAATCAATCAAATTTATTTACAAAATTTTCAAACTGTGGTGTCCTGCTGAACCCGTAGGTTTTTCATCAGGTGCCAATCCTCACAAATATTACAACAAAGAAACAGATTCACTTATATTTTAATATTATAAAGGAAAAAATAGAGATGAGTTAACAAAGAAATAAATCACAAAAGAATGTACTGTAAAAGTAAAAAATAAACACTGTAAATACATAACTGAGAAAGAAAGAAAAAAGATACTACAACTCTATAGTCTGTTCAGCGAGACTACGGAGTGGAGTAAACAAACATGTGCGTGCGTGCAAGCCGAGACTCAACGAAGCCCGATTCACACATAGCCTAGTTTTCGAAACGCATCGAACAGGTAACAGGCCTACCCATTGAAAACGACTTTCAATAATCATTTTCAAACACCTACTTGGATAATACTTATTATTTATTGTAAATGGAAATAGATACATGAGAATAATGAATTACAGGTATATGAATGAGATGGCTATTTTCTTATTTTCAATGCTTAGGTAATGTATCCAAACATTCAGCAATCACTGGTATCACTATTATTAGAATTGTTCATAAATTTGTCGATTGAATTATTTTTACCTATACATTTGAAATGAAAATACTGACTTGATAACTGAATTTAAAATCTAATATGTTCTTGAAATAATGCAATAATAATTTATTTATTTCACAAACTGGAAGTGCGACATCAGCTGTTGAATGAACAGGAGTTGGCAATGAATGTGAATAGGCCGACCGACCGATGCCAGTACAATTCTCGGAATTCCTCACTCACACACATGCAAAGTTTGTTTACTTCATTCCGTAGGCTCGCTGAACAGACTATATCTAGATTTATCTAGTATTCTACGTAATTCATTTTTCTTTGCTATTTTGTCAATAAATGAGAGAATATTTTTCCACTTACATTCTATGATGTAAGCTATAGGTTTGATGAGCTATAAGTTTTTCAAGTTTTAAATGGGATCAAATTGAACATTATATGATATTCATACAAATTTTGTGACAATATATATTTGAATTTTCAACAAAAAACTGCACAGTTTATATCAATGGAACTTTTTTATTATCTATTCAATATGAGGGATGATGAGGAATATGAGGAAATTAAAGTTTGCAGTAAGGGATTTATGACATGCAATATAAAATTATGTCATTTGAGAGAAAATAGAAAGTAAGGGAAAAATATCAGAGAATCAATCAAGGTTTGCATTAAAAGATCTATGGCATGCAAAATAGCATTTGAGTGTAGGATATGACACATGTGAAAATATTATTGACAGTCCACGATTATATCGCAGGAAATAGATGATAATTCAATTGTATTGATCAATACAATACAATCAATAATCAATACAATATCATTATACAGGGGTGCCCACCCACCCTAAGCCTCATGACGCACCCCCTCCTAAATTTATCATCAGACCCCCCCCCCATAAATAAGGCACCCCCCAAGCCTTATGATACACCCCCTTACATTTAGCACCAACCCCCTAAATTAGGCTCCCAAAAAAATGTGAAAAAGTAAGCCCCCCGTATTCTTTCTAAAACTAAAAGAAGATTTATATAGCTATTGAAAACATTCAAACCCAGTCAATAATATACAAAAAGTATGTATATTTCTTGAGATTCTTTACAAAAAAAAAATACATAGGTAATCTAGGTAACATTTACATAGGTACCGTTTTGTAAAGGTGAAAAAGAAATATAATGAAATAAATATATGAACTTCTGCTCAATAAACTTAATTGCAAAATACCTAGAAAAAAATGAGAACCTAAATGGTTTTCATACAATCAAATATTATTACAAATACACAATGGTTCAATAAAATTGAATAAATACCTATAAGTTTATGTTTGGTGTACCAATTACATTAAGGTTGAATAATTCTACAAAGCTGTTCCTCTAAAGGAAGTGAAAACAATGAGTTGATAACTTCATTTGTAAAACACAAAAATTCAAAATACAAAGTCATTTATGCTAATATTTATTGAACAGTAGTTAAAATACAGGTTATTTACTTAGTGTAGTATCTTGGGAGAATTTATGTATGGATGAAGCACATAAAAGGAACAAATTTCATGTATAGTTATCTACAACAGACAATCGAAAGAAGCGTCTTTCAAAAACAAAATAAAAACATAGTGAGGCCTATCACTACTTTACTTGGTAAATTTCGCTATAGCAGTTCTTACTTATTAGTAAATAGTTATTGTAAAATACTCGTACATGAAAAACATCAACAGTTTGAAGTAAACACTTTAAATTTGTAGGCTGTGACCTTCTACGAGTTAGCTAGGCACCTTCTAAGCTTGTTAAATCTATATCTTTAAACCCTACATAGCAGTTTTTGTCTTTGGGATGAGGAAACAGAAAACTTTTTAATTATTTCTTCGTTAGAAATAGACTCAAGTACATATTTTTTTGCAGCTAGAACCATTAGATTGGACAACCATGAGTCTCCCAAAGCTGATCTGAGTCTGTTTTTGATCATTTTAACTCGGCTCATTGCTCTTTCCGTTAATCAACTAGTAACTGCTAAGGAGAGTGAAGTTGTATAAACCTCTTCCAGAGCACTCGCTTAGCTTCTCGCTAAGCTTGAATAATAACTTCCTGCACAAATCCTAAACATAACTATTTTAAGTAATTCATATTCAATAGTATAGTAATAATTATAAATCTATTGTCATTAATTGGCATTCTATCTGGTCACTTCGTAATATATTTTTGAATGTCGTCACGTTAAACACGGTTTTAATCAACTTAACCCCCCCCCCAAAAACTTTTTTTGGAACCCCCCCAAGAATTTCAATGATGCAGTCTCCGTCATAGCTCCCCCCTGTGGCCACCCCTGCATTATAGATAGATGACGATGATTGTATTGTATTATTCAATTCTTATTGAAAGAGAAATAAAAAGAAGGACATGAAACAGAAGTAGAAGAAAAACATAAAAATGAAAAGGAGACATGTTTACCGATCAGTTTTTTACGATAATCCAGTTAACTCACTCCCAGATAACTTTATTCATTGAGAATATAATCTTCGTATTTATAGAGTATATGGCGGCGCTGGTAGAGCAGTTGGTTGGAGCGCTTGTCTGTGATAAGATAAGCCTATGGCTGGCTTCGTTTCCTGCAGCCTTGGGTTCGAATCTCATTCAGCCATGGATGTTTCTCATCATTCACCCATTTATTCATTACCCATGCACAAGTCTACGGACACATGTGGGCATAATCCGCAATAAGTCAGTCTAGTCGAGGCAGCCGTGCCGATAAGACCTACTGCCAGGCTCTGCCGCTATACTGAATCGTGTTCCGTATTCTCGTTCTAACTAGTTGGTTATTGTCAGCTATATAGTTTTCAAAGTGTTTTTATTACAAAATTACTAAAATGTCAGGAACCTGTGGCGTTTGCAATGTCGATTTAAGTTCTAGTAAAACTTCGGAAGTGGTTACGTGTTCCGGTAGCTGCAAGAAATCGTATCATATAAATTGCATAAAAGACGATACCGAGGAGACGAAAGTGCGTTCTGTGAAGCATTGGAGATGTAGGGACTGTCGAGACGGTGGTAGCAATAGTAGTATAACTTCGGATTCCAGTGCGCCCATCACGAAGGAATTTATATGTAAGGTGCTGGAAGGATTCAGGAATGACATGTTCAGCGAGCTTAAAACAGTCAAAGACGAAATGACCGAAGTGGTGAGATCAATTGGCTTCCTATCTGATAAGGTCGATGCATCCAACACATTAATGGAGGAATTAAAGAAAAATATTAATGACCTTAAAAAAGAAAATGATTCACTACGAGCAACAATTTCATCCCTTTGTGAATCCGTCAATGACCTACAAGAACGAGTTAGATCCTTGGAACAATATACGCGACGCAGTAACATTGAAATCAGCGGCGTCCCGGCGACATCCAACGAAGACGTAGTGAAACTGGTGAAGGATGTCGGAAGGGTGATCGGCGTGACGGTGGAGGAGTCGCAGATCAACGCAGCTCACCGGGTGCCCAGCTTCCGCAACGACCGAGCCCCATCCCTGGTGGTCCAGTTCAATAGCAGAGCCGTCAGAGATGATTGGATAAAACACTACAAGGAAAACCGAAATGCTGCGACTGCCGATAAAATAAATGCGTCTTTCCCTAAATCGAAAGTGTTTGTGAATGAGCACCTTGCTCCAGTTATTAAAGTTTTCTTATCAAAATTGAAAAGGAAATGTCGAGCAATAGGCTACACATATGTGTGGTTTCGTGAGGGGAAATTTTTTGTTAGAAAAGCGAATGGTGAGAAAATATTTAATATATTTTAAAATTATCTGATATATTTTAAAATTATTTTAAATTAATAATCTGATATTGAGAAACTCAAATAGTGTTATCTTCTGAAATATATGACCTATGTGAGTACTTATATATATTTTTTTAAGAAATATTTTGAAAGTTTCGAAAAATTGTGTTTTATTTTAATTGATTTCATTTATTTTATTTTTTGTTAATTTGAGTATTGTTGTACTATATCTTTGACATGGAGGAAAACAGCGATTATTTACACTCATTGAATAGTAAATTTTTTGAAACAGATTCAGACAAAAAAAATGTGTTCACCCTATAACATAAGAAGTATGCGTCAAAATTTCAACAGTTTTCTGTTAGAATTCTCACAAATAAAACACCCAGTCACCTTTATTGTTTTAAGTGAAATATGGATTAACTCTGATGAATTAAACTTTTACAATATTCCAAATTACAACATGTTTGCTCACAGTAATGATGCTTATAGATCAGGAGTAATTTGCTACGCTCTTAGCTTTGTATGTGCTACTGAAGAGGATTTCAACTGCATGAAAACAGCTGATTCCCTTTTATTAAACGTTAAAATTAATAAGCACTATTTCAAATTATTCTGTGTTTATAGATTACATGACTTTACAGAGAAAAGTTTTATAACTGAACTAGAGCAAATTATGATTCATTTTACATCAAATGCAATTGTGGTAGGAGATATAATTGTGGTAGATCGACTTGTTAGATGGAAAAGATGATTCAACAAATTATCAAAGTTTATTGGAAAACCATGGTTTTTCATCTATAGTAAATAAAGCAACTAGGATTACAACTAGATCAAAAACCCTCATTGACCATATATTCGTCAAACATAGACAGATAAATAGCTTTAAGCATGATTTAAACATTACTGACCATTGTCTATTGGGTCTGAAATTTGATGAAGTTCGTATTGACCGTGAAGAAATAGCGTTATCTGTTAATAAACAATCTATTGATATTGATAAAGTTTGTGATTGCCTGCGAGTACAAAATTGGAATGAGGTTTATCAGACGGAAGAAGTAGATCTAAGCTACGAGAGGTTTCATGCTATTCTAACAGAGATAAATGCTCGAAAACTACTACCACTAACAAGTGGCTTGCAAAAGCAATGATCATAAGTCCGTGGATTACCTCAAACCTTTCACGGAAAATAGAAAAGAGAAAAAAACTGTATATATTAGTTGAAAAAAGGCCATATGATACAGCCCTAAGAAATCATTATAATACCTATTATGATAATTTAAAAAATGAAATAGATTTTACTAAAAAATGCTTCTATTCGGACTGTATTCGCGGTGCAGATAGAGACCCGGCCGGGCAGTGGAGAGTTATCAACAACTTAACTGGTGAAAGCCGTAATCAAATTTTTGATAAGATAGAATTGGAGAACGGCTCTATAGAGTGCGACCCTCAAATCGTAGCTGACACAGTGAATCGTTATCTGATTAATATTGTTCGGTCTGACTGCAATGAACCTTCATCTGTCAGCCTGGGTCTTTATCATCACTGCCGATCCTTTTTCGTGGAACCAACAACAGATAATGAAATTTTAAAAATTGAATCTGGTCTCAAAAATAAAAAATCATCTGGCTTCGATAAATTTAATGTACTACTAATAAAAAATATTGCTCGGTATATTGCACCCTTATTAACCCATATTTTCAATCTCAGCTTTAGTAAGGGTATTTTCCCAGAAATGTTAAAGTTAAGTACGGTCACTCCACTGTTCAAAAAGAAAAATTCAATAAAATTAATCAACATTAGACCATAATGACATTGGTCGTTGTCAGTTTGCTTTCCATTTTTTCAAAAATCTTAGAGAAATTAATGATAAATAGATTAGTTATATACCTGAATAAAATTAATTTTTTCTCCCAAAAACAATTCGGTTTCCAAAAGGGAAAATCAATGGAGGACGCACTTATGAGTTTCTCAAATCTAATATATACAAGTTTAAATAGCGGCAATAAAACAACCGGTCTCTTTGTTGATTTTGAAAAAGCGTTTGATCTGGTCAATCATTAAATTTTATTCTTGAAGCTTGAGGCGGCTGTGATCAGGGGAGTGGCGCTTCGGTGGTTCCGCAGTTTTCTGTGTAACAGGAAACAGCGAGTGCGGGTTGGGGGCTGCCTCAGTAGCACCGTAGTACTCGTCAGTAGTACCCGTCACCGTGGGCGTCCCCCAGGGTTCTGTTTCCTCCGCAATTCTCTTTATTATTTTTATAAATGATCTTTTGGGTAGGAATTTTAATGGCCAGATCCAAGCTTTTGCGGATGACATTGCCTTCTTGTATTCTAATAAAAGCAAGGAAACTATAAAAAACAATATTATATCTGATTTGACCGTCCTGGTGTACCGTAAACAAAATGGAAGTTAATGTAACCAAAACTAAATTCATAAATTTCGACTTCAGGGCCTTTGATTTTTCCACCCCAATTCTATATCATTCTCCAGAGTGTCAACGTAAAGATTATGGATGCGCAAAAATTGAAAAAGTGGACCATTTTAAATATTTAGGAATAACCTTTGATGGAAAAATGTCTTGGAAAAACATATTCAAACTTTACACGGAAACATTAGAAAATCAATTAGGAAATTCTATTTTCTCAAAAATATCTGCGATCAAGCATTAATGAAAACATTATATTACGCATTAATTCATTCGCGAATGCAATATGGTTTGATATGCTGGGGTGGAACATTCAAAACTTTTATAAACAGGCTGCGAATATCACAGAATCACCTAGTTAGATTAATATTGCACAAAATACAGAGAGAGAGAGCTCCTTCCGTTGTATTGTAAATTGAGGATTATGCCCATACAAAATCTCTTTATTTTTAAGGTTCTGAAACTGTTTTATTTAAAAAGTGGAAATTGCGGTACTGAGAACCTGTATTACAATATGAGAAGTATTGACAGACTACTGTGTAGGACTCCAAAGGTGAACAAATACATTTTTAAGCACTCCTATTTGTTTATGGGGCCCTATATATTCAACGAACTACCAATAGAGATTAAAAGGAGTGATTCTTACACTGTGTTCTGTAGGAGAATTAATTGAAGTGTGGTTATACGAATTGAATGATACTTGGTCCATAAGAAATGTCTTGAGATAAACCTTATATCTTTAAATTGTGATATTTCTGTGATGTTATTTTTGCAAATTTGATATACTTTTGTTTCCTTATTATAATATTCGTCTGCTAAACTTTTATCTAATAAATTATCCACTTTCACTTATACAGCAATTTAATTATAAAACTAGATTAAGTATGGCGCTGCAGGCAGTACCTGCAACTATGACAATTCTATTTATGATAGCTGACAGACTAGACTCAGAAAACTTGTTTTATTCTTATTAATTTTTACTTTTGCACACTGATCACATTTACTTGAAGAAGTGATCAGTTAATTTCCAAGCAATTATACATTTGTTTTTGTACTGTTTTTGTAAAGGGAAATAAATTCATTTATTCATTATAAAAAATTTAAAAATATAATTATATACGATTTATTTCTGGCTTTCCTATCCAAGAAAAATACTGATTTCATCTCATTTCATCTATGTTCGATAAATCCTAAGAAAAATCAGAAAATAGGATAATCCTTGTCCAAAGCTTTGAAAACTTTAGCCTGAATTGAAATTTAATCTTATTAGCCTTCAATAAGTGATCATAAGTCTGCTGTGAGAAAACAAGTAGAACTTTCTCACTTGAAAGTTAATGAAGGGTTGGCGTTTATTACTGCTCAGAGCAAGAAATGGGTTGGGGATAGTCTACCGGAAATACAAGTTGAAAAGTTGGAATGGAGGGAAGAAAATAATCTCCGCAAAAGTTTTCTTGGGAAAGTACAATGGGAGCGCAAGAGAGCAAGATGGGGATCAGCGTAATTAAAGTTGAAATTTGAAGTTATCAGAGTATTATGATCATTGTAGTGGAATGAGTTGGAGACAGTCGATTCTATACCTTCTTTCTCTAAAAATCTCCTTTTTTGTAGATTACGTCTTGGAGACCTCAGTTAAGGAGTTTAAGGCAAGTCAAATTAACAATAAGTACACAATCGTATACACTAGATACCATATTACTATATCAATTAGTTGAGGTGAGACTTAATTTTGATGTAAGAGGAACTCTTGTACTTTATGAAAAGCTTTATCAACTAAATAATTTTTCAATTGTTTTTTAAATATTTCTATATTTTCAAGACTTCAAAAACTGCGGTAGCTTGTTGTAGAGTTTCCTACCAATATAACTAGGTTTTTGTTTGAATAAGCTACTATTGTGACTCACCAAGTGATAATCTCCTTTGCTTCTTATATTATAATCGCGTACGTCAAGATTTTGGTTAATATCACTTTTTGTACATATATAAAGTAGCTTTATTCACATATAAACAGGGTACAGTTAGGAGACCAAGTCTCTTGGACAACAGCCTACATGAATCTAATCGATCAGAGCGATATCACGCTCGTGTTCTGTTGACAGAATTATTTTTTCAGAGTGGAAGTTAGTAGCGCATTGTTTCAAACTCAATTATATTAATTATTTTATAATCTATCAGGAACCGCAGAACTATTATGTCTGTGAATAGAACTTTCGTTTTTTGGTGACCTTCGTACAAATGTTCTGCTAACTTCACACTCACCTCTTCTGGGCAAATTCATGAGCCTTTCCTGAGCCCAGAGCGTACCGTACCGATATTCTCATTGTTTTATTTGTTTGCAGTTGCTGTTTTTAATTGTTGCCTGTAGTTGTCGTTCAATAGCTTTCATTGTTTTTCATTGTTTTGTGTGATATTGTTTCAATGTTTCTTTTGTAATATTTCTATTAGATGAATTTGAATGGTTTGAATAGGAATTGAATTCTTTGGATAACAATTCGAGATAAAATAAGTAAAAATCATAAAACAACACCTTTTTGGTTAAGTTATTGCTTTGAGAAAAGGATATTAAAGCAATATGGCTTAGATTAGGGGGGATACTAGAAAGATATTGATTTTTTTTCTATTTCTACAGCTATTGATTTCCGATATTCCTTTTCATGCTTGGAATTCGAAATTGGATACTAAAAAAATATTAAAACTACATAAAAAAAAAATTTTAATCACAGCGTTAGAATTATCTTTATTATTTATTTCTTTAATATCACGTTATCAATACTTCAGTGCCTGGCCAGCACTTGTTGCCTGGCCAGAGAACATGATCAAGCTCTGCCCATACCCAGCAGCCTATGCCGGTGACTTTAATAGTCACCACACACAATGGAAATACTCAGATGATGACAACAACGGTACTGCAGTCGTGGAATGGGCTGAAAGAGGCAATTTGCATCTAGTGTTTGATGCAAAGGAATGTGGAACTTTCCACTCTGCACGCTGGAATAGAGATTTCTGTCCTGATCTCTGCTTTGTTAGCAGAGATAAGAATCATTCACCACTGCCTGTCAGTAGAAGAGTACTCCAGAGTTTTCCACGAAGTCAACATCGCCCAATTGTTTTTGAAGTGGGTGTGCTAGTCCCATTGATTTCCTCCACTCAAAAACCATGCTGGAATTTCAAAAAAGCAAACTGGGGAGGGTTCTCTGATGAACTAGACAAACATCTTGATAATATACCTCCCTATCCTGAACACTATAATCTTTTTTGTTCAGCAGTAACAGATTCAGCAAAGATGTTCATCCCCCGTGGTTATAGGAAGCAGTACACCCCAGGGTGGTGACAAGAGAGTAGTGAACTGTATAAAGAGTATCAGAGAAGCCCAGATCCAGATAAAGCCAACCAGCTTATTAAATCACTAGATGCTGGGAGGTCAGAACGGTGGAGGAGATTAATGGAAGAGACAAATTTTACCCATTCAAGCCAGAAAGCCTGGGCTCTCCTGAGGAAGCTTGGAGCTGGTGACTCAAACAGCGATGCAGAAAAGCCATCCATTGATCCAAATAAAATAGCTGGTAGAATTGTGTGCACTTCAAAAGTCAGACCTCATAAAGAGCACACCAGGCAAGTGATCTCTCAAATGAGACAAGCTATAAAAGCCCTACCACCTACCTCAAGTTTTTCAGAGAGAGTTTTACTTGGTGAGGTAAATGATGCTATAAAAATAATGAAATCTGGTAAATCTGCTGGAGAAGATAAGATATTTCCTGAGTTTATAAAACATTTTAGCCTGAAAGCAAGAACTTGGCTGGCTGAGTTTTTCTCTAACATCTTGGATACAGGTGCTCTGCCAAAACTGTTCAGAGTTGCCAATGTGGTTGCAGTGCTGAAACCTGGCAAACCAGCAGACAAGGCTGAGAGTTACAGGCCAATATCCCTCCTGAGTGTAACATTCCAACTATTGGAAAGAATCATACACAGCAGAATCTCCCCTGATATAAATAAAATTATTCCATCAGAGCAAGCAGGTTTCCAGTCAGGGAGAAGCTGTGCTGATCAGGTCCTCTCTCTGACTACATATATTGAGTGTGGATTCCAGAAGAAGCTAAAAACATCTGTGGCTTTTGTTGACTTGTCTTGTGCATATGACACAGTTTGGAGGAAAGGACTATTATACAAACTGATGAAGGTAATACCATGCATGAAGACCTACAGGCTAATGAACAATATCCTAGCAGATAGGCAGTTTCAGGTCTCTTTCAATGGAAGAAGCAGCAAGCGGCGGCACCTGAATAATGGGCTCCCACAGGGATCAGTCCTTGCTCCCTTGCTCTTCAACTTGTATACACATGACCTGCCACAAACCACATCAAGGAAATTCATCTATGCAGACGACATAGCATTAGCTGTCCAAAGCTACAAGTTTGATGAAGCTGAAAGAACTCTCTCCCAGGACCTGCATAAATTGGCTGACTACTTTGATAAATGGAGGCTGTGTTTAAATCCAGCAAAAACTGAGACTAGTTGCTTCCACCTCAGTAACAGGGATGCAAATAAAGCTCTTAAAGTGCATCTCAATGAGAAGTTGCTAAAACACAACCCCATTCCCAAGTACTTAGGGGTTAGCCTGGACCATACTCTAACTTTCAAAAAACACCTTGAAAATACTGCTGCAAAAGCTCGGTCCAGGAGCAACATTATTAGCAAACTTGCAGGAACAACCTGGGGTACAACTGCTGAGACACTCAGAACTGCTGGACTGTCATTGGTTTATTCAGTAGCTGAATATTGTGCACCCATATGGCTAAACAGTGCTCATGTCAAGAAGATCGATGTTGAGCTAAACAAGACTATGAGGACGATTGGTGGTGTAACACAGTCCACTCCAACAGAGTGGCTGCCAGTGCTCAGCCATATAGCTCCACCACCCTTACGACGTCAACAAGCACTGAATAACCTGTTTAGCAGAATCAGTAAGTCTCCATCCTTGCCAATCCACAAAGATCTTGCCGATTTACCACGGAAATGGCTAAAATCCAGGAAACCAACCCACGATTCTGTGAATCAGAATTTCAAAGTCCAAGAAACCTGGGATGAAGAATGGCGAAGGTTCACGCCTTTCATTAAAGGACTAAACCTCAGCACTAGACCCCCAGGGTTTGAGCTGCCTGGCAAAACTTGGACCAAATTGAACAGAATCCGTACTGGACATGGGCGAACAGGAGAGTTCTAGCACAGATGTGGATATAGAGAGACCGCTGAATGCGAGTGTGGAGCAGAGAAACAAAGCATGAGACATATCCTTACTGAATGTGATAGGCATAGGTTTGAAGGTGCCACAGATGAGCTTATAAATTGTACACCTGATGCATTGCAGTGGCTGGAAGAGCTTGATATAGACCTTTAACAACATTATTTTAGTTATCTACCTGTGAATCTTAAAATTTTGATGAATCATTGACATGATGACACAGTTAAACGATAAATGTATATTATAAAAGATATCATACCGATATATCCTCATACGATATATATATATATATATATATATATATATATATATATATATATATATATATAATACTTCAGTTATGAAGTTTAAGCCAGCTCATGCTTGATACAATATCACCATTCTTATTCACTAGTTACCACAATTACAATTTCAATCAATTGAGGTGAGACTCAATAAGAGACTTCAATAACAGCTTTAGTAACACTTTTATTATTACTTTTATTGTTAGTAGCTTTTATTATTGTTCTCTTTAACATCACGTTTTCAATTATAAGACCAGGTACAATATCTTTATCAATATCTTCACAATTCATTTACCACAATTATTACAATTTTAATCAATTTTGTTCTGAAAGGATAAAAATATGTATTACAGATATATCTGGACTTGTGATGTTGAAGATCCATCTTGTTTCCACTAATATAATAAAAACAAAAAACAATTTTAAGTTGAAATTATAACTCACGTTATGGCGTGACGGCCGTTTCACTCTGTTGTCAAGAGCATCGTCAGACGACCCACAGTACACTAGCATATAGTATACTAGTGTACTGTGGGTCGTCTGACGATGCTCTTGACAACAGAGTGAAACGGCCGTCACGCCATAACGTAAGTCATAATTTCCACTTAAAAGTGTTTTTTGAGTTTTTATAATATCTGTACTACAAATTTTTCAAGTTTACAAAGTTTTCAAGTTGTACTACAATGTTTTCAAGATTCCAGTTATGAATTATAAGACCAGGTAATATATCTTCATCAATATCTTCACAATTCATTTACCACAATTATTAAAATTCTAATCAATTTTTTCTTGAAAGGATAAAAATATGTATGACAGATATGTCTGTACTACAAATTTTAGTGTTGTAGCTTTCAGTTATATTATGAAGAATCTGTAATAGATCAAAGATTTATTGTTACCTACCTAGTTACCAAGTTTCGTATAATATCAATGTTATTACGTTCAACATAACCACATCATTGACTTATGATTGTGCATTCATGCGAGGGGTGGAACAGGAATGGAAGAGCTATTCTAGTCAGTTTGGAATATTTGGGATGGTATTATTACGCTTAGCCGCAGGGTCATTTGTGTATACACTCCTGGAATGCGGAGAGCATCTCAGACTGTTATGTAATACTGCTGGGGAGACCACATTTCCATTATATTCTCACCATGTGGGAAAATTATATTCCTGTTCCAGTACTTTGTAAAGTGAGAAAGCTATTGAATTTGATCATGGATCATTCCAGGGTGAAGTTTTCCTTGCGACATAACAATTTCAATTTTAAGAACAAATTTCTTCGTTATTGGGAACCAAATAGAGCTGCAATATTCAAGCTTACTCCTAATAAAACTATTAAATAAAATTTTGATTGATTCAACACTTTCAAATGGCCTTGTAGATCTTTTAAAAATCCTATCATTTTAAAACTTCTATTAACAATTTCATTAATATGTTCAGAAAAATTCCAGGTGGAATTGAAAATGATTCCCAAATCTTTTGTATTATGAATATATTTCAATGTTTAATGACCTAATTTGTATAAGAAATCATCGCTATTTTTCTTCCTAGAAATTGACATAACCTCACATTTCTTCACTTTCGAAAATAATTTTTTTTTAATACACCAATCATCCAAAGAGTTAAGATCATCTTGTAGCTGCAAGTTTTCTTCATCAGATTTTATTTCATTGAATATTTTTAAATCATCAGAATATAATAAAACTTTGGACTTAAACAGATTCACAATGTTATTAATAAAAATAGTGAACAACAAAGGTCCTAATTTCGACCCCAGGGGTACACCTGATTTAGCAATAAATTTTTTTGAAGAAAATTTAAGAAAATATACATAGGATTACCTTCCATTCAAATACGAACTAAAAAACATGACAGAGCTATTTGAGCAACCAAATTTATACAATTTCGAAAGTAATTTATCATGTAAAACAGTATCAAAAGCTTTCAAAAACTCTGTGTAAACTACATCTACAACTCCTTTATCATCAAGAACCTTATTTACAAAATTTGAAAAGGATAATAAATACGACTCTGTAGGTCGTTTTGGAAGAAAACCATGCTGATTCAAGCTTATAAAACACTTAGCATAACTCATAAGCTTATTATATATACTATTTTCAAATACCTTAGCTCCACTGTTAAGAATGGTCACAGGCCTATTTTATTTATCATTTCATCTTCTTGGCCTGATTTGAAGATAGGAGTGATTTTTGCCTCTTTCCATTGTGAAGGAAATGTATTGCATTGTATTGTTACAGGTTCTAAGTCTAAAATAACGCTGGCAACACTTAAATTTATCACTTGCACTTTATTAACACAAATAATCTACTGCTCACACTGTTCAGTAATTTCTTACGGAAAAATAAGCAATTAAAAACAGATAACATGATATTGTTCAACTGATAATGAGTTTTCAATAAACTGTCCAATAATATTCAAAAAGAATCGTCGAGGAAGAACAATTAACTTACGTAGCACAAGTCCGTAATACAGTAATAGGTAAAAGAATTATCACTATAGAACTGTCAAGAGAATTATCACTACTGACAACGAAAGTTCATTGCATGGTTTGTAATAGCGCCAACGGGATTTCACAGTCTGTATTAACGGGAACTGTCACTACTGCCACTTATCACGACGAGTTTAAAGAAAACTGAACTAGTTTCTACAAATGCGTTCGCCTTAAATAGGTTTTTCAACAATCGAGATATCTCTACATTTTTCTATCATCTTCTAAATAAATAAAAAAGGAAACTCGCACTTTCCACAATATTCGATAAGATTCCATTAATGTCTAATCAAACAACTAGAACATTCTACAAAGTAAAAAGTAAACACCACAAAAGTATCAAAAGCAGAGTAATTAATTGCTTAAAAGTAAACATAGATATTACATGGTAGATAACACCGAGAACCACTGTTCCTTCTTCCTCTCTATTCTCGCTACAGTATTGAGAAATTGAAGATATACAAAAAGGAGGAGTAAACAAAATATGAATCAAATAAATGCATCGTGTGTTGAGTTTAGTTTGAGGCTGAATATTTATTTTAAATAGGATTTAGCCTCAATTTGTAGTTAAGATTTCTCTCACTACTATTGGCCGTTGATCGTAGGCCGTTGTTCAAGAGACTTGGTCTTTCAACTGTACCTTGCTTATATGTGTATGAAGCTACTTTGTATGTAAAAAAGAGTGATATTAACCAAAAACTTGATGTACACGATTATAATACAAGAAGCCGAGGAAATTATCACTTGGTGAGTCACAATAGTAGCTTATTCGAACAAAAACCTTGTTATATTAGTAGGAAACTCTACAACAAACTACCGCAACTTTCACTACAGAGTCTTGAAAATATAGAAATATTCAAAGAACAATTGAAAAAATATTCAGTTGATAAAGCTTTTTATAATGTACAAGAGTTCCTTCAACATCAAAATTAAGCCTCACCTATACTAATTATGGTAACTAGTGTATTAAGATAGTATAATTGTTAATCTGACTCATCTTAAACTCCTTAACTGGAGTCTCCAAGACGTAATCTACACAAAAAATCAATCAAATTCAACAGAAACCAGTAAATGAAAAGCATGGGTTTCAATACCAATACTCAATTCGCCATCAAAAGCAAGCTCCCTATTTAGTAACATTCACGAATGAGTTTCATTAGAACTCATTTAGAGAAACAGCTGTGCTTTGAATTGAAGAGGCCTATCAGAAATACATGTATACATTTAATTGAGTAAACCTCATTGATCATCATGATCAAATAGGATCTATAATCAAGAATTATGTTAATTCCCATTGGTGAGTTCAAAATGTTTATAATATTTTAGCTGGAACATTATTGGCAACGTATAAGCCAGAATTTACTGTAGAGATGTCTAATAAAAGCTAAAAGCATTTGCAGAGCTCCAATAAATGAGAAAATATTACTGTTAAGATACGAGCTAAAGGTAATATTGCAATTAGTAAAGTGGTTCGATTACCAGGCTGGAATTTTGAAATATACCGTTGAGGTTTGAGATCTCTTTCTAATGTATCGTGAAATATATCTCCTTCCTCTATAATTTCTGGAATTAAAATACGTTTTCTACTACACCGATCAACGAGAAATTTCCGAGCTTCAAAAGGCCCAGAATCTACCAATGAAAGCGGGCTGTTGGGATTGCGAAAAATGTTCTCGCTCTGTGAAATTCTATGGATATTAAATATCTCTGTAGAATTCCAACATTTCTGCCTACGAAATTGATGGGACGTTACTGTATTCAACTAATTCTATAATAAAATGTATGAAATATTTCATGTATTTCGAGTGGAATCACCAGCGTTGAGTGCATTTTACTAATGAAACGCGATCTTTCAGAAGTTGTGAATATTATTGTGAGGACTTTCAATGAGATGAGTTCTCTTTTTATACCATAATAGCTCTTTCACATCAATTCCTCATTGGATGCGTTTCTACATATCTTTAAAATTGACTCTCCAATATGACCATAACCCTTCCATATCAAAATTGAATATAAAACGATGGGGATGATCAATTATTCATTTCCAATTGAAATTTCTTATTCTGCTTAAGACTGAGCTCAGTGTATATTCTAAATAAGTAGAGCATTTTCCACTGGAACTTAAAACATTCTCAAGAGCGATGTACTCTTATCCCTTGAAAGAAATAAGAGACCTATCCCGATTCCTATCCCTTAAAGAAATAAGAGACCTATTAGTGAGCCGTGTTTATCGCTCTGCTAAGATTCAACCTTGAAGGAAGAAAACTCGTAAACAATTGGATTAGTTGAGGTAATGTTTGTTGTTACGCTCTTGTGATCATCTCAGTCCAAGTAAGAAACAATGCAATGTATTAGTATAGGTCGGAATTAGGATCTAGTAATGGCAAAACGTCGAGAAAGACGTGAAGAATAACTTCAAGCCATTAAAAAAGGTGTTTAACTGCTATAAAAATTGTGAAATTGAGACTGTATTCCAAAAGGGTGGATTATCGTGCATTTTTTCTCGGTTGCCATGGTTGAATCTGAATTAATGTGTATGAAAAATTTGCAGAGCATTTATATATTTTTTGTGGCTTTTCTAGTATTCTTTTACCTTGTATGTGACTTACAAATCGATACAGAAAATAGTTGAGAGGATATAATAAGAAAATGTTGAAAATTCCAAAGAGGTAAAATGAAGAAAAAACAGGATTAAAAAAAAAACAGGTTCAAAAATGAGGATATAATAAATGAAAAGTCAATGACATAATTAGAAGTTGAAAAAAGCAGACAAAGGGAACGATGAATGATGACTCATGGAGGATAAAATGAAAAAGAAGAGGAGAAGAAAAAGGATAAGGTGAAGGAAAAAGAGGAGGAGAAGGAGTAGGAAGAGAAAGAGGAAGAGGAAGAAGTGGAACAAGGAGATTACGAAGGAGAAAAGAAATAAGGAAAAAGATAATTGTTGGAAAAAATTGGAATTAATAAGATAGTTAAATTGCGTTGATCGTACTGCCTATTATGTGGATCAGACTGGTAGAAGTTCAAACGTAGAATAATAATGGACACTCACATTAGAGATTGGAAACCCCAAAAACGAGACTGAAATTTTGCTAAGTATCTCATTACTAATGGACACAAGTTCCAGGCTGAAGAAGATGTTGAATTTCTCAATTTGATTGGCAAAGGCAGATAACTGAACACTTTAGAAGCTTTGGAGATAACAGAACTAGGTTGGTAAAAAACGATTCAAATACTAGTTGAAATGATCAAATTAATTTCAACAAATTGAATACAACTAACTTAGTTTGACTTTAATAATGGTATTTTCTTGTTTTTCTCTTTTTTTTCATTGTTCAATTCCAGCCTAATTGTATATTGTTCTTGTTAGTTACTTTTTGGCTCGTGATTTTGACACTGATTATTCCTTGATGCACCTCCCACAAGTGGGCATGACATGTTAGGGCCTTCAGCCAATCACAGACCTTCAATTAAGGTCAGCCTATCAGAGGCACTTTCACCTCAACCAATAGTATTATTTTGTATTTATTATAATTATATTAAGCTACACTGTACTTTAGTTTTCGTTTGCTTGAGATTGATTATGGTGTAACAACCGAAACTAGTATCTAATGGTTTTCAATAAATTAATGTGGTTGTGAGAACTTTAAGTCTTATTATTCATTATGGATATCTTCCACACTATAACCTTTGCCACTACAAAGAAAATTTGCATCAACTGCTCTTGAAACCTGAAATTTTCTCTGTACTATGTTATCACCTTCGCCACTACAAAGAAAGTTTACACAATCATTTTCTATCATGGACAGCATGATCATGTTTTGTGTTACGAATTTCACAAAAATGAAACGATTGGAACATTAAATTTGGCACATAGCTTCCTTCAAACTCGATTCAGTGCACCTCAAAGCCCGATTTTTTATTTTCCTTTCAGAATTTTCAAAATAATTGTTTCAAACCTCAAAATTCCACATGTTGTTGTATTATTGTCCCTTAATCAGATGATAATAATAATAATGGTAATAATAATAATAATAATTATGGTAGTCATAATTATTATTATTGTCTTTCGTAGTTTCAAGAGAGCGATTTGTAGCATATTTTAGTAGCGTTGTGCGTAGGGCAGCTGCTCACCATGCTTGATAAACTTGAGTTCGAACCTCGGTTCAGAAATTATTTTTTGCTCACAGAAGTCAACTCTGTCATATTGGTTTTCTATTTTCAAACCAATTTTGTTGAAATCATTCAATTTCTATAATTTTTTTATCATAGTTCGTTCAGTCGTTCGGAATTCTGTTTTGTACGAGAACTATCATTAATTTCTATTTCAATCGGCATAATAAATAAATATGTAGTTTTTTTAAAACAATAATAGATATTCGTAATTCAACTAAATACAATGTTGTTTGGGCTTGAACGGAAATTTTTGGAAATTATTTTTGCCCATTAATATTATCAAAAATTAATTAAAAAAAAAAACATAAAATCAAGTTACTTGGATTTAAAATGAATGAAATTGGAGGATCATATGAATTTAATATGAAATTCAACTCAATTCAATTTTGTGACCACTACCATCAATTATCTACCAGAAAAGAAAAGCTCCAAACTGGATTTCCGGGTAAAACCGAATTAAATGCTACTTGTCAATAGAAGACAAACCCAAAAGCAATCAAGAAAGTTTTAATTCTTTGCATTACTTTAACTCAAACCACAGATAATGAAATTGAACTTCACAAGCGCTGTTATGTAATTTGTACCTTTTTCGATTGATGAAACAAGGTGACGTGTTTCATCTGAACAAAGCACCCAGCTAATTTCGTCTAATTGAGTCAACTTTGTCCCTTATTAATTGCTACCAGAACAATAGATGTCAACATTGAACGCTTGATTCTTGTTCTTGTCGAAGTTTTCTCATCAATTTCTTGTTGACAGATCGCCGAAGTTTTGTTGGAGTTTCTGCCATGAGCATGAATAAATTACTACTGCCATAGGCGAGTAGTTTTCTAGAGAGATGTTCTGGCCACTTTGATTACGGTACGAAAAAAATATTTTACCTTGGATGATAATTAACAGGCTTCACATTTAGTGTTTCACAATATTATGGAATACTAAGTATATTTCGTAAAGATAAATAGTTAGATGGATATGTCTTTATTTTTGTACCTATTATTCTCATTTTCTTCCGCCGGAGTTGAAGCAAAAAAGCCCACAGGGTTGATTGGGTTTATTTCTACTACATAAAGAGGTCGATAGATAACGAAATGGAGTTTCAAGGAAGAGGTAGAAAATATGCAAGAACTGCAAAAAGTTAAATCCAAAAATAAATTATAACTTCTGCTTTCCTTCACAACGATTAATACAATATGAATACATTCAAATTATCAATATAATTTAAACTTCAAGTTATGGATTTTCCTATCAGCTGCAGCAATAATCAATTAACATTTAACAGCAAGAATTCTAAAAATTGAGTTAAAATAGAGTTATCTCCGCATGCAGGCATACCACATCAAAACAATAATTAAATAAATTAATAATTCATTCCCAATAAATAAATCTGAAAATTCATGTATAAATAATATTATTGGTTTCTTGTATAATACTATATTACTATTAATTTTTTTATTATTATTATTATTATTAATATAAGACTACATCTACAACTATAGATAATTGCAATTTTAATATATTAATTCAGCGATCGATTGAAATTACCCTACCCAAGTATGGCCTGTGCCATGTTCTAGGGTAGGGGTGCAGGGTTTACGTTTGGTAAGTGACCTCACTTTATTATTATTTAAAATTATTGTTTCTATATTCTGTCATTCAATATTCAATAGGACGACAGAATATAGAAGCAATCATTTCAAATGTGTTTAATCTGTGTTCAATTACATATATATAAAGAATAGGGTGATCTGCGTTCAATTACATAATAAAAACTGAATTTATTAATTTCTAATTCCTTTATTTGTCAGTTACTTCAAACCAACTCATATAGAAGGAATAGGGTGATTAAAATTATAAGATAATTTATTTGATGATGTAAAAATTCTGCCAGAATGTAACGAAGATATTAGGTGAGCATCGAAAATTGAACCAATGACCTGTCAAAATATTTTTCCTTAAAGTTCTGTGAATTCAACTCAATATTAATTTTCAAAACTACTGTAGGCTACTCGTATTTTATAGTCCATAGATTGAATATATTTTATATTGAAATATCAATTTTGTTCAATTTTTATTATTCAATAATCTCACTTGAAGCTTTGACATTAGTCTACATTCCAAACAGTTCAGACTTAATTGTTTAGATTAACTTTCAGGAGAAAGTGGAAAATGCAATGAAAAAACGGCACTAACCTATTTTCTACAATAATCAGTTTGAATTATTATGTTTCTCACAACGATTGTTTGTTTGACTCCAAAGATGGAATCAGAATTCTATTTTGCTTTGTTGAGATTGATAAGTTTTTTAATTTAGGTTGAATTCAATAATTGTATGAAATTATTTTTATAATTATGATAGCATATCCAAAATTTGGGAAGAGAGCAGTTTAGTTCTGTTGCATCTTCATATTCATTGTAATTTTGTCACAATAAATAAATAATGAATTGAAAATATTATTAGTACTTGTACTTGAGATGACTGCAAAACCACATAAAAGTTTCTGCTTGTAGATTGTGTTTGTAGTTTGTAGATGATTGTAAATGGTTAGACATTAGGCTTCAGAGAAAGTTATGTGATCTAAAAATGAACTTTCTTCTTGTTGCGTAGAGTTGGAACAATCATTGGCTTTTGGCCTCTGCTAAACTTTTTCAGAGGTTGAGTGATATATATATCTTTCACGTAAGCGGTATTTCACAAAACAGGCAGCAGCATTACTAGGTTTTCCGCAATAAAGTCGGCGTTTTCTTCGAAAAAGAAAAACGCCAGGTTGCGAGTGCATTGATCACATCTAGAGCATCCATTTCATTCAAACGGTGATGTAAAGCCCCCGTTTAAGGCTTATCTTTTGGTTCCTTTAATGGAAAAAACGACAAACGCCAAAGACTGCCCTTCCCACCCGCCTGCTAGTCAAACTTTCACTTTCTTTCTACTTCCTTTCTCACTTTCACTCTCCTTCTCACTATTTCTCTTTCTTCTTTTCTTCTATACGAAAATCATACAATTTTGTTATACTTTTCTTCCGCCATCCTACAACTATACATGCACCAAGGTTCTGCCAATTAACTTGGACTATGCATTATCAGTTTTTCAGGTCATTACACTGCCATAATACCATAATACCACCAAAGATTATTATGATACAATTGTTCGGCGAGAGAATGGAGTCCGGCTCCGACCAAATCATAACCGGTCAGAAAGCTGTGACCAATAGGGAGGAAGCTCATCATTCCACGTGTTGACTTTTTTGCACAGTCAATCATCATTCATAATTCCTGTATAATTTCGAGCTGCCAACTGTTATAATATTGCATTAACTTGATAACAGTTTTGTTGACAGTTTGGCTTCTGAATCGAGCCGACCCTGATGTTGTTGTTTGAGAAGTCGGTGTCTAACTCCAAGAGAGCGCAGCCGGCCCTCTTTTGCACTTAACAGTGTGTTACAGAAAAATACTAATTACTAGAGGAATTTTTAACAAGATAAAATATATCCCAGAAAACTAAAATTAACAAATAAGATAAAAAATAATACATCTATGAGGGCATTTCATGAAATAATAATAATAATAATAATTATAATTATAATAATAATAGTAATAATAATGATAATAGTACTAGTTATAATAATAATAATAAAATGATAATCAGTCATTTGAATATGATCATGAAAAGCAAAAAATATCATAAGTATAATGAATAAATAAATACAGTAAATATTTTAATGAATGAGACTGATGTTATTCAAACCATATTAATTATTAAAATACGAGAAACTGGAGTTTTGACTGCTACATCATTATCAATCTCAATAAACTAGAGCTGAAATACAGTGTAGCCAAATATATATAATCTTCTTAAATACTATTCGTTAATATGCTAGAAGCATCTCAGATCGAATGCTGCAATGGAGTTCTGTCATTGGCCAACACTAAGCACGCCCCCTAGAAACAAAAATGGTCTACCAATACGAAGCAAGTATGATAACCTGTAGTGAGCAAGTGACTAGGGGGCGTTTCTATTTTCGACCAATGGCAGACCTCCATTGCAGAGTTTGACATCTAAGCGTCTAGCCTATTAAGCAATAAGTCTATGCATTCGCCTACTCTGTATTTTAATTCTAGTTTATTGAGATTGATAATGATGTAGTAGTCGAAACTATAGTATCTTGTATTTTGATAACTAAACTCGTTTAGACAACATCAGTCTTATTTATTATGGATAACTACCTCAATATCACCATCACCAACGTCAGTGAGAATAATGAATATTTATTTTTACATCAGTCGCATTACACACAAAACATTATCACACATTATCAGGAAAAGAGTAAAAACCACTATGGCTTTAGTGTGGCCATTTATCTACATATTTCTAAGAATAATTAAGCTGATAAATTTTTTTTCGTAGGATGAAGCCCACATGGGTCTGAGACCTGTGCGTGGGTAATGAATTGGATGATGGTGATGGATGAGTTGGACTTATAGTTTTAAGTGGGTTCCGATCCACCGGAAAGTGATTTTACAGCAGAGATCAGATTCTTTTTTGCTTGCCAATCCAATCGGTCACCCTTTCAAAGAGCGCCCAGGAGTTTCGTAGCTTATCTCTGATTGAACAGATACCTGCTACGGCACTCGGCTATCACATCCCAATTAAATTGAATGCTATAATAAATATTGCAAAAACATGAATGAATTCAGTTCACTATTCCCAAACTCTTGGACCAACAGAAAATTAATGTAGCTGTAGTTTTTTTCAGTAAATATCCAGTCAACCTCAATTTTTGTACTTTTGTACGAGAGTATTACAAATAATAAACTTACAACTTGACAATAATGTAGTCTAGAGTGAAATCTTTGGATTTATTTTTTAAATATATTTAGTGAACAATTAATTTTAAAGTTGAAGTTAAAGTTGAGATCCTTATACATATTATATATTCTTATTGCCACCAAAGATTACTATGTTCAACTTAATATTCCAGTCTCCACTCTTTCTCTTTTCATTTCTATCAAGCCAGACCTTTCTGACTACTCTCCAAACTTTTATTTCACCTTGCAATCTTCTCCATCCAGCCCAGCATTCTTCTCGCGACTTCTTATTGTTGAAAATGCATGTCACGACTAGCGCAGAACGGTCGGGCGAGCGAAATAATTTGTCACTTGGCATTACAGTTCAATCAATCAAGCTCCTTCGTGCCACCTTATTCATGTTGGACTTCTTTCTTACGTTTGTACCTACCAGAATGTCTCTCCTTTATCATTCGGCTTACATTTTTGGAATAAATGACACATAGTTTAAGAGGTACAAGCCATTAAAAGAATTTTTAGTTTTTTTTTAGATTACGTCTTGGAGACTCCAGTTAAGGAGTATGAGACAAGACAGATCAGCAATTATACACTAGATACCATAATTACTATATCAATTAGTTGAGGTGAGGCTTAATTTTGATGTCAAGGAACTCTTGTACACTATAAAAAGCTTTATCAACTAAATATGTTTTAAATTGTTTTTTAAATATTTCTATATTTTCAAGACTCTTTGAAAACTGCGGTAGCTTGTTGTAGAGTTTTCTACCAATATAACTAGTAACTTTTCATGTGAAATTTAACGACTGCAGTCAAATATTTGTTAAGAATAAGTATAATAACTCACTTATAATCTGGCCGAGCGCTTTCGAATCTATGAGATCCATCTTCAGAGGCGTGGGTTCCTAGATCATCATGTCAGTTTTTTGGTTAGAAGTGTTGTGGTTTTTGTAAAATGTGATCAAAAAGTTTGTGAGATTTAAAATTTAGTTGTTCATTGAGAATGTTTTGTTTATTGTGTGTGGTGTGAAACAAGAAATCCAGGAATATAACTAGATTTTTGTTTGAATAAGTTAATCTCCAAGTGATAATCTCCTAGGCTCCGTTATCATAATCGTGTACGTCAAAATTTTGGTTAATATCACTCTTTTTTACATATATCTTTATACACACATAATACCTGGTAATCGCTGCGATAGCTTGTTGTTAATTCAATAGCTGAAAATTCTCTATAGCATCCCTCTATACCAAAATCACTTACGTTTAGTTTTACAATGATCTGGGCTGTTTATTACCGCATGACCTCTGATAATTATATAGTCTAATGTAAACCTGTCAAAGTGACTCACTATAGCTGTCACTTTTTCTGAGGAAAAGAGTATTAATAACCTTCGTTCGATTATTACATAAATAAACTTTTGAAAACTAATCTAGTGTGAACTTTGGCGGCTCTAGTTGCGCAGTTGGTTGGAGCGCTTGTCTGTGATAAGATAATGCTTTGGATTGCTTCGTTTCCTGCAGCCTTGGGTTTGAATCTCATTCAGCTATGGATTTTTCTCATCATTCGCCCTTTCACCTCATTATCCACGCACAAGTCTCCAGACATCATCCGCAATAGAAAAACTGTTTTTCCATTACTCTATTTGAAGCTTATTTACAGCGTATTGATAATTTTCTAGAGTATAAATATCTGTACAAAAAATAAAGCTTATGTCACTTTCGATAAAGAAGACTATGATAATAGGATTTCACTTTTCTTGTAGACTCTCGTTCAATAGAAAGTTTTTCTTTTTTAAAAAAGTAATTTTAGTAGAAAAGATTTACTTTAAAAAGTGTACGGTACCGGTACTTCAAAAAATCTGTATAACTTGAATAACAGTAACAGACATTAGCTTATCACTTTTTACAACAGTATTATTATCATTTATTTGTCACAATATATAAATAAATAATATTAAATAAATATCATGCACTACCATTTTACAGTAGTTGAAGACAGATCCTGTTTTATCTCGGAAATTCTGAGGATTGCCTATAGACTGTAGAGCATGATGTATCAAAAAGCATGCATTGACAGGAATAAAGATTATCCATCCTACAAACACCTTCATTATTAATTCTTTTCAACACGTTCACACTATCAACACTTCTTTCATTCTATCTTTTATTCTATCAACATTTTCAATATTACATTGTTAATAATGAATTACAGTGTAATAGAAATCCAAATGAATAGAAGTGGTAGAGTTTTTTGGAGAGATTTTGAAGCAGCAAGCTCATATAGCAAGATCTAAACTTAAGTACAGTTGGTGCAAATGAATAGAATATAGACTTCATTATTTTAACTTATTAGAGTAGAAGAATAGACAAGTGGGTGATTTGCCAGATAGTTTTATATTGATAGTATCTGTATTGGGAGAAAACTTTATGGCAGGAGGATTTTTTCAGTCCTCTCGAGCCTCATAATTTGATAGGCTACGTGACTGAGAATTTTCCAGAAAAAATCCATCTCTTCTCTATCCGAGGAAAACTTCAGTGACGTAATTTAATAGAAAAACACTGGATTAAATCTGGGAACGAAACATGGCCAATTCAAAGGCTAACTTCAAGATGCGGCAATGCGAATCGATAAAGGCTGAACTCCGAATGACTGTCCCGAACAGAAACGCAAGCTCAGCCTAGGATCAAGCTGATAACACTTTATAGCCCTGCTTTCTTCTATCGTACCCACTTCCTACTTGGCCCAGTGGGAAATCAAACATCACTCTAATTGGATACTAATAGAAGCCTTCAAGCGTATTTACAGCCAGTCTTTGTAAGCGATGAACACATTCTTTGTTTTTCCCCAACAAAAGTGTCAGTTGTTGTAGTTTTAATCTCTTTCCATTCGATACCCATCTCTTTCGTTTTCGATTTTGGAAACTCACCAAACACTTCTATAATCGTGCATCGTTTGTTTTTATCTGAAAATTTGTCGCAAAATGGAGGATATAATAACTATAGATATAGCATTTGAAATTCAAGGTCAGGAAGCTCGAGGTCTCTTCTACTAATGTTTTTAGAAACTAATCAATTCTATGTTTAATCAGATTGATTTCGTTTCTTCGAGGAAGTTTCATCAACATGATTGCCAACAAGCCAGGCTAGAATTCACATGCTAGGATTCTTGTTTTGTGTGAAAAATTGGTCACAAACCAGCAATAGTTCTTTAAACTCTCAAAAGATGCAGTATAATTGGCCAATTTAGAAATCATTTCTAGGTTTGTCTAGCGATTTGGTTGAGCTAACAATTATTGGGTTGCACCTAAACAAAGTTCAGGGTCTCTGACAGTTTATTAGGCAGCCGGGCTCAACGTGTCTTCCACACGGGAGTGGCCTCAGAAAAAATCTTATTCTATTCAAGTTGAAAATCCGAAAATCTGACTCTCTCTAGAATACTACTACTACTTTCCGTACATTAGAAAAAATCACCAACTCACTAATCATAGACCTGATTTCTAGAAAGGATGATCAGAGTAATCATCAGAGACAACAGAAATTAAGGCAAATAAAAATTCAAGAATTTGTAATTATCAATCTTATACCATAAGTCAATAGGATATCCAGCCGTTTTTTATAGGAAGGGGGGGGTATCAACTAAAACATTTTGGAGGGGGGGAACATCCATGTAAGCTTTTTTTCTCCCTTAAATATACGAATACAGACATGATAGTATCACTTAACATTTTTGGGGTGGATCATCTCCTTTATCGGTTCGTTGTTAATCCTGATATAGGTTCTTAAACGTCGGATAAAAGATTCATTTTTTTACATTTTTATTCAACAATGCCACTAAGCGTTGAGCCGATAATGACAAAACATGATTCACATGCAGAAATGTATAAAAGAAAATTTCAGGTATTTGAAAGTATACCTCAATCACACATTCAGTTATGAATGTTTCTCATATCGTTAAGAAAAATATGGATATTTTTTTAATGCGGTTGATGAGTCTGGAGACTTGTGCTTGGGTAATGAGGTGAATTGGTGAATGATGAGAAACATCCATGGCTGAATGAGATTCGAACCCAAGGCTGCGGAAAACGAAGTCAGCCAGAACCTTATCTTATCTTATTATTTAGGAGTAATGATAGATGAGAAACTGAATTGGTCGGCCCACATTGCATTCTTGAAAAGTAAAATTCGCAAAGCTATTTATATTTTCTACCAATTAAACAAAGTTCTATCACTAAATGAGCTAAGAAATATTCGCTTAGCTATGAGCTAAGAAGTGGGAATTTTGGCTTATGGGGGAGCCTATAAAACATTACTACAACCCTTGGAAATTACACAGAAATCTATTATCAAAACAGCATTAAGAAAAAGTATACGCACTCCCTCTGATGAAATTTTTAAAGAATTTAATGTTTTAAGTATAAGACAAATCGATGTAAGAAATATATTGTTATACATGTACAAAAATCATAAAGATATGTTCAAGAAAATAGAGCACAGCTATCGAACTCGTTCGTCAGAAGCAATAGGAATCCAAGTTCCAAGGCTAGTCAAAACTCATTCCATTACAAATACTTATTATATAGCACACACTCTGTATAGAAACCTGCCTGAAAATCTACGTAATACTGAAGGTAAATGCAAATATATTTATAAAAAAATTGTTAACGATTGGTTAAAGGAGAGTGGGAGAACGAATATAGAAGAGATAATCCATTCATTGTATAGATAAAGTAAATGTGTATTGATGGTTCAAGTTTGACTCTAAATCTTTTCCGATATTGATATCTGGTTTACCCAAGAATTTGATTGATGCAGGTACGAGAACAATCCAACGTTAGCTAATTATTGTCAAGACCCTCTTCCACACACAGGCTTCGCCTTTGTGGAGAGCTTTCATGAAGTTTCTCAAAAATGGTGTTGTATTTTCTGTATCTATGATGTATTTCAGTTGGATTTGGTTATTAGGATTAATCCGATTAATTATTTAATTTCAACTGTAAGTTTTATTTATCATTATTTGTTTGCAGAAGATATAACGTTATTGTATGTTTAATTCTTGTAATGTGTTGTCATGGAAAATAAAAACCAATTTGATTTGATTTTGATTTGATTTATCACAAACAAGCGCTCCAACCAATTGCGCTACCAGAGCCGCCAAATTTTTTAGTATTGATGTTTGTAAACAACTTGTCAGCTATACTTTTCAAATCTTCTTTCTAGCATTTTTTTCCACAGTTGTAATTTTTCGATAATACACATTGGGCTCCATATAATATTATAAAAATTATGCAAATTTGTTCCTTTTGAATTTATTAAAAAATAATCGAATTTTTCCCTCTTTGTCACACTTTAAAGAGTCCTTTGATTGTTCTTGTCTCGCCGTGGCCTCATTAGCACAATGCCTCCACCTTGCTCTTATTCAGAATGGAGTCCGCTTTCTAAAATAGGACTAAATCATTTAAAGTTTTCGGTTCCCATCAGGCAGTTTGGAACTATAGGCTGAGTGAATGTGTTTTATAAATGAGTTAAGAAGCTTATTCATTGGTGGCGTCATCAGGATGAGACTTTTCAGTGGTGACTTTTTGGTTGCTGGTGGCGATTTTAATAAAGAAACCTGAGTAAAGCTCAGAGATCAGCTGCAGCGAAAATGTCGCTGGGAGACAAAAGCCGCCTTGATAAGTTGCCAATGGGTAGGAAAAGATGGAGGGGGAGAAGTTAGACAAAAGAAGTTCATGTAGTGCACCAGTGATGATGATGAAGGGAGGGGTGGTTATGGGTGAACTCGATTTGGTTTTCTTTCATCTATCACTATTTTCTATCGCCCAGGCACTATTTCTCTTGTTTCTTTCCGAGTCACTCATTCTCTCTCTTTCTCGCTCTTCTGGGTGGAGTGGAAGAGAGGGCCTTGAATCCTAACTCCGCCCTGAATAAAGACAATTTATCTATCTAACTCTCTCTCCTACTGTCGCTTTCTCTATCACACTCAAATACTCTCTTCACCTTTATCTTTCTTTTTTGCACACAATTTATATCCCCACACACTCAAACATAGATTATAAAACAACCATCCTTTTCCTTTCGTATTCCTCTTCCTCACGCCACTTAATATTTCATCATCATTCTGTATTTTTCTTATTCAAGGCCTTAATCTGCTACCTTCTTCCTCTCCTATTCCCTCTATCTCTCATATTCTTTCTCTTTCTATTTATTCCACCTATCGTACTCACTCACTCACTCTCTCTCACTCTCTCTCTCTCTCTCTCTCTCTCTCTCTCTCTCTAAATAAATAAAGGCAGTCATTCTATTCTATTTTCTCTTCTCTCCCTGTACCACACACTATTTCTATTTCTTTTTTTTCTCTCAATCACTTCTCTCTTCTTCTATTATCCGCTCACTTTCTCATTCACACTAACATTTTTTCGCTTTCTTCATATTTTGTCTTTTTCTTGTTATCTCTCACTCTCTCTTTCTCTTTATCACTCTCTCTAAATTATTTATATCTATATACAGTCAAACCTGTCCTTAGCGGACCCTGTAATAGGCGGAATCCTGTTTACAACGTAAAATTTTCCTGGTCCTTTCATTTATGTAGCCTACGTAATGTTATTTCACCTGTATCAAGCGTAACCTGTCTAACGTGGAAACGGAATGAAATATAACGGAAAATTGGTGATAAAATTGTCACCAGTAGACAAAACCAAACACTTCGATTTCGTAGTGAACAGGAATCTGAAAAAGGATTATTTCGTAGGCTAGTAGGCCTACAGTATTCTACTTTTTTTTCTTTTTTTTTTTTGTAGATTACGTCTTGGAGACTCCAGTTAAGGAGTATAAGACAAGTCAGATCAACAATATTATACACTAGATACCATAATTACTTCAATTAGTTGAGGTGAGGCTTAATTTTGATGTGAAAGGAACTCTTGTACACTATAAAAAGCTTTATCAACTAAATATTTCTTCAATTGTTTTTTAAATATTTCTATATTTTCAAGACTTTAGAAACTGCGGTAGCTTGTTGTAGAATTTCCTACCAATATAACTTGGTTTTTGTTTGAATAAGCTACTATTGTGACTCACCAAGTGATAATCTCCTCGGCTTCTTGTATTATAATCATGTACATCAAGATTTTGGTTATTATCATTCGTTTTTACATATAAAGTAGCTTCATACACATATAAGCAGGGTACAGTTAGGAGACCAAGTCTCTTGAACAATGGCCTACATGAATCTAATCTATTTACTCTTTCTATACACCTAACCGCTTTCTTTTGGATCTTAAACACCCTATCAAGATTTTGTTTTGATGAATTACCCCATACTAAGATAGCATACCTAATATGTGACAGTAAGAGCCCATGGTAAGCTGTAAAAAGTAACTTTTTGTCATTCAATCTAGCGAGCTGTCGCAGGACAAATACCCCAGATGAAATTTTACTACATATTTTCTCAATGTATGGAGTCCAGGTCAATCGTCTATCCAACGTAACTCCTAGAAATGCAATTATTTCTTCCTGGTCTAATTGATTATCGTTTAGAAACACGTTTATAGCCCTATCTTCATTTAAATTATGTTTGTTTTTGAATTGAAGGTATTGGCATTTTTTACTATTTATAGTTAATTTCAACTGATTTAAAAATTGGACAATGGACTGCACACCTATATGGGCACTTATTTCTAAATTATCTAGAATGGAATTGCTGAAAATGAGTAATGTATCATCAGCAAATAAGAGGGCTCTACCACTAATTAATTCTTTAGGTAAACGGTTGACATATGACAAAAAAAGCAATGGACCTAGTATTGACCCCTGAGGCACTCCAGCTTGCACCTCTAATTTATTAGATTTATTCTTTACTATACTATTACCAACTACTGATTCAGTACATGAATGTAAACAGTGACCGGTCACCGGATGTAGGCAATTTTCTTGGAGATTTACTTGAACATTTACTTGGAGACATGATATGTGTTTAAGTTTATTGAAAAAATACAGTGCAATACAGTACCGGTACCTTTCAAATGACTCATACTGTACTAGTTTTTTCTTTTTTCAAAAATACAGCGGTAATAAATAATACACTATAGTAATTATAGAATTGACGTTTTTTATTTTTTTTTCAATTATACAATAATTGTTATAATTATTATTGACTATCAATAGAACATACACAGTAGTATGTACAGTAAAAATGAATTTTGGCAGTAAATAACATACATAGGCCTCATGGACTAAATTTTTAAAATACAGTACATACTGTACTCCAGTGAAATAAGTGAAGTGTGAATAGGTTGTTTTTCTCTTGATACAGTTCTCCAAACAAAATGGATTATCCAATTTACAGCACAGTACAGTATTAAGGTATGTAATTTTGCAACATTTTTTTTATTTTTGAGTTTTGACCTGTGTTCAGCAGAAACCTGTCAAGAACGGAAAGTTTTTCCGGTCCCGTGCCTTTCCGTTATAGGCAGGTTTGACTGTATATCTTTCTCTCTTCCTTTCACTATCTCTCAATCTATCTATCTTTTTCTCTCTCTCGCTCTCTCAATATATCTTTCCATTTCTTTCTTTTATCTTTTTTCTCTCTCTCAATCTCTCTATCTCTTTCTCTTTTCCTTTGTCTGTATCTCTCATTTCTCCTCTCCTCTCTCTTTCCCTATTATATACACAGACATTCCCCCATTCAAATACGTACATATCAACTGCACACTACCTCCAATCAGAATAAGAAGAAAAAGGTTGCAAGTGCTTATTAAAAAGCTAATGAACACTCTAAAGTGCAAAACCTCGGCGAAGAGCAGAACAAAAACTCTACAAAGAGTAGTAATGTCGGAGAATAGTACGGAATAATTTAAGAGTGACAAGCCCGTAACGTCTCTACGATGATAATGATCATGACGACGATGATGATGATGATGATGATGATTAGAATGATAACAGAGCAAGCAAGAGCGGGGTATAACCTACTTTTCAAGCCAGTTACCGGTTTTTTAGCGGAGGAAACTTTTCCTTCCCCTAGCAGACAACTTGCACCTTGAGAGTTTTCGTTGCTAAACGTACAACTTGAAAAATCCCTCATATCAATTATTCTCTCTAAACTTTTGATAAAGGAGACAGGCTTACCAAACTTTCGTTCTCGTTCATTTCTTGAAAATGAAGGAATCAAAAGCCTCCTTTCACCAACCAGTGAATGCATAATAAACTGCTTCTGTTTCGTCGCAGCCTGCACCGATATATGCTGCCTGCTTTGTAATAGCTGATTGGCTGTATTGGAAATTTTCGCATCTATTTCTTGAGAGGTGAAGCATGCAGGCATCTCTGAAACAACTCATCTGAACCCAGTGTCGAGCACAGTCGTATTCAAATTTTTGTTGAAGCAAGGCTCAGTAAAAGAGGTTGTACTGTAATCAAGACGTATTCAGAACATTGACTGATTTGTGTCTGGAGAAGAAGGTGCAGGAGGAGGAAAAGGTGGTGCAGGAGGACAAAGTGGTGGAGGAGGAGGAGGAGGAGGAGGAGGAGGAGGAGGAGGAGGAGAAGGAAGAGAAGGAAGAAAAGGAAGAAAAGGAAGAAAAGGAAGAGAAGGAAGAGAAGGAAGATAAGGAAGAGAACGAAGAGAAGGGAGAGGAGGTAAAGAAAAAACAGAATATGGAGAAGAAAGAGAAGGTAGAGAAGGAAGGGAAGAAAGAAAAGGAAGAGAAGGAAGAGAAGAAAGAGAAGGAAGAGAAGGAAAAGAAGGAGATAGACCAGACACTAGACACGAAATCATTCATTCTCATGCTGATGAAAATCTATTTTTAGAAAAAAGTCATGGATTTAGTGAGCCCATCAATTCATCACAACGTTATACTGTCAAATATAATTCATGCGCAAATCCAGGGGGATCAAGGAGATGTATACCCCCATAATTCTCAACCGACAATGTAAAAAAGCTTGAATTGTGTCTATTATGGAGTTGAGGTCCTTATTTTAGGTGTTATACCTCCCCCGCCCAAAAAATTTACTTACTTGATTTCTTCCTTCCTGGAAAAAATTCTGGATTTCTTCCTGCATATAGTAACAAATATACCTTTTTCAAAGTAACTAACTCTTAGCTGCTTAGTTGTTTAGAGCTTACTGAACTCTTAGCTGCTCTTACAAGCTTGATCTACGAGATAATTATATGATTATAAGCTGAGTTTTATTACAGAAAATAATCATAATTTTACACAGCATACTACTATTTTCCACCATTCCATTATTAGCGTACTTAGATCGAATTCTTCTATGATCAGTAGAAATTAATATCTATTTCGTATTTCTTTATTTGTCTCAATGACGTTTTTTATTTTATTTATTTTTAAGAAACCGAATTTATTCATTTCGAGTTGCACAATATGCTATTAATTTATACTCAAAACTTCTGCAATGGCGGATATTGACGACAGCATTGAATATCTGATGGGAATCGATGAATGCTACTGTACAAAAATATCAGTCACCTCCGGGAATCGAGCCGCGGACCTCTCAATTGCCAGTCGGGCGCCTTAATCACCAGACTAGAGTAACCCTTCTGCCTATTTTATGATGAAGTCTACATAGATCTGAGATCTACGCGTGGTTAACAAGTTGAATAATAATGATTGATGAGTTGGACCATTAACTTTAGGTGGGTTGCAAACCACCGGGAAGTGATTTCACAGCAGGAGGTTTGAGGAGAGTTAACGCCATTATCTATCCAAGACAAAGGATGTTGCACGTTTCTAATGAATATTATTATTGCTCGGCTTATGGGATCATAGAAATGTCGACACTATTAGCATTGAGAAGGAATATTGCATTTCTAATTTCAGCGCTGGCTATTTAATCCTTTGAGCCTCAGAGGTAATCCAGGACTGGAGCACAATCTATATTGCTTCCTGAATTTCATCTTTGCAGCATTGTCAGCTTAGCAGCCTGTTACAGTTATGCTGCATCTGCTTCATGTTTCAGTAAGTACTACCATGTCTCACATGTTTCAGTACGGTACCACACTACTTGATAACTGCCTTGCTTTAATAACTTCATGTTCAAGTACAGTAGCCTACTAAAACTACTTTATCGTTGTCATGTTCCTATAACTACTTCAGTCCTGCTTGCTTTGTATTAAGACATTATTGCAAGCAATTAAAATTTACTTAGGAGAAAATCAGTTTACTCACGATACAAGAAAAGAAAAGAATTTGATTAACCAAATACAACTAGAAGATCAGAAAAACACAAAAAAAATCTTAAATAATGTCAGGAATTACAGTAATAATCAAGCAAAAATCAATAGAAAAACGAGAAGTAGTTTGATAAAAAATTATCAATGACAATTGAAAAGCGATTTATTGAACAATAAAAAACAACAACAATTTTTATTGAACAATAAAAATTAAAGTTAACCAAATTTCTAGAAATATGGCATCATTTGGAAAATACATTAGCGTAATTACTGTAGCAAGTTAGCATTACCATTTCCTTTCGAATAAATAACAAAGGTCACTAGCTACTGCTAACTAAAGGATATTATCCTGTCCTACATTTTTCTCTAAACATTTCATGTCAGTCATTGATATAATATTATTAGCATCGTTCTTTATCTTCATCTTTATTTATCTCTTGTAGCTCTGTGAACAGTAGCCTATAGATCTCACGCCCAAGAATAAGGGTGCTTGCACAGAGGAACATACTCGATGTGCTCAATGATAATCACCATCGCAAAATTGAACACAATCATCAGACCAATCCATGGATTCAATTCGCGTAGTCTATTTCATGTCCGTTTTTCACAAAAATATTATCTGTTTCACATCAACAAGGCTGAGTTTTCAATTTGTGAAACAGCTAACTGCTCAAATTAGATTTTAGATGTAGTATGATTAATGAGTTTATAAAAAAGTATTAATTAAATTTTTATATAATTTACTTGGTAGTCACTTGTTATTATACTTAATTGAAATATTATAAATTAAACAAACAAATAAATATGGTATTTTTAATTTGTCTGGTAAATGAGGGATCCTACAATTTACTTGATGATAACTTTATTCATATGAATAAGGCTTAACCAGATGAATAACCAGATGTTACGGCCCGAGGGCTATCTATGAATCTGATTCCAATTATTGCATATATGATGGAGAAGCTCATTTTAAAAATAATATTATGATCATAATTATAGAAGAGTGCCTGGGTGCCTTTCCTTTTTCTTCATAATTATCCTTTAAATGCAATTTAAAAAAGCCTTAGGGTACACTTATGACAAAGAGGTGAAGGTGTAGCTGTAGATGTAGATGTAGGTGTAGGTGTAGGTGAAGGTGGAGGTCAGTATCGTATAACGAGGAGGTCTATCGCGATACTTTTCTCCCACCACTCCAGTCCACAGAATGGAGTTATCAGTGTGTCATCCATATTCAACTGTATTGCTATATTACTATAACTATAACTGTAACTGTATAACTATAACTATATAATCTTACATTTTATCATTTTATATTAATTATATTGTAGATATTATGCTCTAGCTGATTGGGTAATTTACCGGTTATTTATTTATTAAAGTATCTACATGAGAAGCATTATGGCCCAGAGCTAGAAACTAATGTAAATAATAATAATATTATTGAAATTTGTTTGTAAACATGACTTCCACTAATAACCTCTTCCAACATGGCAAATTGTTCATTGTCGTAATAGCTTCAACGCGTAAATGGGACCTCATACAATTTATTTCGGAATTCTAATTATTTTCACATCTTTTTTCATCATATCAAGGGATGCGTGGCCTTGAACGGGCCAATCACGAAGAAGCATCGCGCTAGTCATCGAGCTAAAATCAAACAAGTTTGTTTCTCAGAAGCATCCAGCTAGACCTGCATCTACACCCACACATCGACCTGCTCGTTATAAGAGTGCACATAAGAGATAATGCGTTTGTTCTTCCTTGCGGTGTCATCGACCTACACCTGCACCTACACCTACACCTTCACCTCTTTGACATGAGTGTACCCTTATACGTACATCGCTGCGCATTACTAAACGGAACATTTATGTTAATTTTCAAGAAATCGGTTCACGCGTCCAGCAGTGAATGCCTTACATACAAACAAACAGACAGAATGCAGCAAATCGGTCGACTTGAAACAGAGACCTTTCTTCGTTCGGTCAATTATCTCTATATATATTGTAAAATTATATGATGTCTGATGAATAAACTGTATCTTTTCTGTGTGCTCCATCAGAGTGCCGTATATGAATAATTATGGTTTTTAAAAATAGCATTTTTTCCTCTCCTCATTGCTCACATTGAATGGATGTCACGTAACACTTCATTTAAATAATAAAATTCATTAGGCCTATTTGAGTTGAATCAATGAGATTAATTGAATGATTATCAAGTTGTTGTCACTTTGTGACCATTTTCAAAAGAAATAATGCGATGGGAGGGAATATGAGCACATTGAAATAATTGGAATTCACTGGGGTTTCCTCTTTCAATTAACTCTCAATCCCCATGGTTTATAAACGAAATTAGGAGTACTTCGAAGGTTACCAAAATTCTCTAATTTGTCCAGATGTAATTATGTTGACCTCTCCTCAGTTTGTCCTCAAATATCGGGTTAATTAGCTGTTAAATTAAACAAGGTTTAGCAACTACATTCCTAAGCGCAGATATCCCGTGCGCAGGATGAATCCAGTCAGAATCAAGCCAACGGAATATTTTCAGAGAGAACAGTCAAGCAATAATGTTGAACAGTTATTGTTGAAAGTATCCAATTGAAAGTTGAATTTACTGTATTTAACAAATGTACCATTCATAATGAATACAACAATTGTGTTGAAGTTAATTACTCAGTAAATAATGACATAAAAATACACTGTAGTTTTGTACAATCTCTGAAAAAGTATCGTGTAACGAATGTAGGCCTATTGTCTCATATTGCAGAACTTTGTAAAAATATAGATTCTGGTACGCGTGTCCTTCGCTTGGCGAAAGGGGAGGGGGAATTTAAGCTTGCTGTCGTTTCAGCGGTCGCGGATTCGAATCCCGCTCCTCCGTCTGGCATCTTTGTGTTATTACCTCATTACTCACGCACAAGTCTCGGACTCATGTGAGTCATCAGCAATAAAAAAAGATATCAAAAGAAAATTATTTTTGTATATTAAAAGATAAAGAGAACTTTCCATTGTAGAGGAAATGTTAAAATGTATAGAAAATTTAGGTATAAACCTTAATCGAACAAATTATTTTTAATGTCAAGACATTATTGCGTAAATTCTGCATCACTTCACAACGCATCTGTTGGCGCTGAAATTCGGCCCATAAAGTGTCGCCGATATTAAAACATGGGAAATGAAAGCCACGTGTATTTGCCGCGCTTTTTCGGTCGTGCTTTTTCTGCCTAGTGTAGTAAGATTTCCCTTAATTTCGAAATTAGTAAATTCTGTTTCTGTATATTTGTCAATTTGTTAAATTTTTAGTTACTTCAAACTAACTTATATTGAATGAATTTCTGAAGTGAAAGGTCATCTGATGGGTCAAAGGTCAAATCTGGGCATTCACGTTCCAACTTGTAGTACGACTTGCAGTACTGCTAGTAGTACTGCTAGATGGATAGTCGACTCCACTCACGCTCCTACTTGCAATCCAACTTTATTCCTAGTCAGCTGTGAGCATCGCTCTCGAGCCGAAAAATGTAACCGAAGTTGCCCAAACTTGCCCAAAGGTCATGCACTGACTGAGACAGGTTGGACGACTTTGATCCGACGCCCCCACACACGCTCCAACACCATCGACATTCGGAAGTCGTCCCTCTACAATTCCAACTATCCAACAAGCCCGTTTTCGGATCCAACCTTGAAGGTTGGACTGCAAGTCGTACTGCAAATCGGAACGTGAATGCCCAGCTTTAGTAAAGTGCGGATTAAACAATAATTTTCATTTAAATCATGTGTGACCTCATGATTTAAAAACAAAGCTGATAGATCCAATAAATTACCTGAGGCATCTGATAGTTTAGAAGTTCCAGAACATTACTGTGCATTTGTGTACAATCGAGAAAATATCAAATTAGAGAATATAATAACATTTCGTCGGACATTCGGAGAAGAATTGAGGTGAGTAGCGGAGAACTCTAGCTGCTCTTCTCATTATTCCCTTGCGTAGGTCTAATATTCAATTTATAATAAGAGAGCTTCCCGCTGTTTGATCCATTTTATAGGTTACAGTATATAAATTTTTGGTAAAAAGACTAATGAATCAAAAAGCCCTATAGCCGTTTCCATGTAGGCTAGATCTGTACGCAAGAATTATCTCAGTTTATTGCTTAGATCCCAACTCAAATTCCTCTAAGAAAGATATTTTCAAGAAGGCTACAGTAAAAATTTTTCAATATAATTTTGGAAAATTTGTGAGATAGGCCTGAATGATAGGGATGAATACCTACCGCCCTCAACACAACAAAAGATAATTTGTTGTAGTGTGGTAGATATTATAGTTATTGAATCTCCAGGTATATTCGAAATTGAAATTGGAAATTCGAATTTAAATACCTAGCTGGACATCCAAAGTTCCTTAACGACAATAAACTGACAATATGATTCACGTACATCATGAGTAATCTGGCTAAAGACGAAAATTCTGACTCAATAATATGAGGAATATCATCTATTCCATATGATATTTTGAGTAGGCCCTATAACGTTTTAAAGTTTTATATTTTATTGTAAATTTTTACAATAAAAAGTTACAAATAATGTGTAACGCATTATCGTATCATACATGCAGTAGTAGCGGTATTTCATCATGGAAAACATCACAGATTTTAAATAAGTTTAAAATAAATAATTCATAACAATAAAAAATGTAAATAGTTATACGGTAATAGTAATGTTTAAATCACAAATTATACTCACCTTAAAGTAAGTAGCAGATACTTTAAATAATCTAATATCAAAAGTGAGATTGTATTTCTATTTAATATAATTATGATTTTCACTCACTTATACTCTGGAGATACTGGAGGAATGCATTTCACTTCTAAATTATGAAGCTTCTCTTTAGAAGTGAAATGCATCCAGTATCTCTAGTATAAGTGAGTGAGAATCATACAGTATATAGAAATACAGTGTCAGTTATGATAATAGATTGTTCATAAAGTATTTCGTCATGGGAAACATCACAGACTTTAAATAAGTTGAAAATAAATAATTATAATATTAAATAAAATAATCATAATAGTAATTTAAATAAATAAGTTACAAATTTATTCAAATAGACAAAAAATTAGACAATATTAGAGAAAAAATATATAAAACCAAAACTCAGGTTGGGTTCCTTTCGGTTTTCTTACAAGTACAGCTTTATCACAATGTTATACCACCATGAACAGTTTAGAATTTAAATATTATTTCAAGAGTGTTGGTGCCAATTATTCATAATCGTGTCATGAGGGACAATATTACCAATTTGAGTAATCCGATTTGGGAATTCAAATTCAAATTATTTATTTATTTCATTTGAACAATACATAAAACATTTAACATTCTTTAAATATTATGAAATCATACTCACAAGACTTCCTGTCCGTTCGTGAGTATGAGTTACCATTTATTTAACATTTTGAGATGAAAAAATAAAATAAAAAAATTGCTTTTTCAATGAATACAAATACAGTAAATATGTAAATTAATGAAAAAAACAAGTCAGTTATAATTTATCTAATAGAGACTACTACATCTGAGCGTAAATAAAACATATAACCTGAGTATACCAGAGCACACTTCAAGAACATGAAAAACTCGAGCAATGTAGAGAATATAAAAGGAAGAAAAGAAAAGGCCATGGAAACCCTTTTAGTCCTCCTCACCCAGGAATCACCAGTTGATATTTGTGGTTGCTTTCAGCCAGAGTGTGATATTTTTATTCAGCTGTGTAGGTCTGTCTAATAAGAATGATTTGGGGATATTTACCAGATTATTACTGACGTAGTTGAACTGTTTTCGGCAGACCATTAAGTTTGTTGGAGTCAAATTTGAGTTAAAAGTTGTTTGGCGTGTATTATACGGATTATAACGGATTTTAAACATGTTTTCATTTTTGTTTATGTAAATTATTAAATTCTTTATATAAAGTTGTCGTATTGTAAGGATATTTACTTCTTGGAATAGTGTACTTGTCGGATATAGCCTTGGCTTTCTCAATGCAATTTTGAGTATATGTTTCTGAATATTGAATAATTTATTCAGATGGGTTTTACATGCTCCTCCCCAAACTCTTATCCAATACTGAAACACTGACTGTGCATATGCAAAATATGTCATTCTAGTAATCAAAGGGTTGTTCAATTGGCTTATTTTATAAAATTTGGTTGATAAATACTTAGTTCTGCGACACAGCAAGTTAATATGGCAGTCCCATCTCAAGTGCTGATCAATTGTGACACCCAAGTATTTCACAGCCTTTTTGCTTTCCAATACAGGGCAATCACAATGAGCAGTTGTATGGTCCAGACGACTACAATTGGCTTTATGGATATGCAAGGCTATGGGATGAGTTGGTTGTGTGGAAGCGTTTGGTGTGAACGTGATAAATGAGGATTTATTATGGTTCAGAGTCAGTGTATGACAGTCAAGCCAGGCTTTGACATCAGCTAATCCTTGTTCTGCAGATGAAATGGTTTCTTGCCAAGTATTACCTGTAAAAATTAGAGTAGTGTCATCCACAAAAGAGATAGCTTGACCATTAATCAGATTGATTTTTAACAGATCATTGATGTAAATGAGAAACAGAATAGGAGAAAGAACCGTCCCTTGAGGTAAGCCATATTGATACAGATGTTCAACACTGGTTTTATTGTTTAGAGTTAGTGACCGAGATCTTCCATCAAGATAGCTAGAAAATAATTTTAGAGGCAATCCACGAACTCCAAGGTACTCAAGTTTCTCAAGAAGTTTGGAATGTGGAACAGTATCAAACGCTTTTGTGAGATCCATAAATATTGCAAGAGATTTTTTGCTGTTACTGAAGTTTTCTGTGATTTTATTGACAAGAAAGGAAATAGCATCCTCTGTATTCTTACCCTCTTGAAAACCAAATTGAGCTTCATGTATAATATCATGTCTTTTTAAATAATTTAGCAAGCGTTTCTTCATCAACTTTTCCATTATTTTGGAAAAACTACTAAGTAAACTAATTGGGCGATAGTTACCTGGATTATTTTTGTCTCCATTTTTATGTTAGGGAATTATTTTTGCCACTTTAAATTCCTCTGGGAAGTAACCCTGCTCAAAAAATTTATTTATTATTATTTTTAAAGGCTTTGCTATGAAGTGAGAGATTTTTTTCAGACATGAATTATTAATATTATTTATACCAGGTGCCGCATTATTTTTTAAGCTGTTGATTATCTGGATTATCTCATTTTCGACAGTTGGAAAAAGGTAGAAGGAGTTCTGGGAGTTGACATGAGTGGCCCTGGGGTGAAAGTTTTGGTTGTCTACACAACCAAACCTACAAAACCTACGTTTTGGCTTTCTGAATATAGACTCTCAGCTAAACGCTTTCCGACTAACACAAAGTGATTATTTAATATTTCGGGTTCCATATTCGGATATGAAGTCTTTTTTCTCACATCAAGTAGGTCATTTATAGTATCCCACGTTTTTCTAGCGTTTCCTTTGTTCTGTAACAGTCTGTTTTTGTAATAATCAAATTTGTTTTTTTTTTCAATATTTTGATTAAAGTATTTCTATAGTGGGTGTAGTTTTCTTTAAGTACTGTATTGAAGGGTTGCTTAGATAATTTTCTATGCATTTTATTTCTAGTCTGTATAGCCTTTATCAACCCAGGGGTGATCCAAGTCTTCAGTGGTTTATTTTTATGCGTTTGAATTGTGTAAACTGTGGAGTCTTTAATGTGAGATAATAGCTTTTTTTCAAAAGAGAGCATAAGCGTACTGATGTTGTCATTATTCACTACTTCCTCCCAACCCTCGTTTTCAAGTCTTAGGAACAGTTTTTGAAAATCAATTTTTTCTAGTTTGTTTGATTGTTTGAAAGGGTTTGCCCTGATATCAAATGTCCCAGGTGAAGGCTGACACAGAAGTCATCTGTTACATCGGTTTTAATTATGACCCCTGCAATGTAATCGGCATTAAATGAATCGTTTCTGAAGAATATGTGGTCTATACAAGATTGAGAATTATTATGAACTCTAGTTGGCTTATTCATATAAGAGGCAAATCCATTCGAAGATAGTATATCGAAATATTCATTGGAAACGTTTGTATTTAGATTAATATTTATATTTTTATCTCCAATGAGCATGACGTTTTTACTATCCTTTAGTTCAGTTAATATATTTTCCAAACTACTCATAAATAAATTCAAAGATGATGTAGGTGCATGATCTGTAGACAGCAATTATTGTAAGTTCACTCTTGGAGTGTGTATCATTAATATGAAGAATTATTGAGTCTGCCTCCTCAATTGAAAAATCAATTCTGTTTACAATAAGTGATTCTTTTACAAAAACGCATATACCATTGCTCTTATTTTTGGTACCTGGTTGGTCTACAACTGTGTATCCGTTTAATGTGAAGTTAAAAGGTTCGTACGCTGCCATCCACGTTTCCGACAGTATGATAACATTTATTTCAACACCGCAATTCTCTATTATGTAGGCAAATTCATCAAAATTCTTATTTAGGCTACGGATATTCATATGCAACACACTCATAGCTAGCTTATTAGTATCATTAAACAATGTGCCTGGTTGAAAATCGAATATATCTTCAACTTCAAATGTATCATAACATTCAAGTGACGTTTCATTGTCAAAATCATCTATAGTTACCATTCTAAAACAATTTTAGACTTTTTTGTCAAGAAAAATCAACAAAGACAAAAGATCATAAACAAAAATATAAAGTATATGAAAAGAAAATAAAGAAACCTCAACAAAAAACGTAATTCGATCTCACTAAGCGTCAAATCTGAAGGAACGTAGCAAACGAACAATTTAATTCAATTTATAGCCACTTGTTCGAATGAGAAGTCAACTAGCAAAATCTTGAAAGAGATATTTCTTGTCAATTTTCAACAATTCCATCAACTGAAGTGTGTGAAAGAAAAAAATAAATTCCCCGATTCCCATGGAGCTGTATTACAGTTTTCTTTGAAAGACTGATACCGCCTGTCAAAATTTCTATAAGGTTTTATCCCAGAGGAAGAGTGCTGGTAGCTTATTGGAGGAGAGGTGAAGGGTGGGAGATGTAGTCTACAGCTTCCGTGTGGATGTGAATGGCGGTGTACGTCTACAAACAAATTGAAAGCGGAAAGCAATAAAGGAAGCAGGCAAGAAGCATTCATTCATTTTCAGTAACCGCTTTTGACACTCCGCATAAAACTTCTCGCCCTCGATACAACTTCATCTGAGAGATTGAATTTATTCAATTGAGCTTAGCCACCACACATACGGGGACAGTTTGTTTACTTACCGGACTTCCCTTGAATATACAACACAAGATCGATAGATCTACAAAAATTAGAGTTGAGATATTTTATGTCAATTTAAAAAAATTAAACTCTCCTGCTTTCATGGAGCTGTATTTTCTTCAGTTAAAAATTTGTAAGAAATCACTTACCCTATGATTTTATTAATTTCGAATTACAGTACTCAAAGCGCTATTAATTTAAACTGAAGACTTCCGCAATGGCGGATATTGACAATAGCTGATGGAAATCGATGCATGCTACTGTTCAAAAATATCAGTCGCCGCCGGGAATCGAACCGCAGACCTCACAATTGCCGGTCGGGCGCCTCAACCACTAGGCTACAGTGACCCTTCTGCGCAGATGCACTCATTTTAAACTTTGCCATATCGGATCGTATCTCACAAGATCGTTTGAAGTAACTGACAAATGAGAAAATTTATTTATTTCAAATTCCTCAAAGAGCTGTTAATTTATACTGAAGACGCAATGGCGGATATTGACAACAGCATTGAATAGCTGATTGAAATCGATTATATTTTTGTACAGTAGCATTCATCGATTTCCATTAGCTATTCAATGCTGTTGTCAACATCCGCCATTGCGGAAGTTTTCAGAGTAAATTAATAGCACTTTGAGGAATTTTAAATTGATAAATTCTGTTTCTGTATATTTGTCAGTTTGTAAAATTGTCAGTTACTTCAAAACAACTAATGATTTAGTCGACTTTTCAATTGATGTTGGGGAACTCCATGGTACAATTAAACCCTATTATATTTTGTCAATTACACTTTTAATGGAACTGTATATAGCCTATATTACAGTTTTTATGGAACTGTATTACAGTTTTCTTCAGTTAAAAATTTGTAAAAAATCACTTATGATTTAGTCGACTTTTTGGTTGATGTGGGGGAATTCAATGATAACATTGAACAAGATTATTTGTCAATATTATGCTTTTTATTAGAGCACTAAGTCATAAAACCGGTTCAGTGCTCTAACAAAGTGAGATTGGCAAAATCTTATCCTTGTTCAATTTCACTTCTTTTGGATTTGTTTCCAGTTTTAGGTGTCAAGTTTTTAAATATCAGGTTATTATTATGAATAATGCAATTAATTCCATCATTTCACACCTTTAACATAGTCTTATAGAATGAGGAATTTGTAGAAAAAATAACAATAGCTCTATATATAGAAATTATAAGTCAAACACTAACAATAAAATTGTAATGAATGTGCAAATCTCAGGTAAACACACAACCACATTTGCAAGTTTCATGCCTAATTTATTATCAAAGTGACCATAATTAAAATCGAATATTTATAATTCATATCCAATATCCATATTATAATACCCTACAAGCAGTAGAAATGATCAGAGCTGAACAACGGTATATGAAAGCTAAAAAAACATAGCTGTAGGCTATGCTTGTCCCTTTTAAATGGGAGGTTTGAAGGGTTTTTTGAATAGTGATCTCCATCTTCGGAAAAAAATCGACGTTGAATAAGTGGTGATTCACTAAAACAGAATTTATTAATTTCGAATTCCTTTAATTGCTATTACTTTATACTGAAGACTTCCGCAATGGCGGATATTGACAACAGCATTGAACAGCTGATGGGAATCGATGAATGCTACTGTACAAAAATATCAGTCACCACCGGGAATCGAACCACGGACCTCTCAATTGCCGGTTGAGCGCCCTTAACCACTAGACCATGGAGACCTTTCTGCACAGCAGCATTCATTTTCAACTTGGCCATATCGGCTAGTATCTCACAAGTTAGTTTGAAGTGACTGACAATTGAATAAACTGACAAATATACATAAACAGAATTTATTAATTTCGAATTCCTTTAATTGCTATTACTTTATACTGAAGACTTCCGCAATGGCGGATATTGAAAACAGCATTGAGCAGCTGATGGGAATCGATGAATGCTATACTGTACAAAAATATCAGTCATCACTAACTTGTGAGATACGAGCCGATATTGCCAAGTTGAAATGAAAATGAATGCTGCTGTGCAGAAAGGTCTCCATGGTCTAGTGGTTAAGGGCGCTCAACCGGCAATTGAGAGGTCCGTGGTTCGATTCCCGGTGGTGACTGATATTTTTGTACAGTAGCATTCATCGATTCCCATCAGCGCTCAACCGGCAATTGAGAGGTCCGTGGTTCGATTCCCGGTGGTGACTGATATTTTTGTACAGTAGCATTCATCGATTCCCATCAGCTGTTCAATGCTGTTGTCAATATCCGCCATAGCGGAAGTCTTCAGTATAAAGTAATAGCAGTTAAAGGAATTCGAAATTAATAAATTCTGTTTATGTATATTTGTCAGTTTATTCAATTGTCAGTCACTTCAAACTAACTTGTGATGATTCACTGTTTTCATAGTCTTCAGCACTGAATAAATGAAATTCAATTTTCAAATGTTTTGAATGCAATGTTCCTAATATTAGCCTGCAATTTAGTTGAATCACTTATTTTGTGAACAGACTCTTCCTATGCTTCATGGATTATCGACGAGCTATAAAAACAGCTTTGCAAGGTTATGATGAGCAAACAATATCGCTGGAGCGGGAGCTTGCACATGCCAAGTCTGAACTCATGAAGTGTGTCGATCTTCTGAGCATCAGAGAGGATCAAATATTGAGTCTAGAGTCAGCTGTGGAAGGTGAGTTTTCGTTAATTTCAACCCTGATAGTTGAATTTTTGTCAAAATTCTGACAGTTCTGTTGTCGTTTACTAATTTGTCAATCAGTAAAAGCCTATTAAGATTGGTATTTCAATTATGCCAATTTGTCCAGCGAAGCTGCATTTTAATGGAAGACTCTATACTTCATGACCGATTGATGGAATACTTGGCAACCATATTTCACCTGTAACTTCATCCGAAATAAAAAATTATTATATTAAATGATTTTATTCATGATAAATTTACAAATTTTTCAAACGATTGCTTAAAACAATAGTATACTTAACATCACTATATCTATAATTTATAATGTTTCCTATGTATAGAATAGTTGATTCTGTTGATTCACAAATTGTCTATTTGTCTATTGTCTATTCTAATTGTCTTTTTCTCTTTGGTTTAGCTGTCTTCTCTGTTTATCCTTTCGCCTCCTTTCACTTTTTCATTGTCATTCTTCTCATACATTACTCATCTTTTCACATATCTTTCTGTCAAATCGTTTGTATTATCATTACAAAATAATTGTTTTATGTTGAACTCCCGCTCACTCATATATAAGGTAGACTTCCTGTCTCACCTTCTTTGGGTGTGTAAATTCCTTACATTTTTTTCTTGAATGGCTTCACTTACTACATTTTTTTTCTTCATCGGCAATATTTTGTAAATCTATTCTTCTGAGTTTTGTGTTATTTTCTAGCTATATTATTATTTATGATTTAAAGTTATTCAATTCTTAGTCATTTTTCATGTGCGAACTCTAAAAAATTGTATGATGAATTGAAAGTGAAATTAAAGTGATTCTATATTCTCCTGGATTTCTTGTTCCAAGACAAACTGCATTGTTAATATTAACTTTTTAAGTGAATTCAACGACTTGCAGTCAAATATTCATTAAGAATAAGTAAAATTTACTTACTCTGTAAGCCAAGCGCTTTCGAATCGTTGAGATCCGTTTTCAGAGGCGTGTTCCTAGATCATCGATTTCAGTTTTTTGGTTAGAAGAATTGTGGTTTTTGTAAAATGTGATCAAAAAGTTTATGTGATTTAAAATTTAGTTGTTCGTTGAGGATGTTTTGTTTATTGTGTGTGGTGTATTTGTATATTTAAAATTGTTCCAAGGTGTTGAGTTCGTGTCCTTTAGATTTTATATGGAGAATGTGTATAGGTTGGTAGGGATGTCAGTAAAAGTGTGTTCAGTTTGAATGATATGGTCGGCGAAATTCGATTTAGCTTTTGATGTCAGGGCTTGAAAATGTTCCTTGTAACGTTGTTTGAATGTGCGGCCTGTTTGTTCTATGTAGAATTTGTTACAATCATAGTTGTTCAGTTTGTAGATCCCTTGGCGATCGTATTTGTTTCTGTTCAGTGTGGTTTTGAGTGTAAGTACATTTTTTATTTTGTTTTTTGTTCTGAATGAGATGGTGTGGCCGGCTTTTTTGAAGATTTTTGCTAGTTTGTTTGATTGTGGATTAATGTATGTCATTGTGATGTATTTTTTGTCAGTGGTGTTAGTGCTTTGTTTTTTGTTTCTTATTTTATGATTGAGTTTGTCAATTAGGTGGTGTTTGTAGCCGTTTTCTTGTGCTAGGTATTTTATTGTATTTAGTTCAGTGTTGTAATTGTCAGTGGATAGTGGCGTGTTGTTGAGTCTGTGTAGCATTGACCTGAATGCTGAGTGTTTGTGTTGTGTTGGATGATTGGAGGTGCTGTGTATTAGGGTATCTGTCATTGTTGGGTTTCTGTAGATGTTGAAGCTGTGTTGTTGGTTTGTGTTCTTTGTAATTGAGAGGTCTAGGAAGTTGATTGAATTGTTTTGCTCATATTCAGCTGTGTATTGAATGTTCTTATGTATTTTGTTTATGTGTATGATCGGAGTTGTTCACATTGTCTTTTGTTTCCTCTGTATAGCAATAGAACATCATTTACATATCTGTGCCAGTATATTATATATGTTCTGTGAAAATTTGTAAGTAAAGAGCAAAGAGTGAGTGTTTTCGCCGTGTTGGAGATAGATCTCAGTAAATACGTATGAAATTGGTGAGCCCATTGGCAGTCCATCAGGTTGTGAGTAAAATTTGTTGTTGAAGGTAAAGTAATTTTGTTGAGTGATGATTTTTAGGATGTCTATTATTTCATTAATTTATATGTTCTGTAGCTGTGTTGTTGTGAATAAGGATGTTCTTTATTATTTCTATTGTTTAATTGGCAGGTATGTTGGTGTATAGATTTTTTATATCAAAAGATGCAAGGTGTAGAGTTGTGAGGAATTTGTGTGTCTTTTATTTTTGTGATGAGATTGCTACTGTTTTTTTTTATGTATGTGTTGTTGATATTAATTAGTTTTCTCAGTGTTTGATCTGTGTTTTGCTAGTTAGGGGCTTCTCGGCAGTTCTAGTTAGGGGCTAGTTATAGGCAGGGGCTTCTTGGTAGTTTACAATTGGTCTAATAGGTATTTTGGGTTTGTGAATTTTGGGGAGTGTTCGAAGTGATGGTGCAGAAGAGGGTGTATTTTCATCTGTGATGTTTTCCATGACAAAATACTTAATGAACAATCTAATATTGAAACTGACACTGTATTTCACTTTTAAATAATTTTTTACTCACATATATTAGAGATGCTTGAGGAATGCATTTCAGTTCTGAAAAGAATGCGGCTGACGAAGCTTCTTTTCAGAAGTGAAATGCATTCCTCAAATATATGTGAGTAAAACATTATTTAAAAGTGAAGTACAGTGTCAGTTTTAATATTAGATTATTTGTTTCAGTCTTCTTTTTTGTGAATCATTGATTACATGATTTGTCAATTATTTGCTTGATTTTTGTTTGGTAAACATTTGTGGGATCGGTGTATAGTTGTTTAATGCTGTTTTTGTTTATGTAGTCGAGTGTTTTTCTGTTGAGCTCTTCATTGTTTATGATAACTGTAGTGTTGCCTTTGTCTGCTTTGACATTGATGATGAGATTGTGAGTTAGAGCTTTCTGTTTCAATTCTTTTATGGTGTGGTTTTCTGAATTTTTGGGTGGGTATAGTTGTGATTGTTAGTTTTTATTGTGTTGTAGGTTTCTAGTCCAAGTTCATCATGCATTTGTGGGTCTATGCGTTGGATGCTTGTTTCTGTTTCAATGACAATGCTTTTTGATGTGGATTTGTTGTTTTTGTAGTTCAGGTTATGTTTGAGACCATTGTTCAATAAGTTGAGTTCAGTTTCTGTAAAATCTACATTTGTTAGGTTAACAGTTTTACTGTAAAAAAATGTGAGCTGATAGAATTGTCTTGGAGGTGTTAGGTTGTGTATTTTTTTGTTGTGTCTTTGTTTAATTTTGTTAAGTTTTTGTTGTACCCAAGTGTTTGTTGTTTCTGCTAACTCAAGGAAGAAACTGTGTCCATATTTTTGTGTGATAGATAGGTATAGTTTGAGAAGTTTGATAGGTGTGTTTTTATTGTGGCATTTTTGAGGAAAGAACATTTATTTATTTAATTATATTTCTAGTGTTGGAAATATTGACAGTGATCTTATGGGGTGGAGCTAATGGAATGAGATTCTAAGTGATGCACTTACATGAATAGCTTCGTCAAAAATTCGCCCATTAGAGTAAACCAACAGTGTTTACAGAGTGTTGTATTACTGGCATTTGGTTGAAGTTATTTTCGAATTCAGCAAAATCTACTAAAATATGATTAAGTTAGAATAAGTTAGAAGACTTAATGAAAAGCAATCAAAGACTGCTGTGTTAGTTGAAACCAAAAAGATATCAAATTGCAGAACAAGAAGAAGACTAACATAACAAATATAAAGATTATTGAAATATTTTTAGAAGGACATTGTTAACTTGGTAGATACTAACTTATGTAGTCGAATTTCAATAGCAAATAGATATCATACCAGAGGGATGCTCGTATTATCTAATGTTTGTAAGATGCGGCTCTTGATGCTCATTTTATAATTGGCAATCTATCACAAAAACCGATACTGTATATTAATGAGTGACTCTTGTTTCTACTAGAAACATCCTGTTCTTCAAATTATTCATTAGAATTTAATTTTCTATTGAAAAATTTACACTCACAAATGAAGTATTATTCTTCAAATTCTGTATTCCTATTTAAGTTTCCACCAAAAACAAAAACCACTCACAAACAGTATCAGTTTTAATAATAGATTTTTCAATTAGTACTTAGGCATAGGAAACAACAGAAAATGATGATTAAAGTGTTAATAAATTGTCAAAATTAATTACGAAAAATGCTAAAATTTATTAGCACTTTAATCATTGATTTTTATTCTCCATGGGAAAAGGTGGAAAATGATGACAATTTCTAAAAGAAAATTATTTACTGTAAACAAGTTAGGAAAGGGTGCAATTCTGAGTATATGCGTCACATATTTAGATGTACTACTGAGTCTATTGAGTCTAGCATCAGCAAATCATTACAGGTTTCATTATAAAAATTCCTGAAATGTGATTAAATCTTATGAATAAGATCAACAATATATATATTTTTTTTTTTTTGAGAATGAAGCCCACATAGGTCTGAGACCTGTGCGTGAGTAATGAGTTGGATGATTGTGATTGATGAGCTGGACCTACAGTTTTAGGTGGGTTTCGAACCACCGGGAAGTGATTTTACAGCAGTGATTTTTTTGCTGGCCAATCTAATCGGTCACCCTTACAAAGAGTGCCTAGGAGAACGCGTCTGATTGAACAGATATCTGCTACGGCTCACGGCTATCACTTCCCTAAAAAATTCGTCGGTACAATCAATAAGGTATGTGATTTACTCATTTATTCTTGGAAAAAATGAGTTTCTTAATAATAATTTGCGCAGAGATTGTCGTGTACACTACTCTACTATATGAAGAATATTCTAATATCTAGACTCTAAAAAAGTGCATTATTATGCATTCGCAAGTAATCATTGAGAATAATTACCTTGAATAAACTTCATGCAAATCTTGAACGTCTCCTGCCACCTGTAGTAGAATAGGATACTCAATTTACATATTCTAATCTTGACCCTCATCACCAGGATTATCTATCTTCCTAGCACCCAGCAAATCTTCAGGAATTATCACACCTAATATTATTCGTCCTGAGATCTCAACTTTTAATAAAATGCAAATGCCATGATGATTCTGGAGTTGGCATTTTTCATTGCTTATTTCATTAGAAACCAGAGCAAATCAATTTGAAATTATTTTTTCATATAGGATACTACAAAATAAACTAATAGAGAATAGCATTGAATTTCTTCACAAAGACAACTGGGGAGGCCCCAGACCACCTGGGAGCACCAATGATGGCTAGTTCCTAAGTGAACTAGTTCAAAAAACTTTGTCTTCAATAGTGAACTGCAGTTCTTTTTGAACTAGCATTCAATAAAGTGGAGAATAAGATGCTGGTTTACTATGAAATTGAAAATAATAGAACAAAATGTGCTAGTGGACACACGGATTAACAGACTATAATAGTCATAAGTATGAGAATTAAAATATTAAACTCAAAGTTGTGTCAGACTTTTAGAAAGTACAAACTTATATAAGCTAGTTAGTGGTCTTAAATAATAATTATCAACTGGTCAGAAAATATTGAAAGAAAGAAATTCATTACGGTACAAGAAAAAAATATGAAAATATTATGAAAGTCTCTGCAGAGTAAGAAGTCAGAAGTGTAGAAAACATTCTTAGATTTATAACAATTATCAATTTAGAATTTTAGATGATTATTTCACTAATATATATAAATATTATCGTTAAGATTGAAAACGTTTGTAATCAGAATGGCTTTCCAGTTTGCAATAAATTTATGTCACTATTTTCAACATTGAATAAATTATTGAGGAACATTTTGTGCAGCAAATATGTATGTGAAATGATTCTCAAAAATAAAATCGTTTCAGGATATAAGTTATTCTCATATTTAGCCTAATACAGTCTTTACTTATACTTTTACTTATCAATTAAATATATTATAAATCGTATGGACGAATGGCTTGTTGCATTTATAATAACCATGGTTAGTGTAACTAGATCTGTAATCTGAAGGACTTGTTGAAAGTCCATACAATATTTCATGTTCCATGTTCACGTTTCACTGTATTTCCCAATATTTTATGTACAAATTGGCATAAACAAATTTTTCATGTCAAAGTTGGCATAAACAAATTTTTCATGTCAAAGTTGGCATGAACATATTTTTCATGTTCATGTTCCATTCCTCCAACATAAATATATTTCCCATCAACTAATATAACCAGTATATTTTATGAAGCCTATATTTTTTCAGAGTTAACAAGTAATGCTTTGAAAATTGAAGAAACTAGAAGAGATGGAGACATGAGAATCGCTGAATTAAAAACGTACGTTATGATAAATATCACTGAAATTTGTACATCATATTTTTGCAGATTGTCATTTGAATATATATTTGTGTTCAAAAATTCAATATTCCATAAATTTTAAATATTTATCCACAGTTTCACAAAATATCTCTACAAATAATTGGATTACTTACCCAATCCACGATAATTTTTGAAAATATAGCGATGATCTTTGTGAAACTTATCTATCATTGTATAACTCAAGAACTACATCCAACCCTTTCTATCAGATTTGAGATTATGTTATTGCTGTATTTGATGCCCAAACAGTTATTCATTTTCAAAAAATAATAGGCTATTACATCAAAATAGGTAACTTTCGTTAGGATACCTATTCATCTTCTTACATAGACTATCATATTATACCGAAGTAGGAAATATATTTTACATAAATATCATGACCTCCAGATCAAATACTCCTACATCAAAATTTAATGTGTGCAAAAGAGTTCTGTAGAAAAAATATTATTTTTCAAAGTGGAATCATTCAAGTAAATTTTCCAATGTGAGTGAGTCTATACGTAAAATTTCTCAATTTCCAGAGCACTGAGAGAGAAAGATGATCAATTACAAAGAAAAGCTGAGAATTTTTCACAACAATCGCAGGAAATTCGTCAGAGCAACATAATTTCAATTCAAAATATTGTGAGAGAGTCAACAAGTCAGATAAATCATTTAGAAAGTCAAGTATCTCAAGTAAGTTTCTCAATAAACAAATATAATGCATAGGCTATCCATTCAAATGCACTTAGTTTACTTTGCGTGAGTTGACTTTCTTCATTCAAATATTACTTTATCATTCAGTCACAAAGTACAACTTGCAAGTATGAATTTGAAGTTTCAACTTTATGAATAAAAAAACTAATATAATAATATTATTTAACTGTTTATACAATAATAAACTGAGGTGAAAATGATGAAGGAGAGAATATTGATACTCTTAAACAATAAGAATAGATGAAATAGAATCCACTAGTATATTCTGTAGTTTATATCCGTTAATATATAAATATACTACATAGTATATTATATTACTATCTATATTAGGTCAAATTTAGTACTATATATAATTAACAAGTGAACTTTATTATATACAAATCTATGAAATCATCTGTAAATATCGGTTGTAAATTGTAGTAAAATATTCGGTATTAGTAAGTGAATATTCTGTGCATATTCTATTCTATTCAATAGCTATTTTTAAGAGCTTACAATTTTCTATATTTCAAAAGCAATTTCGCATGGAATGAATTAATGTTGATAATATGTTAAGACCAGCTCAAGCAATTTTTTACAAAGTCGATCAGTTATTCCAATACATTCTTTACAATACAACTTTTCCTTTTACATGAATGAGTGCTAAAATATAAACAAGCTTTAGGTTGTGGAAGATATTAGCAATCATTTGTAATGCGGATTGAAAAGTTGCAATCTTTCACTAACAGATTATGTATTGCGATTTGCTGTTATCAATTGATCTTATATTTTTAAGCGTTATGCTATATGTTATGCTATACGCTTTATGCTATGAAGGATTTATTTATCTATTGTGACAAAATTACAATGAATGTAACAGACTCAAGTCCAAAACTGCTCTGTTCACAAATTTTGAATATGTTATATTGTCCAAAAAAATGTAGACTACATGATGGGATCATCCTAACATATTGAAAATTTATAGAATTAAATATTAATTCAACTATATGATATATTCCAGTTGAGAGCTGCTGAGCAGAGCTACAAGGATGAAATTGAGAAGCTCAATGAAGTTTTGAACGACAAGGAAGTAGAGTTGAAGGTGAATAAAGAGTTTATTTCTAGACAAGGGAGAGAAATTACAAAACTTAAAAAGGATTTAGTGGAAATGTGTGAAAGCAGAAATAATACGACGCAAAAGTACAAACAAGCTGAAGCAACAATACAAAGTTTACAAGAGCAACAAGTGGCGCTGCAAGAAGACAACAATCGGATAAAATGTGAGATGGTCAAGCGAATAAGATCTTTAGAGGTTTTATTGGAAGCTAGTATGAATCGGAATCGAGATACGCAGTCACAGATGATGAGTGTGATCAGTTTGGTGAGTGAGGACTGCAATTTGATGAAAACATCATTGAGACGTGTTTCGGGAGAAGCTTTTGCTGAGAGCGTATCAGTTGGTATACAGGTGAAGCTTAATTTCGATGACATCTGCTTTGAAGACACAATTATCACTTTGAAGAGGAAAATATCACAGATGACAGAGAACGAGATCCAGCAAAACCGACAGATGCAGCAAACTATCTATCAGCTAGAAGAGGTGGAGGAGGAGAATAATAGGCTTAGGGAGACCGTTAAAAATATGAGGAGGATGAAGCAAGAGCAACAAAAAGAGAAACAGGAGGAAGAGGATGAAAAGAGGATTCAAAGAATTGAGGAAGGTATAGTCCGGTTGAAATCGCACATGGGAATGCAGAACAATCACGAAGTAGTCCCTCATTTGCTCAATGATATAAGGGGAGAGCTGGCAGAGTTGAAAGGAAAGTCTTGGTACAGGGTTGTTAGACATTCTGGAACTGCGGTGACTGATGCAAGAGAAGTGAATCGAATGGCATCAACAGGCAGAACTCCTACATGTATAGTGCAAGATGCATCTGATCAGCTACCAACTCATGTGCCCAGAGTGGAAGAGAGTTTAGCCAGAAGCAAACAGAGAAATCGTGTGAAATTTGGTGGCATCCACAGCATAAGAACCATATCCAATTAACCATGGTTTCAATCAGAGCCGTTCGAGATCCTAAGAGACATCAAGAGGGTTCAAGACATAAAAAATACCACAAACAATGTTTTGTTTCATTCCTAGAATGCCTTGAAAACTGGACAACAAACTAGTGCCTGGTTTCTCAGTCGTTCAGTAAATCATTCAGTAACTATAGATTCAATAGCGACCCTAAGGCTTGTTTCACACACACCCGGCAGTCAGGTGACCGGTGTTGTTTGCCCAGCTCATTTACATTGTACCACTTGATTTCAAAAATCGGGTAAGTTTGAAGCAATGATATAATGCCCCTACAACTGGATAAAAAACACTGGTTACCCATCTGCCCGCTGAGTGAAACAAGCCTTAGGGCCGCTATTAAATCAATAGCTACTGAATGACTTACTAAACGTATGAGTAACCGTGCAAAAAAATCTATTATTTGCGAAAATTATTCTGAACCGAGTTAGACTCCAAATGGAATATTGATTATAAGTTATTTTTGTTCCATATTCCAATGTTTTAATAAATAAATGTTTTTGAGAAAAAATTTAGACAATTCATTATTGATTAGAATTGAACACAATTTTCATTTATTACAAAATGTAACCTCTAGTCCAAACATTTACATGTTAGTTTTAGTTTCGCGGAGAATATTCACTAGAACTTTAAAGCTTTTCCACTTTAAGTAATAGATTAAAAATAATAATAAGCGTATGGCTTTTATTGGTGGAGAGACCCTTATGGGAAGTTCCACCTCACTGTTTGAGCCATGTTATGGTCAACATGGTGGAGCTACTATTTTACATGAGTTCCAAACCACTGCGTAACTGGTAATAAAGCTTATGACATAGATTAGTATAGATTGAAGTAAACGTTTAAATAGAACGAAAAAAGCACTATAAAGAGGCGATAATATAAAATTTTGTTTATATTTTAAAGGCGAAGTTTCAGTTATTTTTTTTCAAATTAAGTTTTATTTTTTTCTAAAGGTAATAAATAAATGTGTCTGAATGAACAAAAGTCATGAGCAAGACATAAATAAAATAGATAGCATTTTTATTGTCTGCACATGCAATCCAAAAAATATATAAAAATCATATTAACTTACAATCCGAAACATTTAGAGAAATACTCAAGAAATTTCAAAGTCGGCAATAGCTTGGTTGGCAGACGCCCTTAGGGAATGAGCATTTCACTTGCGACATGCATTACAGTGAAACATGGAAAGCTTTGTAGAAGAACTCCCAGCTAGTAGACTTGTCATTCTGAAGCATTCCGAGACGATTCTCGAGTTCACGAGCATCATTCAACTTATCATGATTCATCATCTGCACACACTGTTTTGTTGTCTCTCTCTCTGCAGGAAAGAAGAATAAGAACAACTGCATTAATCATAGAGAAAAGAACAAATAGTTGGATTTTCTAGAATTACTAGTGATGTTACAATCTTGATAAATGGAAAAATATTGGTATTGTGATAAAATTGTATGATAATAATAAGCGTATGGCTTTATTGGTGGGGTGACCCTTACTAGTAGTTCCACCTCGCCGTTTGTGCCATGTTACGGAGAAAACGGTTGACCAACAATTTAGGTTGGTTCCGAACCATTGGGTATGATAAGATTGGGGAAGAAGTTGAGCGAAGCTGGGAACAAAGATCTAACTTTCTTGAATCACTATGATATTAGCAATAATGATAAGTGGAAAAAATCTTGGTATATCAAAAAACATTGAGGAATATTTTGAATAAATATTTTAAAATATTGTTTTTCAATTAATATATTTATAAATTGAAATTAGCTTTTGAAGGGATAAGACGCAAGGTATGAGTATTATAATCATATATAAGCTAATATAAAGAAGTAATACATCATGTTCTTACTTTAGTATAACAATACTACCAAGAATTATAATTATGCATACTATAAAGTAATAGAAACAAAAAATACCTCACTTTGCTGGTGGCTCGGAACCTACCTGAAACTGTAGTACCATCCATAAAATCATTATCATCCACTCACACTTGCACAAATCTCGGACTCATGTGGGCAAGGAGAACATTATTCTTGTTCTATACCATATAGTGTGATTATAAAAAGTTTCCAGTAAGACTTGGACCTAACCTAAGATTTATATTCTGTAGTTTAAATTTTGTAAAAAGCAGTTTTGAGATAAAATCTAAAAGCCTGTTAATTCTCCACATTGGTTGTATTTCAATAATGATAAATAAATGAATAAAGTGCTTTAATAAGACTAAAAATAGATTTTTTAAACTTATATATTTACAGGCGTGCGGTTTCAGCAAGGTAGAGAAAATGAGTTGTTTTGCATTACTTACAGCAGATACTAGCACAATAGTAGACCCTGTCATGAAAGTTGTCCTGTTTTTCGAAAAGCAAAATTCTGTATTTAATATTATTTTAATATGGCTTCATGTGATTTTTAATTAATATTTCTTTGAATTAAATCAATGGAGCAGTAAATTCAAACCAACTGTAGTAGGTATCAGGCGAATTAGACTGTTGTAGACATCAGACTATTGAAGATATCATACATGATTGTATAAGGGAAATTATTGTTGATCCTTTTTATTTCAAAATATAAATATGTCATGTTTTGGAAAAATACGATGACTCGAATCACAAAGCAGTGACAGGATGGTGTCATACGATTTACTAACGAAACTTGCCATCTGAAAACACAATTGATGTGTTGCAAAAGAATACGTGAGCTAAGCACTCTAAATTAAGAGCCTATGGTTAAACTTAGAATTGTTAGCAATATATTATAATAGCTATATTGTAGTGGAATTTCAACTGCAGTTTAACGCTGTGTAATATTTAATGGGATAATAATAACAATGAAGTTATTAGTTGGGAAATAAACCGAGGATCCAGAACCACGACCTTAAAATGAATTGTGCTAATAGGCTTTTGCACCTTTGTCAAACTTAATTTATACTCAAAATTCATGAACCAGTTCATACTCAACTTTCAACTCAATGACTTGTACCAAAGGCAATTCTCTTACCTGAATATATTTCACAACATTTGGACATCTACTTTGAGCCACAGTGCAAGAATCAAGTCCATGTTTCTCAATAAGTTCCAGTGTCATCTGAAGGTCATCCACCCCATAAAGATCTAAAATATGAAGAGCCAGGTCAGTCAAATGGGCACAAACGTCCTCGCCTTCTATAAAAAATGGAACAAAACTCATGTCTTAGGTCATTATTATAACATATTGGCTTAAATTATTCAAGTGGTATTAAATATTTTTGAAAATGTGTTCAAGCTGATATCACTAGTTCCATATCTATCAATTCTCAGTGTCATAGAAGAGAAATTTACTGCTTGGAATTTCATTATCTAATAAGTCACTGAGCAAAATTCAATCGAATACTATTAACAGATTTTAATATTGGCTTCTATCGATGAACTTACCTTAATGCTTCCTCAACTCGAGGGATTCCCTATTATTCAGGTTCCTAATCCGAGAGCTGAGGAAGCCTCAAGATAGGTTCATAAATAAGTATCTTAAATAAGGGCCTTACAGTATTATTAACACGAAGAAACACTCCCTATCTACTCAATCAGGAATCCTGCACTACTGTGGAAAGTTAAATTGTTTTGCATTAGAAATTTGATTATATGTTTCTGTAGTCGCTAATTCATTTTATAAGTTTGTACAATGTGAATATTTTTTCTCTTTCATTGTATTTTGATCAAGTGGAATAGAACATTCTAATCTATTCTTTCATACTTGTCTGCCATCATCGCAGATAAGCGAATGTTTGTACTTGATAAACTTCACTGATACGGAATGCCGTACTTAAAATTAGTGATTATAGCCTCTTAATTGGTGAACTCTAAATAATAATTATTGATTTGATTGGCTTTGAAATTTCAAAGCAGAGTAGGAATAATAAAAACTTAAGAAACACTAACCTTTTGTTATAAATTCAACGACTTGCAGTCAGTTTTATATTATGAATATATAATAAATGCTGGTGTTTTCAAGACATTTATGATATATTCACAATATAAAACTGGCTGCAAGTCGTTAAATTTACAACAAAAAAGTTAATATTAACAACGCCGATCGTTATGGAACAAGAAATCCAAGAATTTAAGAAAGACTTTCAAGTGGAAATTGTGATTCACGTTATGGCGTGACGGCCGTTTCACTCTGTTATTAAGAGCATCGTCAGACGACCCATAGTACACTCTTACAAGATCTAAACAACAGCCTTCACGCCATAACGAGTCATAATTTCCAATTAAAAGTGTTTTTTAAGTTTTTATTGTATACAAGTGGAAACAAGATCAACATAAGAGTAGGAATAGTTTACCTTCCACATCAGGCATCAATTTTTTACGACACAATCTTTTTTATATTGCAATAAAGGTATGAGGTTCTCGCGTTTTCCATTTTTATTTTTTAATCACCTAGATTATTGTAGACGTGTATATAACTTGTATTTCATGTTGAGACCACATTAATTTTTCTTTGAACCTTATTTGAAAATCAAATTCGTGAAGGATTTGTTTCGGAGCCAACCTAGGAAATAAGTTTCATGAACTGTAATTCTCTACTATTATTATATAAATCCAGTTACTGTAATTCTCAACTATTATTATATAAATCTAATATTATTATCAAAAAGGGGATATGTAAGATAACTGAGCAGGTTACAACAGAGGTATGCCTCGGAGCATTTATCTCATGCCTATTGAATTTTTACAATAGAAAATATGTAAGTTTTGAATTTAGTAAATGGTAATGCATCAATACCTTCCATTTCAAGTACCACTTCACCTACAGTGAAGTTATTTTCAAGGAATTTGTAATTAGAGTGCAACAACGATTATATCCTTTTGTCAGGATTCAAAATTCCAAAAAATAGATAACAGAAAAATAGAATAAAATAAAAAAGGTAGTAAGAAAATAATTTTTTTAAATTAATTCGGAATCGTTAATTTAAAAACTTACTCGACAGAATTATTATTCTGAATCCATTCATGACAATTCTTCTGTCGGTTATTAACTTCCATCTCCACTTGAATCTGTCACTGATTCTATCTAGACTTACCAGGACTTTCCATAATTTTTCAGTGAGGAATCTAAAATGGAAAATTTATCATTGTAGAAATGATATTACCAGAGTAAATCTTAACATGGAAAGCTAAACAAATATGAAACTTTTTATAGCTACTAATAGATGAACCTTTTTTGATGATGAAGCCCACATAGGTCTGAGACCTGTGCGAGGGTAATGAGTTGGATGATGGTAATTGATGAGCTGGATCTACAGTTTTAGGTGGGTTATGAACCAACTATTTATATATGGTTGGTGGTTGATCCAAGCCGTGAAGAAATTAAAAATTACGAGCTTGAAATTGAAGACAATATAATATATTATATTATAATAAAGAGTAAAGTTTTACAAGAACTGTCCAACTGAGTACACTAGTGATATTTAATAAGGTTCTTAACCTACATTCCAGAGTCTTAATAAATTAGTCTGATATATTATTCTATAATCATAATTACAGTACTATGAACAACAAGAACATACGACATAGCTGTAGCCAATCTGAAGATATTAAATTGATCCTGCAACAAGAATAAATTGGAAAAATCGATCAAACAAGCGAGCTATATTGAGCTATAACATAGCGTATCAATAATTATTAACAAAAGTTTGAAAAATGCTAGTCCAAAAAACATTCCAAGTATAAAAAATTGCAGAAATCAATCTAACTGAATCATTAGAAAATAATTATAGCCTTAATGAGTTAATTACGGCACCTCTGACTAATTGTCATGCTTCTTCCTAGCGGTTTCATAGGAAGTTCCATGAGATTCATATTCTGTTTGAACCAGTAGAGTACAGTTCATCAAGACGCTGTGAATTGATTACCCCAAAAACGGTACTGTTATTTTCACAGGTTCGGGCACAAATCCAAAGATCCGAATTACTCAGCTGCGCCTCGTGCATTAACTATCATATGCTCGACCGGCAAAACGTTATTTTCCAGCCTAGTAACGTAATATACTATTTCGTCATACTCGTACATATTCACCACTTTACCGAGCATTGAATCGAGCTGGTAAACGTCTGTTTACAGAAAGAACAGCTGATTTTCATTACCGCATCCTTTTTCAGTGAGGTAATGGATATTACCGCATTCTAGCTGTGTCAAAATTTGGAAAAACAGCAGAAAAAGAATAACAACAGAACTCAGAAAAATTTCAAGCATTTTACTGCTGATGGATTTTGAGGTTATGTTTGATGATGCTTGATGTACTTGCTCAAAATTTATCTTTTTTTATATTTTAGACCAGTATGACAAAAAATATCATACAAAACTCGTCCGGAAGGATGTTTACCGTACTCTTATGATAATACCGCACTTGTCATCTTGTGCGTTAACTTATACTCGTACAGTAAACACCATTTCCCGCACTTGTAACATAATATACTATTACCAGATTCCCTCATAAATGGAAATAATACTTTACCAATCTGACATCTATACAGGCAGACCCTGCGTCAAGCGCATTCTCCATCAGTTCTTTTACAACAGATGAGACCGAAGTGATCACTTGAGAACTTGACAGCAATCTTATAGTTGACTTTGGCAACTGCGCAATGGCATTCAAATGGCTCTGAAATGATTAAACGGAACTGAATATGTTTGAAAGATATTTCTACTCATTCACTATTAATTCAATTATAATTTATTTCCAGAAACAAAATGTACCAGAATATTTTCTTGAAAATAGTTCTAGATATGAACCTATAATTTACCCCATCAAATTAGACTAGAAAAAATATTGCAGTGTTGCCAGATGTCCCATCAATTTGTTTTAATTTAGAATAAATTTAGAACGATGGAAACAACCAAAAATTTAGAAGGCGAAACATGGAAAAAGGAAAACATTTCCTTTCTACACGCTTGTACACCAAAACACCGTCAAATACCAATGCATACAAAACCAAGAGGAACTAGGTTACCAAGCCAAATGAAGCGCATGTTTAGGAAACAACCACTCGAAAATATATTCACACCTCATTAACCTCAAAATAACCAACTCAAAGAATATACATTTCACTCAACATACAGCCTAAACTTATAATTATTTCAAGTCTTTAAAATTATTGCGCATTTCGAAGATTACTTTAATTAACAAAATTACCTATATCGTCGTTTTCGTTATCCCCTTGAATTAATAGTTCCCCACAATTCGTTGCACTCACTTTGGTCGAAGAAAGAAATATAAAAAATTTGTTACCTCATTCTATAATCCTTACTACTTCCAAGGTATTGAGTTCATGTCTGATCGGTTGAGCTAATACAGCCTTGGTCAGGAATCACTAATCAGGAAAATTCTCGTACTCTCCAATGCTGGAATACTCAAGGCCTCGAAGTTTCGAAGTCTTGACTATTCGGGAAGACTAGAATTCAGGAATGCTGCGATTCGGCAACACTCTGCAATTCGGGAAGACTCTCATACCCGGGAACTCTCTATGGTTCGGGAATGCCCCAATTCGGCGAATGCTCCTATCCGGAAACTCCCCAATTCGGGAACCGCTGAAATTTCAAATTTTGTAACTTCCTATTTTGATAACGAAATAAACCCTTAACTTGAAATGAAGACTACTATGTCCAATTTACTTTCACGACCACAAATCCCAATCATTTATGTCGCTTAATTACACATCTACATTACTAAAATTCAAACAATTAAGCAAACCTAACCTTTACTACATAAGTATCACAGCATCGCAGAATTCAAAATAGTACACATTAATCTATAGCAATAAGGAAGTTGAGTTTCTTAGTTACATCATCAAATTCATAATCTTTTTTATCACACTAATATCGCCTTGAAAATGGTATGCTAACTTTAACTACTGTTTTAAATTGAATATTTAATATCTTCCTTTTTTTTATACTAAACTTCTCTAAGTCTTATCCATAGCCTATGAATTCTGACAAACAATTGCTTACATCAATTACGTACATGAGAACAATTAAGCTAGAAATATAAATTCACAAAGTATTTCATATTAACAAATATTGTTGTTACCTTATAAAGCGGCGAAGTACATCACAAATTATCTCCAAATCAAACAAACTAATTCAAACTAAACATGAGGTGAGTGGCGGTTTCCTAATATTAACTTTTCAAATCACATAGTTAAAATAAATTTGACATTATAAAGATTGCCCAGTAGCCCAGGCAATGAATGCAAAAAAATGGCCATTGTCGTAACAAATTAGGGGAAAGCTGAATTTTTGCAGGATGTTAGTATACCTAGTACTTACTCAAAAAAACCAAAGTCCCGACCCCCACCCTGCTTGCTTCCCCCACCACCCCCCTATCAACATTGCAAGAGCAGTACTTCAGTTAAAGGCTTATAACTCGGAAACTATTTAAGGTATCGTTGCGATTCTCATCTCATTTAATACTCAAAACTATTGTCTAAAAGATATGTCATATACATTTTCTATGTAGATAGCCTTCTTTTTCAGTAAAAATATAGTTTATAGAAAAAAATGTCACCACAAACTACAAAAATCAACTTCAACTGATCATATCTTTTTTAATATCGCGTTATTGGTTGTGCCGTTCCTTACAAAACTTATAGATAATTTAATAAGCTTTAAAATGATGTGTCTATTGATTACTATAGTTCAAGTTATGGTGTCATAGTGAGTGATGAGATAGTAGCGGACACCGCGTCGCCGATCCCTACAGCACTGTGTATTGCATGGCGCTTGGCTATCCAGCCCAATCCAATAAATAATTATTGTCAGACAAGCAAGACTATATATGTAAATCAATAGTACACGTTTAAAAGTACATTTTCCGAAAAGTCCCCGAAAATCCCCCCTCAACATTTCGCCCAAGCCCCCTCAAAGTTGAAAATGTTTCTAATTATTGGAAATTTGATATCTCTGTAACTAACTATCGAACAGAGTTGATTCTTTTTCCATAATATCAGTCATATATTGTTCTGCAATAAATGTGCTGTTCACTTTGCCGGTAAACCTGATACGTTTCTTTTATGAAAATTGAAATATCTTCAAAAGATAATTCTATCAACTAGATTTTTCATAATTTAACTTCTATTCGTTTCGACGTATGAAAACTTCACCCAATGACAACAGAGGCAGGAAACCTCTTGAAACAATGAACAAGAATTAGGCCTATGTCGTCATAATACAGTAATTGAAATTTGAGTCTTTCTTCCTTCCCTGTCGATTTTACGTTGTAAGCGGTAGCTCTACTCTTTAGTAAGTTAAATCATATCTAAACACTGAGAGCAAACTGAGATTCGATAATATTGTACTGCGAAATCGAAAAGATAAATGATTAAATAACCGTTATCCTAATTTAGCAAAGAAAAATAAATTTTTTAAATTATATTTCTTATAACTTAATATGCATGTGTGATTTTAGTCTTCACTCGAAATCATGTTCCGGGCTAGCTCACAGGCCGTAGTTTGCCCATTACCGTCCTAAAGTGTACTTGGAAAATGACGATTTTCATTATAAATAGTTTATAACTCGTAAACTACTGAAGAACGAATTGCAAAATTCGTCTCAAATTGTAGGTAACACCTTTTTCTGTCATATCCTTACTAAGAGAACCACTGAAAACACATTTTCAATCAAACTAAACAATTCTATATGTAGGTTTTCCCGATAGTAGCAACAGTCATACAATGTGTTGGACAAAAAATGTATGGGACACAGTTATTTTAGACAATACAATTCCCTGAAACATACCAGTGGCATCTTTGTATCATTCATTAATTTTGAGTTATTGTAATTCAAAATGTTGAAAGATTATGAAAAAATTGAAATTTCAACTTTATGAATGATTATAACTTTCTATTCATGCTACAAGCCTGCCGTTGGTACCCAGTTTTGGGTAATTGTATTGTCCACAAGAAAGGTATCCTGTGTATTTCATGTTCGACACATGGTGTGGCTGTAATATCGGAAAACCTGGAAAATAACCAAAATTTTTGCTACATATAAAATTGTTTAGCTTGATTTAAAACGAGTTTTCAGCATTTCTCTTACTGAGGGTATGAAAGGAAAAGATAATACCTAAAGTTTGAGACAAATTTTGCGATTTATTCTTCAGTAGTTTACAAGTTATAACTATTTATAATGATAAATCATCATTTTACAAAATAATGTAGTATAAAGAAGCCTATACTGCCCTTTCAAGTAGAATTCCAAATTATCGGTCAAATGTGACATTTTACATATGAATTGAAATAGCCTCGAAGAGCTGAGAATATAAAGGTGGAGTGCGACAGATGTTAGCGAAGAAGTACCCCCCTCGCTACATCTCTCATCGAATAAATCATCATCTCTAATCGTCAGTATGCTGTTATACACATCTTTGGATTCATAAAAATAAGTTCTATAACTTCTATTTAACGCTACTTTCTGTAAATTGACATACAAAAATGTCCCCCAAAATAATGAAAAATAATCTAGTTGATAGAATTATCTTTTGAAGATATTTCAATTTTCATAAAAGAAACGTATCAGGTTTACCGGCAAAGTGAACAGCACATTTATTGCAGAACAATATATGACTGATATTATGGAAAAAGAATCAACTCTGTTCGATAGTTAGTTACAGAGATATCGAATTTCCAATAATTGGAAACATTTTCAACTTTGAGGGGGCTTGGGCGAAAAGTTGAGGGGGGATTTTCGGGGACTTTTCGGAAAATGTACTTTTAAACGTGTACTATTGATTTACATATATAGTCTTGCTTGTCTGACAATAATTATTTATTGGATTGGGCTGGATAGCCAAGCGCCATGCAATACACAGTGCTGTAGGGGTCGGCGACGCGGTGTCCGCTACTATTTCATCACTCACTATGACGCCATAACTTGAACTATAGTAATCAATAGACACATCATTTTAAAGCTTATTAAATTATCTATAAGTTTTGTAAGGAACGGCACAACCAATAACGCGATATTAAAAAAGATATGATCAGTTGAAGTTGATTTTTGTAGTTTGTGGTGACATTTTTTTCTATAAACTATATTTTTACTGAAAAACTAGGCTATCTACATAGAAAATGTATATGACATATTTTTTAGACAATAGTTTTGAGTATTAAATGAGATGAGAATCGCAACGATACCTTAATTAGTTTCCGAGTTATAAGCCTTTAACTGAAGTACTGCTCTTGCAATGTTGATAGGGGGGTGGTGGGGGAAGCAAGCGGGTTGGGGGTCGGGACTTCGGTTTTTTTGAGTAAGTACTAGGTATACTAGCATCCTGCAAAAATTCAGCTTTCCCCTAATTTGTTACGACACAAAACATTCATTGCCTGGGCTACAGCACAAGTGCTTAAAAAACAAAACTATCACGTCACCATAACCTCAAAAATGACTACAAGCTCGTCTTGACCAGCGTGGTGTTTGCTCCATGCAATTTCGTCGAGTAGTGAGCCGGTCACTTGCCTAGTCCCAGTTTGCTCTTGGTGAGAATCGATGTTCTGAAATTATACGGGGACTACAAAACTATGTAACTTTCACCGAATCAAAACTGTAGATTTGCCTGCAGTCCTGCGCAGAACGTCTGTTCCGTAATTGAAAAATGAACAGGTAAAGTGAGTGTAGGAGAGAGCAAAAGAATGAGAAACTAGCTCTATCTTCTTTTACTAGACTAGCATGGGACTCAATCCTGCTCGATATTGAATCTCAAAACAATGCTTTACTGTAATACCAATCCCAACATGAAAACCCAATCGATTCAATTACTTCTATTGAAAATGAATAATTAAAATCTAAACTCTCCAATAACTAGCTTAAAATATCCTAATTCAGAAAACTTTACATAAAAAAATATCTTTAAAATTTAATAACGTTTAAAATGATACTAAACAAGAAAGTTATTCAAGGTAATTTAACAAAAAAAATTTGGGCTACTCCCAAATTCATAACACAGATATGGGACCATTCCAGAAGTTAATCATAGAGAATCGCTAACCTCAAGGTACGGATTGGCAGCACTAACCGTGCCGTGTTTCCTAGTCTACAAGTCTGACGCTAGCAGTTAGTTGGTTTGTCACCAAAGTCAGTTGTTTTTTGCTAAACCGCAATTTTTCTAGCTGTCTTGATAATTTGATGGCAATAGCTATGTTCAGCTTTTAGTCTAAACATTTCTGTAATTTTTCTAGTTCACATTGAATTCGATCATTGTTCGTTCATTATCAAAATTCAAATTAAAGTTGACCATAATTAAGCGTTGTTGGTTTAATAAGAAAATGACAAAATAATTTAGTTCTTAGGCTACTCTCAAATCAGTAGGCTAGTTTTACTCACAACACAATCATCAAATTTTGCTCAATGAAGCCTGGTAAGCTGTTTGAGAATAACATTTTCATTAAAACTCCCGTAACAGTGTACCTATGGTTATTGTGTAGGTAAGCAATAGCCTATAGCATTTATTGGTAATATTAGGCTATGTACATTCCTGGATAGATCGCGTCATGGACAAATAATGCACTAAATACGGTAGTCATACTTTGACTAATTGTCGACAAGTACAAAGAAAATTTTAAGTCACTTGAATTAAAGATTGACGAGTGGCCTAAGAGAGCGGAATTCAGAATAGGCTACCTCTTAAAGATGACTGTATCCGAACAATTCTAATTAAGCTACTAAACAGCAAGATTGTTACAGAGAGTGGAAACAACAATTCAGCTGTAGGCTACATGTAATTTCAGGTTGAAAATAATGGGATAACACTTAGGTCCGGCGCAAATATAAATTGCCGGCTTGGTGGTGTAACGCTGGGTGGCTTTTTTAAAAATGAAGTGACACTTTCCTTTTGATTATTCCCTTCATAAGATTCCATTTGGGACTCTAATTTATTTCTGTTTCACCGTAATTATTGAGTATCCGAACTTTTCCATTTTTCCAACAATTTTTTTTTGTGACATCTACACACCCCATGAAGCAATAATCCGTTGAAATTTTTTGGGGGTCGCGTCTCTTTCACACAAAAATGTAAATTTTCGAAAAAAATTTTTTTGATGAAAATTTTATTTTTCATTTAAAAAATTCATAATTTGCAAACATATTATGAACTCCAAACCATAAAACGATATAAATCAAATTAATAATCACATATCTGAAGAAAACTAAGCTTACTAACCTTTCAATACTTCGGGGGATACAACTCCGCAGCCGCTTTAAAAAAATAATGTACACGCTCCTCCCGCTGTTATCGGCGCTGAAACTGAAACTCAGCAAGGTAGCCGGCGAAATGCGCTTTTTTGACTCCAAACCTTGGAATCGTACAGCGCACTTCGCGCCAACTCCTCTCAACCGTATTCGTGTGAGCTTGGGTTTCTGGGTCCACAAAGCAAAATGAATACCAGTCAACCACTGTTGTTGTCGAAATTTGAGAGCGAAATTTAAGATTTTACTTATTGACAACTAATTCTGCACCACACTTCAAACACACTGTAATCTCTTTAAAAATACCATGCCTGAATAAAAATTCGATCACCTCCTTTTCGCTAAGGCGTACAGATTCTAAAAAATTTGAGGCTGCACTCTGTATCACACATTTCACGTAATGAATAAATTAAAACAATCAGCTATTGCTGAAAATATTTTCCATGTGATCTAACAATAATTGCCGATCTGACCAAACACAAAATTATAGCATTTCAAAGAAAACATATGTTTTCAAACTATTATATTTTTAGATTGATTGGTTACTTGACCGACCTTTCCGTTGCTCAGCTCTAGATGATTCCACCTGACCAAACCTAACCTAACCTTGCCTAGCCTGGCAGTGTTACAGTGAGATGGAAGTATTCATACGCGGAAGAAAAATAGTTCCATCAGAAAACTCTAATTTAAATGCCAAATAAGCGTTGCCCCCGCAAAATATCAGTGTATTATTACTTACTAGTGTGTTTTGAGTGTGTGGGGAAAAAATTGTTGAAAAATTCGAAAAGTTCGGATACTCAATAAATACCAGAAGCATATTAATTCATTTTGAATTAATTATTCAGCTACAGATTTACAAATCCAATCTACACCTAAAATCCAAAAGATAACTGCGAACGAACAACACTATCACTCTTTATTGACGCATTAGCGCATTTTCTGCTGAGGTTGCATTAATAAGTTAGTACCATTCTACTTACTTATGTAGTTGATATGAATAATTTTCAATGAAAATACTGTAGTTCGAATACAAGTCGACCGCTTCCACAGACTTCATTCTATCTAGAATATAAATTAATACAGGAAAATAATTACCTTTTCAGTCATAGCTTGTTATAATATTTCAGTCATAAAAACTTGAAAACAAAGACTTTCACAAGTGAATGGTACGTTGAAGATGTCCATCTCAAGTTGTGTAGGCTAATAGAAAATGAAATTGAGAACTAAAAAGTAGAACTGATAACCATTTAAATAATGCATGGTCACAGTAATTCTCACTCTCCCACTCTTCAAACTTTTAAAATATTTATACAAATATCACACACAAAAAGCATGTTTATGTTGTTGTTTTGTAGTTTCGTGTTTGTTGTAGGTTATACTATTTTGATGTTAAGTAGACGTCTAGACGAGACATGAGGAGGTATATGCCACTTGCCTAGGGCCAATGCCTCCTAGAGGTACCTCTAAAATTGCTTAGTATAAAGGGTTGATTACATTGGGATAGTTACTCGCTAAGCGAGTAGCGAGTAGGACGTTACTTTCCGACCGTGCTACAGCAGCTCAGCATACCAAGCCAAATTATATTAAAAAAATTATTTCTAGAATCACCCCCATAATATGGAATTTCTAAGACAATAAATAATATCACAACACAAAATTAAAAGATGAAGTTTACCAACAATTATTCAATAGAATTTCATCAAAACAATATACAATATATCTCATCTGAATTGTTATGCTGGCAGCCTGTGTGATTAAGTATCGGCTTTGGCCACAATAATATTGTATTTTGGTGTTGGCTACTCTGCCAGCGAGTATAAATGTGACCAAATTCAAAGTAGACAGGCTCTGAACTTTGAATTTGGTCACATTTGTACTCGCTGGCAGAGTAGCCAACACCAAAATACAATATTATTGTGGCCAAAGCCGACACTTAATCACGCAGGCTGCCAGCATAACAGTTCAGATGAAATATATTGTATATTGTTTTGATGAAATTCTATTGAATAATTGTTGGTAAACTTCATCTTTTAATTTTGTGTTGTGATATTATTTATTGTCTTAGAAATTCCATATTATGGGGGTGATTCTAGAAATAATTTTTTTAATATAATTTGGCTTGGTATGCTGAGCTGCTGTAGCACGGTCGGAAAGTAACGTCCTACTCGCTACTCGCTTAGCGAGTAACTATCCCAATGTAATCAACCCATTAGAAGCGAATTTCTATGTATATTAATATGTTAATATGTATTTCTACCTACAAGCGACTAAACAATTCTGGTGTAACTTTTGAATTTCATTCCTTCAGTTAAGGAACGGAATGGCGGCTGCTTTACCTGGTATCATTGATCAGGGATAGTAAGATGGTTCGTCTATGCTGGTATTATTTATAGAGCCCATATATATATATATACATTTATATTTCCTTTGGTGTTGCAGTTCCATAATATTACTTTTTCACTTGATATTTAAACGTTAATGATATTTAGAAAATCTTCACTAAAGAGTTCAAAATTTCCATTTTTGTGTAACGGCAATTTCGCATTGTTGTAGCCTAATGCTACCCCAGACGCAACTGAAGGCCTACTGCTGAATCAAGAATATGATATTTTAATAAAGTAAATCAGTATGTCTGCTCCACAAGATAGCGTATTATTGTTATTTTATTAAAAATGTGGAAAAGCTGGACTTTAATGTTTGCTTTATTAAAAATATCTCCTAACTCCGAATTATCTCAAAATAAAAATTATTCGAAATCAGGGAATCACAAACCACAAATAATATTGCTTTAGAATTTTTTCTTTATCAGAGATTGAGTAAATTAGCTTTTTAAATTTTGGCCGCCATCTTGGAAGTATCTCGTGAAGCGAGTGTTATTTGAGGTGCCAGAGTTCAGATTCGGATTCAGTGCGTCAAAGTACATAGGAATCCGCTGGGAAAAAAATTACTGAATGTTTTTCCTGCAAACACATACTTTATGATACTCTGCTTATGCACTGCTCTGAGTTTGAAGTTGGCTTGAGCCAGAAACAATCTGGAATGTCAAATGTTTACAACTATATGTAATATAAATCTCTTTCTATTTTTGTCTCTTTCATGACAAAATCATGAGCTATTTTTCAAAAAAATAATTATTGAAATCCATCAAGGGAGCTGCGAGAAATCGATAAATGAAAATTGCCTTTTTCCCCTAAGAGCCGGTGTTAAATTTGAAATTTTGCCCGATTTGGCCTTTTCCCGCCAGAAAAAAGTGGCTTCACTATGCCATAGCCTAGAGTTACGCATCTATAAAAAGTGGACTATTCCACTAAAACTATTTAAAAGTGGTTTGATTTTTTTATAGTAGTATTATATCAATGATAGAGCGGGAGTGCGCCAGAAGTGGTCGACGACAATGATGGTCGACGACAAACCCGGACGATTTTTAGACCGCATCTGACGCTGTACGCACCCGACAGAGTTGGTCATCTCAGGAATGGGGAGCGGCTCAGGGCCACCTTTGTTGGATGAACAATGACGTCGCTACTTAGGCTGTGGTCAGACTGCGTGCGTACTCCGACGAGTAAATGGACGTGCGTGCTCGCATCTGGACGTCAGAGTAAAACAAACGTTGATAAACCGGTTTGATTGGTCACAGTAGAGAAGATTTGGTCGTACGAGGTCTTGCGCACACGTACGAGTCAATTCTGGAAGCAAGTTTGTTTGAATTTCTTTGCGTGGTCGTCAGTGTGAAAACGAAAGTTGAAGAGTTGATTATGCTTGTGTTTGACCAAAATCCATTGTGGGACCAATCCACAAAGAATTATTCAATAGAGATCTCAATGTGACCACCAATTTTTTCCACAGGCTTGATACAAGTCCAAAAATTGCTTTGTTTTTCAATTTTTGTGCTGATTCTGTTTAAAATATAATAAATCGTTTCTAGTGACATCCGAAAATTATTTTTTTCGTAGAGATCAGGAAAAAGTAGCTTGAATTCTCCTTGCGTCTCTCTTGTTAAATTAATATCATTCACCCAGCTTTCTTTTTCTTCATTATCAAACAAAATGCGCAATAACAGATTGTCTAACAACTGGTCAATGCCATTGAAGTATAAACTCGCAGGAGTAGGAAGTTTGCAATGTGACCACTCTTACTCTGACGACCTACTCGTACGACCTGCTCGCAAAACGATCTACTCGTCAGTCGCATGCAGTCTGACCACAGCCTTAGCCGCCCAACGCGCAGGAGCAGCCTAATCGACGTCACTACATAAGCATTGCTCACAGCTGATGCCAGAGTAAAATTTCATTTACCGGTAAAAAGTGAGGCTCCCATGAACATGAACTCAACCAATGTTGTTTGCAACCATTGACCAGCCATCAAACCTTCCAGGTTTTCATTCTATTCCACATGACAAAAATGTTTATACAATATGGTAACATTAATGTTTAAGACACAATTTCTTCAAATAATAAATGTTTAACACGCAATTTCTTCAAATAATGAAATCAAGGAGATCGCCAACATGCGACGGGCCAGTATTAATAAAGTTAATATCAAGATTTCCTTATTCTATGGTGCAACTAATTTCAAACAGCTTTCCATGTTTTCAATTTATTACACAATACATGACAATAATGTTTAACCTTGTTCATACAATACGGTAACATTAATGACTAACACAAAAATGGCTTTATCAAGAGATAACGTGTAAAGTTATCATTTATCAAGGTCATTTTTTTAGTTTCATAGCCCAGAGCTTAATAATATCGTTTTTTTGCTAGATTTACTTAGAATGAATGAATGAGGGCCCAGAAGTTCCAATCCGGCCTATACTTAAGTGCTTATTACCTTTGAGCAAAATAATAATTCTAACCTAACCGTTCTATGCCTTCACTTGCTATGAATGCAACATGAGCAGCCTGAGACATAGAGTGGTTAGGTTAAAATCAGCATGGTCGTTGGCATAGTTTTCCTCAAACTCTTTAGCCTATTGTATTTGTCATTTATAAATAAACTTCTGGTATTTCCGCGAAAGAATGAAGTGAAGATCAACACAAATCCTTCATGGTCAGACAGGTGCAGCAATATGGAGGAAGGGCATTGTCATGAGTGTAACTTTCTTGTTCTCAATCATCCCCCCGGTCTGCAGCCAGTTGTTATAATTCCACTTTCACTTGATTTCAGTTTTGTTGAGATGATCCAACCCTGTTTTTATTTACTGAGTAGTGTTATGTGGTTGGTTTATACATTAAAATAAACTCTGGTTGCGAACTATTTATTAAAGACTAATTTATCATGACAATCTTGTTATAAAAGACGAATAGTAACTAACTGACATTACTGTATGTGACTCTTGCATTCACGACGCTTGACCTGCCTGTTTGCCAATGCCACCTAGATTCATATCTCTAACATGCCCCTTTTTTTTTTTTTTTTTTTTTTTTTTTTAAATATATATGCATAATTGACACAAGCCAACAGTAAATGAGATAATAAGACAAAGAAGAAAAAATGATAAACAAACAATACAATCATGAATACAGAGTCCATGTTACATATCCAGCCGCCTTGGTGGTCTGACCAGCCTCCCACTTCTAGTGATATAATGACTGGAACCTGGACTTCTTGATGTATTATCCTCTTGAACCTCCTGATCAGCATTGACATCAGGGTTGATGTTCTGCTGATTGGTCTGTTGGGCATCGACAGTGTGCTGATCAGCATTGGTGTTGATATTGTGCCTAGTGGACTCTGACTTATGTTGACTCAAGATGTCTCGCCTATTTCGTCGATATCTTCTTCCATCCCTGGTTTGAACAGTGAAAGATCGTGGTTCGTCCTCCTTTTTTACCACTGTGGCAGTCTCCCAGCAGCTTGTTGGAGTCTTCTTAAACAGGACATGTTCACCTACTGACAATGGTGGCAAGAAGCGAGCACCCCTATTGTAGTATGATGACATTTGGAATTGGCCTTGCAGCTTTTCATCCAGGTGAATGGCAGGATCCACTATTTTTTGTTGCAATTCTGTGGTACTTCTGGGCAATTTGCATCGTAGTTTCCTGGCAAATAAAAGTTGTGCTGGTGATGATAAACTACCTCTAGGTGTATTCCTGTAATTTAGTAGTGCTATGTGTGGATCATCCCCAGATTGGTCGCACTTGGCCATAATGCTTTTGAAAACCTTGACTCCAGACTCAACCAGACCATTAGACCGTGGATAGTTAGGACTGGATGTAATGTGTGTTATATCCCATTCAGAGAATAAGGTCCTCAGTGCTGCTGAGTTGAATGGTGGACCATTGTCACTTATAATAACTTCTGGCAATCCATGCCTTGCAAACATTGATTTCAGATAGTTAATTATAGTTGTTGCAGATGTGTCTGGCTTACATAATACTACTTCAAAATAATTGGAATAATAGTCTTCAACAAGCAAATATTTGCTGCCTTTGTGTTCACAGAGATCCATACCTAATTTCAACCATGGCCTTGTTGGTATATCATGTGACATCATTGGCTCTTTTTGTTGTATTTTTCTATGAGACAGACAAACTGGACAATCTTGAACAATGTTCTGAATATCCACACTAAATCCTGGCCAGAAGACAACCCCTCTTGCCCTGGACTTTGACTTTTCAATTCCAAAATGACCTTCATGTATTGTTTTCAAAATCATACGTCGCATATTTTTAGGTATGATTAGACTATTCTGCTTGAAGACAAGACCATTTATTTCATGTATCTCCTGCCGATAATTCCAATATGGCTGTACCTCTGGACTGAGACATGACTTGTTCTCTGGCCATCCATTTTTATACAAATGAATCAATTGTTGAAGTTCCTGATCTGACTGAGTAGATTCTAACATCTCCTCTAGACGTTCTTTTGAGACTGCCAGATTGCTGGTGAGCAAATTGACATGAACAGTAATTTCATCATCAATATTGTCCTCCTTCATTTCGGGTAAAGCTGCTCTTGACAATGTATCAGCTATGTACATTTTTGACCCTGGAACATAGGTGACCTGAAGATGATAGGCCTGTAACCGCATGAACATCCTCTGAAGTCGAGTTGGCACCTCCGCCAACGGTTTCTTGAAAAGGGTTATTAGTGGTTTATGATCTGTTTCCACCATGACAACATTTCCATATAAAAACTGATGGAATCTGTCAGTGCCAAAGACAATCGCATATAGTTCCTTTTCTATTTGTGCCATGTTGGACTGTGACTTAGTTAATGTTTTTGACGCATAACAAACTGGGCGACCTTCTTGCATTAAGACAGCCCCCACTGCTTTGCATGATGAGTCTACAGACAGTACAATAGGTTTCTTCACATTAAAATGAGCCAGGACAGGTGGTGATGTAATCAGCATTTTCAAATGTTGGAATTTATTCTCATAAGTATCATTCCAAGTCCATGTAGAATCTTTTCGTAGGAGACTTCGCAATTCTTCTGTCTCTGCTGCCAGATTAGGTATGAATGGACCCAAATAATTTAGTAGTCCTAAAAAACGCTGAAGATCTTTTGTACATGTTGGTGATGGCATCTCACACACTGCTCTGATTTTATCAGTGTCAACAGATACACCTTGCCTGCCTATAATATGTCCCAGGTATTTGACTTCTGTTAGACAAAACTTGCACTTTTCCTTATTAAATCTGACATTCAATTCCTGAGCTCTCTTGAAGACTTCTAGTAGGCGCTTGTTGTGAACATCAAGTGTTTCACCCCAGATCAGAAGATCATCTGCATACACCATAACTCCTTCAATATCCATAAATGCATCTGACATCAAGCGCTGAAAAATTTCGGGTGCTGAATTAATTCCATATGGAAGACGACAAAAACGGTAACGCCCATATGGTGTGTTGAAAGTACAAAGACGAGAACTTTCTTCATCCAGACATACTTGCCAAAACCCCGAAAAAGCATCCAGAGTTGAGAAAAACTTGGCATTTGCCAATCTTGACCGTATCAACTCAAGAGAAGGAATTGGATAGTGTGACCTCTCAATTGCTGCATTCAAGTTCCTTGGATCAAGACAAACCCTCAATCTTCCTGATTTCTTCTCCACAAGTATGAGTGAGCTAACCCAGGATGATGGTTCAGTGACTTTAGATATCACCTGCTGTTCCTCCATGTAGGCCAACTCATCTTTGAGACGTGGTAATAATTTGAAAGGTACTTTTCGTGGTGGATCTATTTTTGGTTGAACTCCCTCCTTGACTGTAATATGGCACTTATATGGTAGACACCCTAAACCATTAAATACATTGTCAAATTTCGCAATCAAATCATTAACATTAGACACAGACCGATTATCACAAACATTGGTATTCAAACTACAGACTTTACTGATAATACCCATTTTCAAGCATGATGTGAGACCCAAAATAGTAGTACAATCAATCTTAGTAATAACAAAGTCATTAATAATTTTCCGAGCTTTACCCTGTACAGTGTACAAGCATGACAAAGATACTACACCTATGACAGGTATGGAGTCACCAGTAAAACTTGACACCTTAACTGTACATGATTGAGGAGTGACTGAAACTTTCAAAGACTGAAACACCTTGTATGACATGACATTTATCTGAGCTCCAGAATCAATGAGACAATTTATTGAAATATTATTAACTTTCAACATTATATTCCAGGTCTCTTTATCGTAATGTGGCATGGCATTGGATTCAATATTTTGTACAAAAAACTTATCTATTACATCATCATTTCTATTTTCAGAGCTTAAATTAACAAGTTTGACAGAACGACTTTTACACATCTTAGCAAAATGATTTAACTTGTGACATTTATTACATTGCACTCCATCAGCAGGACACTTAAATCTGTGTGTCTGCCCACATCTTTGACATTTAGTTTGATTAGTGACAGAAGTATATTTCTGGTCATTATTCTTATTCGACCTATTATAAACTACTTTATTTACAATTCTGTCATCACCTTGAATAATGGCTGTATGAGCTTGCAGACGAACTAGCGACCTAGCAATATCAATACCCTTTTCAAGATTTAAATCTTTCTCAAGTAAAAGGCGTTCTTGGATATGCTTGTATTTATCATGGATATTGCAAATGAACATATCAAGTACTAATCTGTCTTGCAGAGTCCCGAACTGACACGATTTACTAAATTTTTTTAGTTTTATTATGAAATCGTCCAGACTGTCCATATCACTTTGTTTGCAAGTGAAAAAATTATAACTTTCAACTGTCAAATTAGGTTTGTAGATAAATTGATTGTCAAATTTCAACAAAAGTTCGGAGAATTCTATGTTGTCAATATCCACGTCCCACGAATCAAATATATCTAGTGCTTTTTCACCAACACTTTGAAGAAGAATGGCAACCTTACGTTCATCTTTCTCTTCCTCCAGGCCATACGCTCGCAGGGAAATCATAAAACGTTGTTTCCATTTCGACCAATCTGTATGGCCATGAATATCGAATGATAAAGGATTAATATGAAGCTTACCTTGTTTCACCATAATAGAATCAGAGTTTGAATTAGAAAGAGAATCGGCACTTGAAGCCATTGTACGGATAAAACAGAGTAACTACGTATGAATTTGCACTATTGTTGTTTACGACGACTGCGGTTGTTGACCAAACTCACTCCACTAAGTTTAAGTTCACTTCTGACACCATGTTATGTGGTTGGTTTATACATTAAAATAAACTCTGGTTGCGAACTATTTATTAAAGACTAATTTATCATGACAATCTTGTTATAAAAGACGAATAGTAACTAACTGACATTACTGTATGTGACTCTTGCATTCACGACGCTTGACCTGCCTGTTTGCCAATGCCACCTAGATTCATATCTCTAACAAGTAGGAGGTACCGAACTCCATTCTCTCGGGGAACAGACTATAGGATCGCTAATTGAAATACTACACCTGATGAGCAAAAATGCCACATTGCCGCAATTTGAGATTGCGTTGAAGATGAATCATCCCCAGTTGCCCAGAGCTATGATGGATAAAATGATGGACTTTTATTGTCCAGCTATATAGTGTCGTTCTACAGGACACTCAGAATTATGTGCAATAGAAAAGGAATATATGTGAGTTATTTCACATTTTTAAGAGACTGAAGTAACCAAGCTATCCAATGAGCTTGTTATAAACAACAAATTCCACAGACCCTTTATGGGTTGAGTTAGAGGGCCTTCAGTTTTAACTCTGCCCTTAATAAAGACAATTTATCCATCAAATAATTAAGTCCAAGATCACCGTACAAGGCAAACAAATGATACTTAGTCAAACCTGTTTTCACAAATTCGTTAAATCATTCCTTTGGCTAATCAATTGATAATGATCTCAATGATCAATTGGTAACGATCTCACCAATATGCTGAAAATAGAAGGATAACCAGCCAGATCCAACCTGATCAGTGGGGGAAAATTCAATTCATCAATTCCAAAGCATGTAGCAATGCAAGATGAACCTCCAGTGATGTATAATTCTGATTATTTTTTAATAAAATGCTCAGCTATAAAAAATTGATCTTAATAATCTCTGGATTCTCATCTAATTTTATTGATTGCACTGGAGGTATCCCAATCACATATATTGACAACAGTAACAAATTTAATGGATACTAATAACAAAAAATCATGTCCCCTCAGGGATTTTTCAATATCTCAGTAGAAAAAGGTCCTGGTTTGGACCCTGGCGGTGGCATTATTTTCTGGTTAACATCTTTCATTGAATGTTCACAAACACATTTGTTAATGATACAATTACTAAGCATTCAAAAGCAATAATTACAGAACTACAACCCTGATGCTGAAGTATAAAAATAGAAATTTTGCAAATAATGATAAAAAAAATGCTCAAATAGTTGCATAAGCATTTCATAAACTCTTCAACTGTGAGGAACCAAATACCTGTTTACCATCTATAAAAACAACCTTATAAGACTTGTGCCGTGCACTTGAATCACATATTCTCAATCATTCGTTAATCGATTGGTCGATATCAGTTTGATATATTCAAAAGAGATCATATGGGAATAATTAAATGAAGAATAAGATATAAGAATGGTAGCATTTATTAATAAAAATAACTTGCACATACAAAGCCGAAGTCAAAACTCCAAAACAAACAACGCATAACGCTTTCCACCACAACTTTGAAGATCAGCTTGTCAGTTAGCGTGATGGGAAACAGGAAAGGAAGAGTTCTGGGCATCCAACCTAACACCAACAGCATAGAGAAACAGTTTGAAAATGGATGTTACTGAATAACAAATTTGACGGGATTCAATTTTGTATATATAAAAATTTATACCAAATTAATATCTTTAAACTCAAAAATATTATTTATTACTACCAATATACTACTACTGCAGACGAGCATCTACATTGATGAGCGGCATCAACCTCTAGGAGGCATTGCTTCATCCGCTTCATGAGCAATGCTTATGACGTCGATTGGGCTGCTCCTGCGCGTTGGGCAGCTAAGTAATGACGTCATTATTTATCCAACAAAGGTGGCCCTTAGCAATACCTCTCAGGAATGTGGTCACCTCTGTCGCCGATCAACTTTGTCGTTTTGTGAAGAAATAGAAATCGACCCATTTATAATTATATCGATTCTCTTCTATCGATTCGTTGTAACTAATCGATATGGTATAGACTTCGGCGAGCCAGAAGATTGGCTGTATAACCTGGCTTTGCCTCGAAATTTGAATCGTATTGTTCATGGTGTTAAAAAGGTTTTTCTTTTATACAACTTCTTTGTGGATGTTGTATCTCTCATAGGTTAAAATTCTTCGTGAATTTCCACATATTAGTATGGTTGTTCCTGTTTTACCTTTTTTGTGTCATTCATAAATGATTTTTATTGCAGTGTTATTCCTAATATTATGTTATACCTACATTCTATTATAATTTGATAACAGTTGAAAATAATTTAAACAATTTTGATCAGCATAATAATTTTCATAATTATAATATTAGAACGAACTCTGATCTTACTCCTTATATAAGATTGTCAAAGACTCATAAAAGCTATATGTATACCATGTTTAATACCATATTTAATAAACTTCCTCTTGAAATAAGAATGTTACCAGAAAAAAGCTTTAAATCAGTAATTAACAAATGACCATCCTCAATCCTAATGCATCTGACATGTCCATCCATAGCGTTGTAGTCAAAGCCAGCAAATGTAATCCTTCTTCTGCCAATCAAAGATAGACTCTGGTCACCACACTCAAAGTCACACCACCAAGTCTCATCACTGTTGTTGAAATCAATCTCCAGCTTAACATCCTTGCTCCTCCATCCAGGCACTGAACGCAAGTCCATTATGGCTACCAAGCTATACTTCAACTTGTATACTGATGTCAATGGAGTTCTACAATTGTCAAATATGACTGCTACCTTGAACGGCAGTGTAGTGATACTGGCCATTGTTGTAGACTGAATGATGCTCAGCGAGACTCAGCTACTTCTTATATACTAGGAGAGCAGGTGGTGGAGGAGTAAATGATGATGCAATATTCACATTTCATTCTTTATTGATAAAAACAAACTTCGACAAAAATGTCTATCTTTTTGTAATGCCTGCATAATCCAATTGTGCAGGATGTTTACTACATTGAGTGCACAAAATGGCGGTACATCTAAGCGTCCTCTTCTTCCATTGTCACCAGCCAGCTTCATCTTCACAGTCTCCAAGAAGTCGAGCAGGTAATGTTCTGGGCAGTAGACTGTAGTAGTCTTCATCAGCACCTCCAAGTTGGGCATCTCATGAAAGAGGTAGGGCGAACTCAGGTCCACATACTCCACATTCTCCTTGTTGTCCAGCTGCAGTAGCGTTTCCAGCAGGGAAATCTTCTCATATCCGTAGACCAAGATCTTGATTGGTCGTCCTGAGTCACTGTTCTCGTGCAGCCATCTTCCAACTGTGTCACATACAATTTGCTTCAAGGTCGAATATGAGAGATGTGTTTGGCCGGCTCCATTGCCCGACCATCTCAGTCCATGTTTAGCTCTTTGTAATTGATTGTTATCAACCAATATGCTTGTTTTTAGCAAAATGTCTGGGTATGGTGACTTGAAAAAATAGTGGTGTGTCAACACATGATGCTCATCGTCACGTTCCAATATTGCCATCTCCTTGACAATAAACTGGTTATTCAATCCCTCAAAGCCTTGAAAGTCCATCAGGTAGATTGGTAGTGGTCCAAAAAGTTCTGTAGCCCTGCTTGGCATGATGCCATCATTGTCATCATCATCAGTGGAAGCCTGGTTGAGGTCGGTTGTACTTGTAGAAGCATCCTTCATCAATGATTTCTCGTGTTGAGTGTAGTAGCCTAGGCAGCAGCCCACAACATCCTCTCCATCGCTGGGTGGCAACTCCCCCTCCTCCTCTTCCTCCTCCAAAAAGCGTAGAAGTCTCCTGGACATGATGTATGCTTCACTCAATGCTTCATGCAACTATGACCATCCTGATGCTTTTCGACCACCTTTATATCCTCCACTGCTATCTCCCTCTCTCTCTAGACCGATTGAACAAGACCAGTCATTGGCTGATACTCCTTAACCACTTCATGTATCAGCAGACAATAGGCATGTGTATTTCCTGGAATGTTCTCACTTGCTTCAAACTCAACTCTGATGTCAATGCTTCCCGTCTTGAGCGATTCATTTTGACGTGAACAGTCAATGGGAAACAGTAACATCTTACCATCCCGCATAGCTTGTTTCTCAAAAAGTGGGTTGCTTGCTCGAGCATCATCATGATTGTAGACTCCATTAAAAGCTGCATACATATTATACACTTGGTTATCATCACCATTGATGCTTTCATACGGATAGTACTTGTTGTTCAAGAACACTCGAACGTCTTTCATTTTGCACATGTCAAAGTATGAGCTATTCACAGTAGCTGCTCCTCTTCTTCCAGTCTGCAGTCCAATCACAATGTATCTTGGCTTCTCCAGCTGAGTAGTTGATTTGACAGTCCACGTATGTTTTGTGGTCTGTGGCAAAGATGGGTACTCGTACAGTTCCCAATGTCGGAATGGCATTGAGATGGGCGTGTTCTTTTGCACCAGTCTCAGCAGACGCAATTTTTCCTCATCAGACACCTCTACATAGGGCATCCTCCACACCAGTTTCTCAATTGTGACCTTGCCTGCTGCATTCAAACAGTCTAAAGTGTCAGCACTGCGTCTCAGCACCAGCTCCTGTTTCACATTCAGCATAATCTGTCTATAGTCCTCGGCAAATCCCAGCAGATATCTAAGTGGCACATTCATGATGGTTGTGTTGGTACCATCAGAATCAAATGTGCCAAACCCTGCCTTGGCATCATACCTGTAGCCAGCTCCATCCATCTTGTGTTGTTCTTCTCGTTCAAAGGTCATGGCATTCTTCATCAGGCTGGTGATTCCGGGGCTACGTATGCTGTCCACTACAACTCCATTGATCTCGTAGCGTATCTCGGAAAACAGGTGGCCAAAGAATCCAGAGACACAAGGTGAGCCTACCAAGGTTGTATTTAAGGCATTGGTCACCTTGTACTCCATGTGCAGATAGCTCTCTGATGGCAGTGTATAGATGTCCTGCTGCTGAATTGATATCCGAATCTCATCATTGGCACCAAAGCCTGTAGTATATGGTGCATGAGAATGATATTCATAGCCAATGATGCTATTGTCTGCTGAAGGACCATGTACTGTCACATCCAATACTCCCATTTTTCAGTGTTGTTGTCGTCTTCCTCCTCTTCTAACTTGATAACCTTTCTTCTGCAGATATTTGATGCTGCTTGATGTTAACTCCACAGAGTCCAATGGTTGAATGACATCTTTCACAAATAGTGCCCTATTAATAGACTCTTGTTCTACCCCCGTGGGGGACATTGCTGCTTCCACATCCAATCCATGATTCCACTTGCCAAATAATAGCACCATCACTTGGGTTGTTGTCGCAAATGTAAGGCAATGTTTATTGGCTCCTCTCTAAAGTTCACCAGACGTCCGTTCTCATCAACAATCTCCAACGTAATGTTACCAATCTGCTTGGTGTCCACTGGTAAATAGATGACATTCTGTACAGTCACATTCATTTTATACCCTGGATCAACATCTGGGTAAAACTCATAGATCACATGATCCTTGACTCCATTTGAGTAGGATCCACTCACAATGTTACACTTTATACGCAGCACATTGGGACGACTGATTTGCACTGTATTACTACCTCTAGTCTCAATGTTAGCATCCACAACTTGGTTGAATCCCAGCAGCTTTCCTATTGAATCAGGTTGTCTAAAGTCTATCTTGGCATCGCATAATACTAAACATTTCAAGGTAGAGGGGTCCACAGCCATCTGAAACTTGACTCCATGCTTCTTCATCCTTGCCTCAAGCAGGTTGGCAATTGTTTGAAATTCAAAACTACCTTCTGGCAATAATACTTTTTGCCAAACCATTACTGGGGCAGATCTGGTTTTCCTTTGAATACTTTGGTGGGCGGTATCACTAAACAAATGCTGAGCAAACACTTTACCTGTAACTTCCTCATGAGTCATTGCATAATCCTCCTCCTCCTCCTCCTCTGGCTTGACTACTGCCTTCTGATCCACTTTTGGAGCCAGAAAATGTATTGCATTATTGTAACGATTCTCAACATTTGGTATAGAGTTGCAGCTTGTAAAGCTGATGAGTCCAACTTCCCATTCGCCATTGCTTGTATCAAGTGGCGGGAAAAATTCACTCTTCAATATTGAGGTTTTACCTCCAAAGCATAGCATCATGGTCTTGACTGCTCAGTGTACTATTACACAATGACTTGATAAGAGTATAGACTAGAACCTTTATACTATGTGGATGGGAGAAAGGAAAAGACAAGTGTTGTACATTGTTATTTATTTTCATCAAGCAAAAATTTTAAACATAAATGTCCGCATATATGAGAGTAGAGATCCTCTTGCTTCTGATCATAGTTGTACTCGATCCTTGTTGCTGGACTCGATCCTCTGTGCATGTAGTCGATAAACTCCTGTGGTGGTCTCAGGTTGCCAAAGCCATCAAAGTAGTGAACGATGCCATCCTTCTTCTTCACATAGCACACCCAATGTGTGCCAGCTCCATCACTTTGGTCCAGGTTGATGATGCCACACTCTTGATCCAGTGGTCCATTAGCTGGTAGAGCATCTCGCATGAATACTCCTCAAAATTTCTTCAGCTTGAGACGGCAGGCATACTTGTAGAGGTCGGCATCTGTTAGTGCTCGGTCAGGTAGAGCTACAATCATCTTCTGCCGCCACATTGACGGCGACGCACCCCGTTTCCCGTCTTCTGACGCCTCAGGTACAGGCCTTGACCCTTGGTTGCTGCTGCTGTTCTCCTCCTCTGTGCAGCTCTCCCCTTCCTTTGTTGTTTAGCTCCTCCTCCAAACTTTGCCTTGGCCTTCATGATGTTGGTTACTGCTAATGCTGCAGCTCTCTCTGCCAATCCAGCATCTGAAGATGTTGCCACACTCCAAGCTTGTTCAGCCAAATCTCTGTCTGCTGCTGCTCTGCTCCTTGTATCACCATTCCTTGAGTAGGCAATGTCGTGCTGCTTGCAGGCTTGGTCAAGTTTGTTGACACCTGGATCACCTCTTGCTAATCGTTTTTCAAGCTTTGTACCTGGTCCACAGTACTGGTAGCCAGGAAGATGAAGTTCTACGGGCAGTACGTCTATTGCTTTGTTGACTATTGTACCCGCTGCATTTGTGATTGCAGAAAGTACTCCTTTTCCTCGGTACCTCCGTTTTCCTCTGCATACAGCCATCTTATGTCGATCAGCAGCCTTGTCATCTCATTTTATACCCTTAGACGGCTTGGAGATTCCCATAAGCTTTAACATTTTATCCCTCAGTTGTTCTTTACTCAAATTGAGGTTTTCTCTTGACGTAGTAACATCCAACATGACAGTGAGACACTTTTCAACCACAGCCTTTGAATGCTCATCCAACCTTCTCTCCAAATACTGTTTGTTAACTCCATCTGTAGCTTGAATTGGTTCTTGCATATCTGTCAGTATTGAATTCTTAAGGCTTGTCATTACTTGCAATGTATCCACATCTCTTCTCTTTGGTAAATGAAATGACATCATATCTCTACATGTAATCAGATTCACAGCATCATGATTGCTGCGTGGATTTGCCAAATTGATCATACGCCTATGGCGGGCATTGATGTTTCCCAAAGAATTCATGTTTACTCTTTCACTTGAGAGACTTACTGTCTCTTGTTGCAACGTTGTTGCCTTATATAGTGTGCAACTAGTATGCAGGTTTACCAACTATGTAACCACCTTCCTCCAGCTCTTCCAAGATTGAGTTGATTTCATTCTCATGTCCAGTGTTGCCAACTGCTTTAGACTGATCCAGCAGCTTCAGTCTGTCCACAAGTTCGTTGGGGTCATTGTAGTAGACATATTCAATCCTGTTGCCATCACTTGCCACCATATTGAAAGGTGCTACCAGTCCTCTTCCAGCAACTTTGGCTCCTTTTCCACTGACTGCTTCTCCTCTTATCAGATCCCTGATTGTCCTCTTGTACTTGATATTGTTATAGTTTGCAATTCTGCCATCTGGACTGTAGTTTTCTCTGTAGACATTGGTAAAGTCCAGAAGTAATTTATAGGCGTTCAAGTCGTCCCCTTCCAATTTTCCTTTGTCGGGCATTTTCATGAAAATCAACTCACAAAGGCCTGGTGTAGCTCTAAAAGTCTTTTCAATTCTACCATCTGCAGGATTAGACAGCACAATTTTGTTACCTTTAGGTCCAAAGGTAAGCATCTTACTGCCTAGATAGTACGAGTTGTTTATCACTTTTGGTCCAAATGCATCATCAGAGTTGTAGTCCTTGCGCACTGATCGCATAATGTACTCTCCCACTGGTTTTGAAGCCAGATCAGATTGGGCCAAGGCTTGTTGTGCCACATGACTGCTAGTATCAAGCAATTTCTCAACACTAAGGTTTTCCTCATCATCATCATCATTATCATCATCATCATCATCACTCATGTCCTGATGCTTCCACAATTGTCGTGCAACACTCGAAGTACTTGCAGCTGGACTTGCATCTTCACCTGTTCCATATGCTTCATAGATTGGTGACTCTTCTTCTCTAATATCTGGCAGTGGTTGCAGTCTATGCCTTATCCTTCCTGGATAGGGAGTGCTGCTGCTGGCTGGTGTTGTTGGTGGTGTTGGCAATATACGGGGTGCATCCAATAATGGTGTAGTCATTGGAACTGACTGTTGTTCTTGTTGTTGTTGAGCTGGTGGTTGAGAAGATTTCAGTGCTTCAACAATAGTGATAAGTGGATCACTGATTGGCTTGAAATGCTTCGCATTCTGCTCCTCTGTCAATTCCCTGCCCAGTGTCAGCTCTCTATGCTTCCGCTTGATGTTACGCTTCAGCTTGGCAATCTCCATGATGATTGGTGCAATCTCCTCCACAGTTTGCTTCTTCTTCTGATACATACTCTTCATCTATTTGTCCGTCTCACTCGCCATTCAGTGCTAGACTGAGCATAATCACTGTTGTGCTTCAACTAAAAATGTATCAAGTCCTTTCCTGTAGCGCCCTCTATTCTTGTCTGAGGACTGATCAATTACAAGGAATGCATGCATGGATGATGACCATATGTCATTGCACATTCTTCTGAATTCATCAAAGGTCATGTCAGATCCCACATGATCCCTGTACAAATGTTTCATATTCAGTTCATCTTGTTTAAACATGATTAGAAAATTGGCATTGTCACGTATCAACTGTTTCGGTATACGACTATAAGTCTGTGCCAGATAAAATGCATCAACATTACTGTGTCGACCAGTGGTAAAGTAACGTCTGATGGCTTCCTGTTGCTCGCAAATCACATCATCGAAAATTATTATCGAATTGGTGGGCAACTCATGTGGTGCAGGTATCTCTCCACAGCTGTCACACTCAGTGTAGCTCAGTTTAGGTCCAAGGTCTTCCATAATGGTGCGCAGTAGCTGATACTTTGGTTGAAATGCAGTTTTTGAGTAGAGATAGATATTTGAAAATGAGATTCCTTCACAATCGAAAAGCATGTTGAACAGTAAATTGGTTTTTCCACAGCCTGATGGTCCACATATAATGCAGCGCATATGGTTGGGGAACAAAGGTCCATGACGTTTCTTTGCATTCATTTCTGGGTCGGCCAGACCACAGCCTCTCACCACTTGATCAAAGTCAATTATATTGAACCTGTGACTCCTTTGCACAACCTGCTTCATCACACCAAATCTGCTCTATCAATCCAAGAGTCGTGACTGCGATCGTATCCTTTCCAGCGCACCAACAGTTTATTACCTTTCCTCTTCAGCACTCTGGCAATTTCAAAAACACTAGGTACTTTGGTTTTCACAATCTCTTCTGCATAGAATCCTCCTTGGACATGCTGTCCTCTGCAATCTTCCAACTCGTATGTTACAGGTACAGTAGGTCTCACACGTGTGACAGTGAACAGTTCATTTGTCCAATTGGGTAGGTAACCCTTGTCAAATGTCATTTTATACTTGCTTATGCGCACCTTATCACCTGGATTGATTTTTTGGTGAACACCTGGATAGAACCTGTTCTCAGATTTGTCCAACAAGCTCTGCTGATACTCATGACGTTGCTCACCTAGTCTGGAAAGCAGCAATGTCTCATGCTCTTTTGTAACATCAACCGGTCGCATACCTATTGTCCTATGGATTCTTCCATTATACTCTTTGACAAGTGAGGTTAGAATATCTGTCCAGCGATAGGTTCCACGTTCAGTGAAATTTGATCCACATTAAATGTTTAAGTGTTCTGTTGAAACGTTCCACTATTGAGGCCTTCTTATCTGAATATGTTGAAAAGTGATTGATGTCATAGTGTTTCACAAGCTGTTGAAACTTTGAATTGAACCACTCTTTACCATCATCAGTTTGCAAATGGTTCATTGGATTCTGCTCAAATATAGGATGCATTGCCTTGACAACTGCATCAGCCGACTTGTTCTTTATTGGAATAGCATAAGCATACTTGCTGAGACAATTGATAATTGTAATAATGTACCTGTAACCTTTGTTCTGACGTGCATATGGTATCATCTCAACAAGATCAGCCTGATAGAGATCATCTAGACCTTTCACAGTTACCATACGTGTTGGGAAATTCCGACGAGCTGACCTGTGCAACTCTCTTGCTATTGTAGCCTTCTCCATACTGATAAATATTAAATGTATTCATAATATATATAATAGATGTCTATCCACTAGGCATTGAAAATGGTGCCAGAAATATCCAAGTCAGTGATTACGTAATGTTGCGCAATTATACACAGACATGTTTTTTCCTGCATTGGAATTGCACCAGAATGTCAAGGCCAGTGATAACTCTAGAAGCAGGTACCTGAAAGGGTCACTTTTAGGGTGAGGGGGGTCACTTTTAGGGTGAGGGGGGTCACTTTGAGGGCGAGGGGGGTCACTTTTAGGGTGAGGGGGGCCACTTCCGGTTTGACTTCCGGTCTGCTACGTCACTTCCGGTCCGGGGTCAAGGTCAAAGGTCAGGGTCAAAGGTCAGGGTCAAAGGTCAGGGTCAAAGGTCAGGGTCAAAGGTCAAAGGTCAGGGTCAAGGTCAAGGTCAAAGGTCAAGGATGTGCCAGCTTTCTGTGCCAGCACCTGCCTTGGTGGGCCATGGTTAGATGAGGGTCGGGCAATGGAGCCGGCCAAACACATCTCTCATATTCGACCTTGAAGCAAATTGTATGTGACACAGTTGGAAGATGGCTGCACGAGAACAGTGACTCAGGACGACCAATCAAGATCTTGGTCTACGGATATGAGAAGATTTCCCTGCTGGAAACGCTACTGCAGCTGGACAACAAGGAGAATGTGGAGTATGTGGACCTGAGTTCGCCCTACCTCTTTCATGAGACGCCCAACTTGGAGGTGCTGATGAAGACTACTACAGTCTACTGCCCAGAACATTACCTGCTCGACTTCTTGGAGACTGTGAAGATGAAGCTGGCTGGTGACAATGGAAGAAGAGGACGCTTAGATGTACCGCCATTTTGTGCACTCAATGTAGTAAACATCCTGCACAATTGGATTATGCAGGCATTACAAAAAGATAGACATTTTTGTCGAAGTTTGTTTTTATCAATAAAGAATGAAATGTGAATATTGCATCATCATTTACTCCTCCACCACCTGCTCTCCTAGTATATAAGAAGTAGCTGAGTCTCGCTGAGCATCATTCAGTCTACAACAATGGCCAGTATCACTACACTGCCGTTCAAGGTAGCAGTCATATTTGACAATTGTAGAACTCCATTGACATCAGTATACAAGTTGAAGTATAGCTTGGTAGCCATAATGGACTTGCGTTCAGTGCCTGGATGGAGGAGCAAGGATGTTAAGCTGGAGATTGATTTCAACAACAGTGATGAGACTTGGTGGTGTGACTTTGAGTGTGGTGACCAGAGTCTATCTTTGATTGGCAGAAGAAGGATTACATTTGCTGGCTTTGACTACAACGCTATGGATGGACATGTCAGATGCATTAGGATTGAGGATGGTCAATCAGGCGATCCTGCTCTACTGGTATCAATTTGTAAAGCTGAGCAACATCCTAGGTTATGGCCACCAGGCGATGTGACTGATGGCGTGGGCTGTGTAAAGGAATCTCTTAATAGGTCGGCAGAGACCTATGGTGTTACCAGAGACTTTGAAAGGGGCAATATTGTAGCCAATTTCTATGTATTGTTTCATACTTGCGATTGTTTATGTTAATAAACAATGTATTGTAAAGTATACTTTTCTTTTCAACCTATTTCCATGAAGCAACAGTGCAGCTGTGTATGCACTAGGTGAACACTTGGTGTACACTTTCAAGCCTAAGTGAGAGCTAGGTGAACACTTGGTGTACACTTTTAAGCCTAAGTGAGCACTAGGTGAACACTTGGTGAACACTGGTGATTACTAGGTGAGCACTAGGTGAACACTAGGTGAGCACGTGATGAACACTTTTAGGCATAAGTGGACACTAGGTGTGACTACTGATACTAGGATAGGGGAGAATGAATAACAAATCAGTTGCAGATGTCACATTTTTATTTCACAATACATAGAGAGAGATTCATTATTCTTTTATCAATTGGATTCTATGGGTTTTCCCATCAGGATGGCACATAAATTTATATGATTTCATGTCAATGGTTCCACCAGCAGGGACGAATTTGGAGGTTATCCTGCTGTACGACTCTGGTAGTATAACCCGCATGTGTGTGTTCTTGGAATCCAGTGTGACAGCTACCTTCTCACCGTATTTTGTAGTGACTCTCTCTGCACTCACCATTTGGTATGGGAACCCTGGCTGGAGATCTTTCATGGATATGTGGTCTAGTGGCTTTTGGGCTGCAATTGTGTTGTAGATGGCATCAGCGGCAGCATTAGTGGATGACATCTGTAATTGGAAATCAACAGGTATTAGCATAATCTTGCAGTCAGCATTGTGAAACAATGGGTCAGCCATTTTGATGTTAGATTTCATGCAGTAGACCACATATTATTGGATGAGATCATGGTCAGCCATTTGAGGTTAGATTTCATGCAATAGTATTGGATGATATCATGGTTAGCCATTTGAGGTTAGATTTCATGCAATAGCTATGGAATATTTGGAGGGAAGGTTTATACACTACAGCAATTAAGGGATATTCATTAGTAAAGAAACAAGTACTTACTGTTATTGATTTGAGTCTTTAGCTGGATTCACTGTAGGAGCTAGCAGTCGTTTGCTGAGATACAATGAATCTACCAGCCAGATGTCCACCATATATATACTCGGTAACCGGATCTCCCCCACCCCCAACTTTTGGGAGAGTGGAGAAACCGTTTTAAGGATGAGGGGGCCACTTTTAGGGTAAGGGGGGTCACTTTTAGGGTGAGGGGGGTCACTTTTAGGGTGATGGGGGTCACTTTTAGGGTGGGGGGGGCCACTTTTAGGGTGAGGGGGGTCACTTTTAGGGTGAGGGGGGTCACTTTTAGGGTGAGGGGGGTCACTTTTAGGGTGAGGGGGGCCACTTTTAGGGTGAGGGGGGTCACTTTTAGGGTGAGGGGGGTCACTTTTAGGGTGAGGGGGGCCACTTTCGGTTTGACTTCCGGTCTGCTACGTCACTTCCGGTCCGGGGTCAAGGTCAAAGGTCAGGGTCAAAGGTCAAAGGTCAGGGTCAAAGGTCAGGGTCGAAGGTCAAAGGTCAGGGTCAAGGTCAAGGTCAAAGGTCAAGGATGTGCCAGCTTTCTGTGCCAGCACCTGCCTTTTGTAACTACTTATCTATCAACAAAAAAGGTCAAAATCCAATTTCTTCAATTTGCCCCCCTAAAATCAGTGAAATATCGTTTTTCGCCCCCTACTCTCACAGGGGTGAAATTTTCAAGAATTTTCAAATGGGGGAACTTACAGGTTTCCATGGTCTATTCAATGGAAAAAATAATTTCTCAAATATCTTGATATTTATATTTACCCCCATTTTTCAATCCCCCCCCCCCCCCTGCCAATCACCTTAATCGAAATTTGTAGCACAATTCAATTTCATCCTTCACAAAATATAGTGACCTTTCATTATCACACATAAAAACCATTATTTCCCCCAAAACAACTTTTTTGAAATTTTTTTTTCAAAAACCCTCAACCGTCACCCCTAAACAGCTTGACTAAAGCTGAATTCTCACATACCATTGTGTTTAGCTTAACAAGCAGAACAAATTTAAAAAAATCAAATACCTCAATATTTGTAATTTTCACTTTTTTGACCCCCCCCCCCCCCCTCTAAAACTACCCCATCAAGTTTTCGAAATTTTTTCTTGAGTCATACTCCCTCTAAAATCAAGTTATCTTTCATTTAAAATCACCAAAATCGGAATAAAACACACCAAAAATCAAAAGTAAATTGAGCCCCCCCCCCCCAAAAAAATAAGGGCCCCTTTTCAACAATGATGGAATTTTTCCCTAGTCGAATCCCACTCAGAAAGAGTTTCCAATAGAAAAACCCGCAAAAACAAACTGGCATCATTAAAATCTTAAATATCAATCAGTCAGTGACTTTTGCAGTTGTAGAGTATATTAACTTAGGCTTCGCGTTCGGCAGGGGGTTGCACCCCCTGCACCCTGCCACTGAGTCTGTGATGTACATGCCGGTGATGGAATGTCTGACTCCACTACAGATTTGTCTGTCCAATTTTCAAACACAATTGTTTGCGAATAGATTTTCTGCATATTTCCAGTTTTTTAAGGGGTTGTTCTTATTAAAAAAGCCATCACTAACAAGGGGAAGGTTGAGAAATAGGTTCGATTAATGTTCAGAAATACCTTAGACTTAATTTTCTATCTTTAATCGATCTTCATCAATAAAATTTGCAAGGCGTCAACTTTTGCAAAATTCAAAAATTCTCAACGTCCCCTAAAAGCCACCCCAATCGTAAGAAAGAAGATTTCAATCCTTTTTCAGTTTCACCATGTTTTCAATGTCAACCATCAATCGATTTTCATCAATAAAATTTGCAAGGCGTCAACATTTGCAAAATTCAAAAATTCTCAATGTCCCCTAAAAGCCACCCCAATCGTAAGAAAGAAGATTTCAATCCTTTTTCAGTTTCACCATGTTTTCAATGTCAACCATCAATCAAAAAAGTCCTAATTTTCCATGAACAACGATACCAACGTTTTCAAAATCAATTTTTTAAAGATTTCCAACTTTAGACACCCCTTACATAGAAGAGGATTTGAGAAAATTCCATGAATTTTCAATTTATTTATTCATATACATGTCATAGGCTTAACATCAGTCAGCATTGACAATAGTCATACAATATAGTCTTATTGACAATACATAATATAAAGGTCTTACAATATAAACAATCTCAACAAACAGTTTTTTCCAGGTGGTAAAATCACAGTCAATCCTAATGTTATTATTAATAATAATATTAAATGATTAATAAATAAATACACAACATCAAAACACTAGTTTTACAAAGAAAATAACTTATGATTCCTAAAATTTAAAAAACAATAATCAATTCCAAGACCTCAATGGATAAGAGCCCGCCAACTATAGGGACATTCACGCAATAACCAGTCCTTGAGCCTTCCTCTGAAAATTCCTACTGACTGCGCTTCTTTCAAGTGGTCTGGCAATGAATTGAAAACTTTTTTACCCATATGCTCAGGGCTCAGCTTGTAAAAAGTTGTACGATGAGGTTCAATTCTTACAGCATTCCTTGACCTTGTAAAATGACTGTGGATATTGGTGCCTGTTGTCCATTTTGCTTGAGAATTATAGGCAAAAATTGCCAAATAATAAATATAGAGTGCAGGAACAGTCATAATCCTTGCTGATTGGAAGAGGGAGCGACATGAAAATCTAGGTGGCTTCCTAAACATAATCCTGATGATTCTTTTTTGGGCCCTAAAAACTGGCAGTGAATTTCTTGAACCCCCCCAAAGTAGTATACCATAAGACAGCAGAGACTCGAAATAGCCGTGGTAAGCAGCAACCACAGCATCTCTGGCCAGCATACTAGACAGCCTTGAAACAATGAAGGCTGCTGAATTGAGTCTCTTCAGAAGTGACTTCACATGAACAGACCATGCCAAACCATAATCAACAGACAGTCCCAGAAACCCAGTGGAAGAGGAGGGCTGCACATCCTCACCTTCAATATTGAATTGAACTAAGCTTGGAGGTGATCTATGTATTTGAAATTCCATAAATGATGTTTTGGAGATATTCACCTCCAGCTTGTTTGCTCTGCACCAGCCAGCGACCTCTCCAAGGACAGCATTTCCAGCCAACTGCAGTTCATCTACATCTTTAGCTGATATGAGAAAATTAGCATCATCAGCAAAAAGAACAGATTTGGCTGAATGCACATTTGCAGGGAGGTCATTGATGTAAATAAGAAATAGAAGGGGGCCCAATATGGAACCTTGTGGTACCCCTCTTCCTATTGGACAAAGTTTAGATTTGAATTTCGCATTCACTATTGTACCCTTGTTACCCTCTATCTCAACCATTTGGCTTCTACCTCTCAGATAAGATCTTATTATTGATAATAACTTACCACGGATTCCATAGTATTGGAGTTTTTTTAGAAGAATATTGTGGTCCAAGCTGTCAAACGCCTTTTTTAAATCAACAAAAAAACCTATGACTTTGTGACCATGATCTAAGGATGAATAGATATCACTTACAAAGGATTCCAGTGCATCAACAGTTGACTTCCTTGGCTGAAAACCAAACTGACACTCAGACAAGAGATTGTTATTACAAAAGTGTGCAAGCAGAGGGTCATAAATTGCTCTTTCCCATATTTTTGATAAGGATGTTAGATTAGCTATAGGTCGATATTTATCTACTTCCTTTGGAGAACCTTTTTTTGAAAATTGGCTTTAGTTTTGAAGTTTTGAAACAGGAAGGGAATGTCCCAGATGCACAAGATTTGTTGAGCAACTGTGTCACAGGACTACTGACACAGTGGAAGTACTCTCTCAATATTTTTGATGGAATTTCATCCAAGCCACATGACATTTTATTTTTTAACTTACCAGCAATAGATATAACCTCCTCTCTTGACCATGGGGGAAGCTCAGAGACAATAACATTTCCAGAATGTGAATTTTCAAGTAGCTCAAGAAAAGAAAGACTATCCAGATCATTGACACCATCCAATGAGACCACTCCAGAAAAGTACTCATTGATTGCCTCAGCAACTTCACTAAGAGATTCAACTGGGAGGCCTCCAACCACAATTGGGTAGTTGGTATTGTTTTTGGTGGGAATCTCCTTCTTAATCAAACTCCAAATAGCCCTAGATTTGTTATCAGCTAAAGCCATTAGTCTCTTTGAATAATTAGTCTTGAGAGAACATATAAGCAGTTTGATGTCTGAGGATATCTTCTTGAACAGCTCATGATAGAGTACATTTTGAGGATATGCCTTCATGAACAATTCCAGGTCTCTCCTTCTGTTACAAAGATTCCTTAGGTGAGGATTTGACCAGGAGATTTTACTACATCCCTTAATGACTTTTGACTTTCTCATAGGGAAGGCTAAATCGAAAACATGACTAAAATTCCAGACAAAGTAATCCATTTGAGCCTCCAGGCCAATCTCATCCTGATATAGAGGTGTCCAATCACATTGACTTAGATAGGCTGAGAACTTCAACTTGTTTTGATTGGAAAATGATCTTTTCATTACAAATTTATGAGATTCCACCTGATGCAGAGGCACTGGGATAATTATTTCCTGAGCCAAGTGATCAGATAAAGATAAATTCACCACCCTTGAAGATACAGTGTCAATATAGTCATCAGTAATAAAGCCATTATCCAACAGTGATGAGGAGTGTGGTGTTACTCGAGTAGGCGCCTTTATCACTCCCTGCAAACCATAAGTACAAAAAACCGAAATCAACTCCTGCTTGGAGTATGAGCTACTCAAGAAGTCAACATTAAAGTCACCAATCACAAGCACTCCTTTAAATCTTCGAAACGATGAAGACAGGAGCTGGTCAAGATTATTGATAAATACATCAATGCAACTGTCAGGAGATCTGTAAATACAGACAATTAGAAAATTATCATTGATAGTCACAGCCGTTGCCTCATAGTCCGACTCACAAACACCTGTCAAAGAAAATTCTAAACATGACAAACCATGTCTTGCATAAATAGCCACACCACCACCCTTCCGTAACTCTCTATTGAAATGGCTTACAAGATTAAAATTTTCAACATTTACAGTTTCACTGCCATTCAACCATGTTTCTGAGAGGCATAAAATGTCAATTCTACTTAGAAGTTTATTGTCCTGTAGGTTCTCAATCTGCAAAGCCAACTCTGAGGTTTTATTACGAACACTACGAATATTATAGTGTAAGACATTTAAAGTTATCTCTCTTGACACATAACTAGCCCTGCCCTCTTGGTTGTCTTGTGCCTCCAAAAGACAGTCAACAAGATTTGAGTGTTGACGGCCCTGATCTGAGAGTCTTTGATTTATCCTAAAAAATTAATTGGTCTATAAGAAATCAGGACTGGAATCTCTTGAATGATATTTGGTATTTCCTGACTTGATTGATCAACTATTAAAGAATTGGGTAAAACTTCAGTGCAACTGAGCACATTACTATTTTCACCCATTCTACCATCATAATGGGAAACACCATCATCACCGGCAAATGAGCTATTCCAAGAGGTAGCATCTACTGTCACAAAGGATTGAGCCACTGAGTTATACCCCTCATAGCAGCTATAAGTCAAGTTATTATTCATTGTGAATGCTTGAGAAAGGGATGGATCTGATTCCTCAGAATTTACACAATTAGGTAAGCACTGGGGACTAGCAATGACTATCTCATAAATTCTCCTTGCAATCAGCATTTTCCCTCTCTTATTCAAGTGTAGCCCATGGCCAGTGTGGAATCGTCTAGCAATAGACCACAATTCTAATATTTTCACTGAGTATAGACCAGATAAACACCTTATGATACGATTAATAGCAGCTATGGACTTATTTTCTATAGAGTTTTCATGAAGATCATAACGATAAGGTATAGTTGATATTATCAAGTTACTATGCTTATAAGCTTCAATCACCTCAATTAGTTTGGCTATGTATCTGACCTTATCAATCTCATTAAACCCAGAATGAATACTATTGGTACCACCCATGAAGACAATCCAGTCATTTTGATCAATACTCATAGTCTCATTTGGAGAAAGCATCCAATCAGCAAGAGACTCAAACCTCATTCCGGGGGCCACAGTGGAAATGCAAGACATATACTCGTGCAGTAACCCGGTCAGAGGCTCCCTAACTCCCCTACCATGACTATCGGCCCAGAGATGGATTTTTGGTAGCTCACATACCCTATTCTTAACATTTTTATTATAACATGACTGAGAAATGCCTCTCATGTGCCTTCTTGCTGAATAAATCTTTTTTTGTATATCTGACAAAAGTTTATTACTTAATTTTAAGTGTAATTCCAGCTCAGAAATTTTATGAATAAGATCGCATCTTACATCCCCATCACCTTTACAATAATTATCACTAACACTGCTATTTGTCAATCTTTGCTTATAGAATACACTATTACCAAGAATACAATCATCAAACCCCTCAGTCTGAGTACCAATACTATGGATTTCTTTACAGAATAAGGGATCCCTGCTTATAACACACTCATCAAAACTCTCTGTTTGGGTCTCAATATCAGTGAAATCTTTGTCTCTGAGCTCCATGACTAGCCTCTCATTCATAATAGATCGTTCAATGGCTGCATTCCTTTGAACTTTCATCTGGGAATGAGCTTCAATTAACGCTTGGTTATCATTTAACAACTTCTCCACTAAACCACAGCACTTACCACATTTAACATTACATTTACAGGGATCAGAAGAAAAGGATGTATGATTATTATCAACATTTGGGTCCACTATAGAAACATTGCCCTCGAGTTCAGCACTAGTCATGTTATCTATACCATTATCAGTTATGGGTGTAGAACATGATCTACTATTGAGAGAATCGTTAGCTTGACTGTCTGGAGGGGCATGGCTATGAAAGATAGGAAAATCAATCATTCTAGACAAGTTTTTATCTGTTTTTAGTGAAGCTTTACAAGTTTTATGCAGACAACGCCATTGGACATCTCCGGCAGCCGTGTCAGCCGACCTTCTATAGCTATAATTCTGAAATATCAGTTTCGGGTAGCCACGATTTGTAACCCCAATCGTAAAATCACTCATTGTTAAGTGAGCATTTAATTTTTCAAGACGTAAAGATTATGTAAAAATCAACTACAGTTAGATCTATTAAAATAAAAATAAAAATAAGACTAAAATTACAGGATGAATTAAGTCAAAACAGCAACTTTACACACTAAGAAAAAATAAATAAAAAGGAAACCAAGGTCCACAAGATATTATAATTTAGGATTTTGAAGGTTTCTAAATTTATTTCATAAAAACAGTCCATTTAGTAGTTCCACTATGAATTCAAATGCCACAGAGAACAGAGGTATTTATGCTCCCAATGTCAGGTCCAGGTAAACAATGAAAGTCACCATTCGCAGATACAACCCCCGTGTAGAGTATTTCTTATCCCCGATAGACAATCAGAAGACAGCAGCCGAACTGTTACAGCAAGCAGTGATAATAACTCCTGATATAGATAAGGAGTCGGTGTGCTATTATTGTGATAATTATTTGAGGAGCAGTCTGTGTGTCTATGCAATGTGAAGTAGCTTTACCGTTTCCGTATCGAGACACTAAATTTCGGGAGGGCGTTGCAAACTCAAACAGTCGCAGGCTGCAATACCTTTGTGACAGTTGGACTAGCGTATCTTTCAGGATTAGAGTTCAGTAGCCTAAGATTCGCCGCGGACAGTGAGCCTCCTGAGCGCTAACACAAGAACTTTAGGGATGCAAAGATTGTCTATAAGAATTTTCGTTCTGTCAGGTTGATAGCACTCAAATCAAAGTCCAAATTCAGCTCTTTCGTAGCAAAAGTTGTAAGAATCTCACAGAGGTTATGAGAATTGAAATGATACTTTCAATTCATTTTTTCATATCCATTTGATTCCCTATAGTAGAATGTGCAAAAATGGAATATTTGGAAAGTTCAAAATACTCATCACTTCCCCAAAACCACCCCATTTTTTGGAGAGACTAAATTTTAAAACATCCTCCAAAAACCACCCTTATCGAAAAATGCCGAAATTCTTTGGTTTTCTGTTCCAACAGCATTGAATAGCTGATGAATGCTAATGTCAAAAACTATCAGTTACCGCCGGGAATCGAACCGCGGACCTCCCAATTTTCAGTCGTGCGCCTTAATCACTTAACTACTTGTCTATTTTTGTACAGTTGCATTCATCGATTTCCATCAGCTATTCAATGCTGTTGTCAATATCCGTCATTGCAGAAGTCTTCAATATAAATTAATAGCACTTTGACGAATTTGAAATTAATAAATTCAGTTTCTGTATGTTTGTCAGTTTGTTGAATTGTCAGTTATTTCAAAACTAACTTGGGATGTATTTAAGTCTCGAATTTCTTTTAAAATTTGGTTTCAGAAGATTTACTCTTATAAAATTCCGATTCAGGAACCAGAACTCTATTTATAAAAAAGAGTCTTTCATTCCTTGCAGTACACTACTGAGTTTGCCTTGCCTATCACTACCAAGAATGTGCATATCAACAATGACAAGCAATAGAGCGTCCAGGCCTCTAATAAAAAAATGGATTTAAGCTTTCTGGACATGAGTCTAGAATCACTTGAAATACGATTTTAGGGGGATTGGTTCAAAAATTTTCTAGGGGAGGATCAAACCACCAGAAGCCCAAACGTGATATCCTATGCGGTAATTGAATTTTTCTCACAATCATAGAAACATGTCTGGTTTCAATGGTAATCATTGAACATTCTTTATAACTTTATTATAGCTGATGATTTTTATAATAATTTATCTGATGATTAGTTCCTTAATATACAGTGAGATTACGGTATTCATATGCTTTGTAGAATTTGAGATAAAATTTATTCCTCTTTCCTACTTTTGGATGGAATTTCAAATTTTAAAGTAAGACTTATCTGAACTTCTTCTGTATTGTAGGCCTTGACAACAACACGCACATGAATGAATAGCCTACTCAATACCACAGGCGTCCATAAGGGCAGGTGGGGCTGAGCCCCACCAATAATTATTCTGTAAAAGAAAAAAATATTAGTTCATTAAAACTATAAATAAACAATAAACACTGAATTAATAAGAAAATAGCAATTTAATTTGTAAGGCAAGTATATGAATTTGCTCGCCGATTGCAAGTAGCTGCGGTCTGTACTGGTTGGGCTGATTTCCAACTACCCCTGGCAATACAGAGCTGACATGCATTGGCTCTATAGACAGGTGATGTCAGACTGGCAGCTCTCCCACTTTGCAGCGCCATATGCTCCAGGCAATTGATTTTCGGGCTTAGCCCAAGCTGAGCAGTAGTAAATACATTGACCAGTGGCTCCATTCTGAAGTTCGTGCTCTGCCGGAAGAGTGTGTAATACGTTGTCTGGACTACACCCATACAGAAAGCGAACAGTTAACACCATTATTTATTAATTAACTCTTATTATTTGTTACTTACTTTTTGTTAGTAAGTAAGTTAATGTAGACAATGAATTTAAATCATGTTGACAGTTTACTTTGCACAAAGTCTCCGACCTTGCCATTGAAGTTAAAAAAACAAATTAAAGAGTTAGGCACACATATGAGACCAAAGATTTTAAGCTTGTTGTAACATACATAAAGCAAAACAGAAACTTTTGTACATCATGGTTCGAAAAAAAGCTGTGGTTAACTCCGCTAAGCTTTATTTTGTTTTTATTGTTTATGTTTTGATAATAATAATCATAAGGGCGAAAATCTGGTCGAACGGTCGAAGGGTGATCTTATTTGGACGAAAATTGGCTGTAAGGATCTCAAATAACACTTGAGTGAGAAAATTAAAAAACATGAGGAAAGTAACACTAGTTTAACCAATGCAATTAAATATCCAGCCAAAGATCGCATCTACAATGATAAGATTGTTATTACTTTAATACTTGAATTTTAGTTCATTGACCTATCCTACACTCCTCTTGACTGTGTCAATATAACCACTGACAGGAACACTAAAAAACTGTACTGCTCAGTAATTATTGCCAGTATTTTTACCAATTTTTTTTTCTTACAAAGAAAGACAATACTATACCATAAATCATGATTTTTTACAAATTGGCCATCTTAACATAAGTTTTATAGTTTGTCTGTTGGGAATAGACAGTACCGTTTCAACAAGTGATTTAAAAAAAGTCAAGGATTCGTCTTGAATACTGGTTGGTCTTGACAATATTCTAACTGAAATAGCCCTCACGACCGACGCACAGGTGTATTTAAAAATCTATTCTCCTTATCTCATAGAAGACACAAATACAGCTTTTTTAGGAATTTACGGGGGTCACATACCCTTTATCACTCTCTCAGTTCGCGACTGATAACAATAATTATTAGTTTAAAGTATATTGTTTGAATTGTGTGTACAAGGTTTTGCTTTGTTTATTACAAAAGCATGGTGATCTTCACAATTGACAATAAAAACTATCATTGGCTGAAAAAGCAAACAAAATAATAATAATAAACTTTATTTCTGCACGAAAAAAAACAATAGATTACAGAATATGAAACAAAATAATGACATGCTGGCACTAAAAGAAAAAATATATAATACAAACTAAAGTAAAAAACAAAAAACACTTCAATCATGGTAATACAAATAAAAGACAGTTTTTATAAAAAAAAATTTAGTTTGGCTGAAAAAAGTGCAGCGGTTCCAGTTAGGGAGTTTTGAGGGGGTCATGAATGGGACTTTACTGACCTTATTGGGAGATTTTCCCCTTCTCTAGTAAACTTCCAATTTTGGTTGGGCTGATCTTCCAATCTTCAAAAGTGGTGATAGAGAAAAGGTGGAAAACTATAGGCCCATTAGTATTTTAAATGGAATAAGTAAAATTTTTGAAAGAGTATAGTTCTAAATAAGTTACTTCTGCACCTCCAAGAAGCTAACTTTATCTGTGATGAACAGCATGGCTTCCAGAAAGGAAGATCAACAAAGACAGCCATAGTTTCTCTAGTTGAAAAACTAATAGGTATAATAGATTCAGGTGATAAAGCTACTGCAATCTTCTTTGATCTATCAAAAGCTTTCGATTGTGTTAATCATAAAACTTTATTGGAAATAATGCAAAATGTAGGTGTAAATGGGGTTGAACTGAAATGGTTTGAATTATATCTTATTGGGAGAAAACAATGTGCAGAACTAACTACAGTAGTTGGGAATAGCATAGTAAAGAATAAATCTAATAAATTGGAGGTCCAAGCTGGAGTGCCACAGTGTCCAATACTAATTGCCATTGCTTTTTTGCTATATGTCAACCGTTTACCTAAATAATTAATTCGTGGTAGAACCCTCTTATTTGCGGACGATACATCACTCATTCTCAGCAATTCTGTTCTAGATAATTTAGAAATAAGTGCACATATAGGTGTGCAGTCCATTGTCAAATTCTTAAATCAGTTGAAATTAACAATAAATAGTAAAAAATGCCAATACCTTCAATTAAAAAACAAACATAATTCAAATGAAGATAGGGCTATAAACGTGTTTGTAAACGATAATCAACTAGACTAGGAAGAAAATATTTCATTTCTAGGAGTAATTGCTATAAATTTATGTATTTGTCAGTTTGTTAAATTGTCAGTCATTTCAAACTAACTTTTGATATACGAGCCGATATGGCCAAGTTCAGAATGAAATGCTGCTGTGCAGAAAGGTTATCATAGTCTTGTGGTTAAGGCAATTGGGAGGTCTGTGGTTCGATTCCCGGTGGTAACTGATAATTTTGTACAGTAGCATTCATCGATTTCCATCATACGTACCAGAAGCATGTTTGACATATGTGAGTAAAAGAGAGCGTTGAGATGAAAATAAAGAAATAACTGTTTGCCTGTTATCAATGTAATCGGTAGCACTTGTTATGGAAGAACAGACAGGAATTTTCAGTGTAACTACTGCTGTGTCAATATTGTCTTCCAGTCGAAGCTAATTGGCATGTTTGTTTACTATCCCCATACTCTCCTCGCCTTGCAATTGATCTGGAAAGTTCAGGTCGGTTCTTATCTGTTTGAATAGAATATCTCAAAGAATGGAGAATGTTCTTATCTGTTTACAATATAATTTTATGGAAGGATATACAATTCTCTCATTCTTTCCACAGTGATAAAAATGTATATGATGCAAAAGCTCTCATAAACGTCAGTCAGTGTGATTTGAACGTTTATGTCATAAAGAGGCAGTTACCGTTTCCGATCATACAAACCGTACTACCAGTGAGCGCTAGTAAAAACTGTGTTATAAGAACGTTTAATGTGTTGTGATAAACGCAGGAAAAAATTGTGACAGATTATTATTCAGGCTTCTTTAGCAGTTTATACAGTGACTTGTAAGTGCTCAAAGTGTTTCAACTGTTGTGTTTTAGACGCTTCTTCTTGAATTGTTGAACAGTTAATATTTAATATTTGATCTGCCTTTCAACAGTTAGTGATTGATTTTTCAACAGTAATCCAGCAAATTCCTTATTAGCTGAAAATTATCGATATATCTGTTTCTGATTGATTTCTTTTGTGTGATATAACTGATTAGTGCTAGTTGTCATTAATTTGTGTTAATAAAAAGTGTGAGTGTTAATTTGAAGTGCTGTCAGCATTATTTTAGAGACAGAACCCGTAAGACACTGTTCTCCTCTTTGATTCTTGCATTTCCCAACATTATGTAAGCTACCTAACTTAATAATTAATGCTCCCCAAATTCCCAAAAAATTATTGATGTTACAGCCTACTGTACTTGATCATTTGATGTTTTTTCTAGAGATAAAATAGAAAATTGAGTGGAGCTTGAGAGAAAAATTCTCTATAATCTTAATGTATATTGAAATAGTTAATTTTGTAAAGTATTTTGCGACAAGGCTTTGTGTGAATCATAGCTGGGAAAACCTTATTACAAGTTCAATAGACTGATTAATTCATATTGGACATTGAATCAGAACTTTGTAATGTCGTTTTCACTAAATTCATACACAGGTGGTAAGTACAGCGATTTCGAATATCCTCAAGTTTACAAATAATATAAATGTGAACGACTTTAGTAGTTTTGGCTGGCCTTGACCTTGATCGTGTAGATTCTTGACGTGGTCAGTAACTCTATGCGAGAGGAAAAGTGCAAACTGTAAATTAATAATATACTACCGTAGTGAATTTCAGAAGACGGAGAAAAAGTCGCCAACAGGAAACTTGAGATGAACCGGTGAATGTTTAATTATTGTGTAATCTGTCGAGTATTCAAGCATCTCTTACGAAAATGGGTTATCCTAGTTAGTATTTTGCAAGTGGAAATCTATTTTTAAAACTTATTCAAAAGTCATGTGTTCCAGCTTATTGCCAGGGAGACATTATGTGGGGCATCAGATTTTATTAGATATGAAGTTCAGATTCTGCGAATCAAGTTAGGCCTAAGCTAATATTAAAAAAAGTAATTTCTGACGTAATTCAATATCACTTTTTTACGTGATAAATAGACATAAATGATAAAATAAACTTTACTGGTATAAACTGACACTAATAATAAACTGAACTAAACACTTATTTATTGGAGTGATAGCCATTTTACAGTGTTGGAATTCTTCCTCAAACACGTAACTTATGAAGCAGAAGGGCGCGTCAAAGTTTTTCACTGGTGGGGCTAATTTTTAAATAATACACCTCTGGGTCGGTCGTGTGGTCTATTTCAGTCAGAATATTGTCAAGATCAACCAGTAATCAACTAGAATCCTTGGATTTTATCAAATCATCTGTTGAAACGGTACTGTCTATTCCTAACACACAAGTTATGAAACGTATGTTGGGATGGCAAATTTGTAAAAAAATTAGGTTTTACGGTATAGCATTGTCTTTCTTTGTAAGAAAAAATAAATGGATAAAAATACTGGCAATAATTACTGTGCAGTACAGTTTTTTGAATGTTACTATGTCAGTGATTATATTGACACAGTCAAGAGGGGTGTAGAGGATAGGTCAATGAACTAAAATTCAAGTATTAAAGAAATAACAATCTTACCATTGTAGATGCGATCTTTGGATGGATATTTACTAGTAAAGTTTATTTTCAATTATATTATTTATGTTTAAATAATTTCGAATTAACTTGTTTTTTAATTACCTTTCAGCGAATGTGCCTTGAAAACTTTGCACTGCCTTGAAAAGCGTGAACTTTGAGCCCATCCCTCGGACCTTGATTAGGATAGCAGTCATTATTTACTCAACCAGGCCACTCGATCCTGTAAGGGCGACTGCCACTTACCCTCACTCATCGCATCGATAGAATTATTAGAAAATGCATATTAATTGGGTAATTATGCATTTTTCAAAGAGAAAATGTGGAAATACGAGAGTGCAATCTTTTTTTGTGTAGAAACAAAATAATAATTGTCAGTGGCACACCCAAGGTTGGTGCTTTGTGTGCTCAAGGACCCCCCCCCCCTATAGCTAATTTTTATACAAGGATTTAAATATATTCTTACTTGAAAAACTCAAATTTTTAAAGAAAATAAAAAGTTAAGTGATTCTCAACTTTAATTAAAAATTAAAAAAATATTTTCTAATCAGATAAACAAATTTAGTGTTGTTCTAATGAAGGCTTGCTAACCTTATTAATCGCAAGGCAGTTGCGAGTGACACCATTAAAGAAAACAGACTGAATGGATTAGCAAGTCCATAGAGAAATAGAAGTTGACCCGGAGCAGGTAGCCTATATATAATCAACGTGCTCCTAAGCAAAAGATCCAGGAAATTGGTTTTGTTTTGTGAAAACTCTTACAAAGCTTTCACGACAGCCTTCTGTATTTTATTAATCAGTTCTTTTATTACTTAAACCTTGCCAAAGAACACAAATAGTTTCGTTATGAGGGGATTACTTTTTAAGGATTTTTGTGGGAGTACGACTCAAGGGGACTTCTTTATAATGGACTGCCTGACAAACTATTATTTGCAGTACTCACCTGCAGCTCCCCTTGTAGGACTTACAAGAACTAAAAGTACGTACAAATATACTGTAGAAGAGGGCCTTTGATAGTGTCACATTTTGACAGTACCCCAATATCTTATGCCTAAAATACCCAATACCTATTGATGTTATTTCATTAGAAAATATTCGAATAAAATAGGCCTATCCATAGTAGCCTATTGTAAGACAGGAGAAATATAACCTGTTGAAATTGAAACGTGAGAGATTTCTTAGCAGAATAGGGTTGGAATTTGTGACGATCCAGTGGGTCCAGCAGTGGAACATCCCGTGTTTTAAGCTGCTTTCACATCTACAGACACGAAACGTATCAGACACAAAACGGCACTTTCTTTTCGTATCTACAAACATGTAACGTATCGGACGATACCAATGCACTTTAAAGACGTTTACAGAGACCTCCTACCCAAGACATTAATTTATTATAACTCTCAGATTCCCTCAGAGATTAGTGGTCGTGTCTGTTAAACACAATACCTGATCTGATATGTTTGGCAGTTTATGTTGCATGTCTTTTTTTCTGAGGATGAAGCCCACATAGGTCTGAAACCTGTGCGTGGGTAATGAGTTGGATGATGGTGATTGATGAGTTGGACCTATAGTTTTAGGTGGGTTCCGAACCACCGGGAAGTGATTTTACAGCAGAGAACAGTGTCAATGTTGCATGTCTGTAGATATGATTGCACTGATGTTAATCCATAGAAAATCATACCCTTGTCTGATACGTTAATTTGCGTATCTGTAGATGTGGAGACAGCTTTATTCTTCCTGATCCTGGTGACCTGACCACCTGATTCTAACCACCTGGATCCTGTTGTATAATTATAGTTTCTGCAAACTCTTTTAAAATTGACTTTCATGATAAATTCAACGACTTACAGTCAATTTTAATTGCGAATAAATAGTCTAATATTTCTACTCACTTTTTGGCTCACTCCATGACTCGAAAACGTTTGGCCAAAAAGTGAGTAGAAGAATTGTTTATTTACAATTAAAATTGACTGCAACTCGTTCAATTTATTAAAAAGTTAATAATAACGCAGATCGTTATGGAAGAAGAAATCCATGAACTCTTTTAAAAGTTTTTGCTGGTGAATTGTAATTTATTGTGAATTATAATTGAGCATACCACAAAACACTTTAAGCGAGTTTGTTACTTCCGCGAAACTCCAGCTTTTGATGTTTTTTTGAATTATTATCAATATTGATCATCAATGGCCAATGATGAATAATGAAATTCATTTTATATTGTTATGAGGAATTCATGAATAAATGGATAAAATAAATGATCATCAACGGTCAGTTATCACCGATCATCAAAATATTATCTTCGCTCAATATTACCGTATCACTGATCATTGATAATTTTATTTTTCATTCTATCAATCCATTCCATATTACAATATACTCTGTCTTTGACTTATAAGTACAACTGAATCAATAATAATAATTGTTGATTATTGATTTATTGCAATTTGACTTCATTACTGTACCACAATGTATCAAGAACTATTAAAAAAAAGCTTCAACCAATCACAGAGTACAGAATAAAAATAGCCTTCATTTTATTCTATTTAACTCTTTTTCATTCCATGCTCTGTGGAGCTAATAAGTGACAATTAGGAATATGTAATTCAAGACATGTTCTCTTGTCTTACATGTGAAATTTCACAAGGTATGAATAAAGTTCTGGGTAGAATCAAGGCAAAAGACATCAAGTAATAACAAATAAAACTATATAATATCACAGACATATTATTTGTACACATAAAGTTTTGGCTTAAATCTTAATCTCTAAGCAGCCACATAGATAATACAGTACTGCAGTTATAAATAAATGGAATGAACACTAAATAGCTTAATAATTATTTAAATTGATACAGCTATCCAATGGAAACTAATAGAAAAATGAAAGCTATAATGTAAAATTGTGAACGTTTGAGAATTTTTGCTTTGACATATTCAGGAAAAAGAATCATACATTTCTATTGAATAGAGATGGTTAGATCCCGACCTGATAATACATTTGACTGGAATTTAATCCAATTTGATTTTAATTAAAATCAACTTTGATTATATGTTATAGTTTTACTTCGCTCTTCGTTTTATTTTCATTACCCTTAACTGAGAAATTGAAAGAGAGAGTTGGTATATAAAATGATCAATGGTGAGAAAATTCATTCACCCAATGTAAACACAATATTATTATGTAACAGCTCTTCATCAAACATACAACTTTTTTATCGCTCCAGTCTATTTTTAAAAAGTACACAATAAAGATCTTTGGTATTGTTTAACTTTACTATGATCTACTCAATGATCAAACGCCTAGTACAGTTGTTAAATATTTATCTTTTCAGAATAAATATTATGCGTAGGAAGTGATGATATCGGACCTACTTCTCACTAAAATCTAATTACTGAAATAAAATAAATTATCAGTTCATGTGGCTTCAAAAATGAATAAATAGTATAAATAATTAATAATATCATTGCATATCTGCTGGTAATAAATACTCTGTAAATAATATAGTAAATAATTAAGTATAAAATAATCTCAGCAGCTAATATTTAGTAGTATTTAATAACTTATATTACTTACATCCAATCTGGATATTATCAATAATAATAACAAGATATCTAATCAATAGTCAATAATCGATAATAAATATTATATGAATAGGCTATCTACCGGTAATAGAAATAAAAAACGTAGAATGAACAAATGAGAATGAATGTCTTTTAAGATCATAGATATGTGGTCCTGATTTTACTATTAAATTCCTATCTATTCCAGAAAATAGACTGGAATTTCAATGGAGGAAGCTGTAAGCATTGGTGTAGAAGAAATCTCAGCTTTAAATTAATAGGAACTACAGGAAACGTGGAGAGGAATTCACAAGTTGTAACTTGTGAGTAATATGGTAGACATATGTTTGAGATAATATACATACTAAACGTTCAGTATAGAGGCTTGAAATCTAATTTGATAAACTAATGGTATACAGTTAAAATAAATATTATTCTATCTTTTAATGAGCATACACACTTATTTTAACTTATAATAAATTAATTTACTTCAAGAATATTCCCGATTGCACAGAAATTAATACATTTTCAATAACACAAAAATAAAAATTGCCATTCTGACTACTGGAGAGGAACTGTGAACCATTTTTATATTAACATTTTCTAATCTAGCACAGCCCGGATGTAAGCTCTATCATTTAAAAATTTCTAAAGTGTAATGGAAAGAAAATTGCATCATAATAATGAGAGATTTCAAAGATTTTAGACTTTCTGGCTAGAAGTGTGATAAATTTGAACAGCTTAGGTTACTTATAATACTCAAATTACTCATATTATATTTGAAAATATTCTAATTGGTTCTATATTGGCTATTTACATATTACAATATCTTCTACTATTACGTTTGTACTTTAAATTCAGGTGATTGAAACTGCGACTAAAATATGTTTGAAAGCTAGTATTTTAAAATTATTTTATTGGCTATGAACTAGATAATGTGCTCTAAGATAGATAAAATTATTGTGTTCGTAAATCTGAAAGAGGATTAATGGCTATGATAGAAATTATGTCAATTTATATATTGTCTGAAAAATAATGAGAAATTTACATTTAAGTGATGTGAGAGTATCAACTATTAATTTTTGTCTACTGACGAATTGCAGTCTTTTTGTAGTCCGATAAGAGTTTAATCTACTCATGATGCTCAAAAATAGCTGAAGCGTAGTAAGCTTATCCCTATCTTACTCTATCATAAATATTACTATTTTACTGAAAGGGTAAATTATTTACTATTCTTACCTACTAATAAATAACTACTATAATATATCATAATTACCATTTCCAATTCATTTCACAGCTCGCTGCTCAGAGATTGCCTGATTGAGAATCCATTAGAAGCATTGAAAATTGCTCTCAAGATGTTGATCCACTTTTGGTGCGCTCTGATTCTGAGGTCACAGCCTGTTCATTGCGACGTAGAGAGGAGGCAATCTCTAGTATGATGTGTTCGAGAAAGAATGAATGTGTTCAATGGTCATTTGGGAGACATCTTTGTCGTAAGATCTCTGAATAATTAGATACATCCAAGTGGTGATGTCCAAGATGGTACTTTTTGGGTAGCCTCGATTTCCTGGGTGATGCTATTGAATCATCTTCCACTGTAATTGATGCTTGATGCTCCAAAGCCTCCTTCTTGATTGGTTGATTTTAAATTCAGCTTGAAACCTTCGGTGATTCACTGAGGTCGGCTTCCTCAGCATCCTGTCTTGTGAAGTAGCACCCATATTCAATGGGCAGTTGAGTGGTCCTATTATTGGTTTTATAGAAAACTTCAAGCTCGACCGTAGCTTGTACACACTGGAAGGCGGAGTCACAGTCTTTGCAGGAAGTGGGCTTGCAGACGACCTTTTGGATCCTCTGAGGAATGCGTGCTGGGTCGTAGTCCTCCTTCACTTCAAATGGGCACCGGGTGATGCCTCCAAGTTGTTTGAGAGGTCGCGGCTCTGGAGTTTCGGCTGAAACTGGAGCCGATCCAGCCTTCCTGGAGAAGATGGCGATAACGAGGATGACGATAAATGCGATCATAGTAACAGACAACATGTTTTACACGAGCTGTTCACACAAGTTGTTGAAATACTAAACTATTACAGAAGTACTAATAAAACACTTTTGTAGGTGGTTCTTCAATCCAATGTGTGCTCAATGCTAGTGGATTAATTTCTGGCTCACAACAGCGCTGAGCTATGGTTTTATGTCTCGTCCCTTCCGACTTCATTCATGCTGTTTCCTCAAGCGCCGGTAAGTGACGTCACACACCGGCAAGCGTTCCAATACGCACCTTTCCTCCTTTGCTGCGTCACATACGTTTTACTTTTCCCATCGGGTCGTATCCATGACGTAGAATTTGTCAACTTGAGTTGTGGTCAGTAAGCATCTACATAGCGTATTATGCTATTTTCGTGATCAACCTGATTATTTTTGTTGCTAAAAGTCTAAATTCGACCGCAGGTGAGCGTTTACTTTTATCGGCCACTACAGCTATCCGTCCCTGGAGGTGTGTCCCTTCACGCTATGAGTCTGTCATCTGGCTTCCATGCCGTATGCTGGTGCGTTTGCATGTTTACCAACAGATAGGGCTGGCCCGGGTAGCCGTGACTTAAGGGCGCCGCGTGTCAAACAAACTGGAGGTTTTTTCTTTTCTTAAGAATATTAAATGGTACCGTACTGTATTAGTATAGATTTGAGAACAACAATATATAATAGTTGGTGAATGTGAACCGAGTGACACTATTTAAAAAAGGTTGTCAGTCTTAAGATTAAATTCAGGGTGTATTTTTAAATTAAGCTAAATCTTTCTTTCACTTGCCAAGGCGCCATGCGGCCGCGCAATACCTGTGTTAGATAAAAACTATCAATTTTTGACTCTTAAAATGTTAAAAGCTGTTCTTGGTACTCATCTAGAATCTTGAATTAATCTGAAACATACATGCCACGTTGTACAAAAACGTTGTACTTGAGAAACAGTAGGCCAGTTAGTTAAATTTTGGAAATCGTTAAATTCGAGCTCAAACGCTAAAAAAATGCTGAATTTAAAAAAATCAATTTTGGGGGTAACATAAGTAGTATTTTGAAAACTTTCCTCGCTTAATTCGTTTGCCTTGGCGTGAAAGGAGGGAAATTTGTACAAAATGCAAGAAGACATGGCTCAAAGAACCATGTATGCCGTACTATTCGAACTGTCCGAGCCGTCTGGCTCTTTTAAATGACAGATGTACCTTGAGTGAAAAAATTAATTAAAAAAATTGCTAATTTTGGGGCGAATTTCGAAACACATTTTTGTACGCGTCTCAAACATACGTAAAAATACTTTTGTACCAAATTTGAACTTTTGACATTGTTGTTTTTGAGAAATGTTGAAAAAACTATTTTTGTCAGATTTGGGGAAACGTTCATAATATTTTCTTAGTAGGCATCTGGGACCCTCAACCGAATAGAACAGGTAGTCTATACCAAATGTAATTTTTTATTTTTTAACTGTAAATAGTACTCAAGAAAAGCGGAAAAATAATCACTTAACTTTCCAAAATCGTTTATTTTGCTCATAATTTGGAGAAAATTTCAAAAGTTTCCTGTTACATGCGTATGTGTCCCTCAACTGTACATGTACAGTATTTGAGAAAAGCTTAAAAAATAGTTCAGTTTTCAAAAACCGTCAATTTTGGGCGAACTTTTGTAAATTTTTTGAAACCGTTTCTTAGCAGGCGTTTAAGGGCCTCAATTAATTATCCTATTCTGACTTTCATATTTATATGGTTTATTATTTCGGAGATCCCTGTAGGAAGGGGGGGGGGAGAGTAACACAAAGGATCCTTGCTTGGGGGTAGATTTTTCCTTAAGCCCTGCCAACAAAATGGCATTTATTGAAAGACTGATGTCTATTTTACAAAGGGTGTTTTAATCGTTTTTTGATTAATGAATCACCATAAATTAAAACATTTTTTGTTCAACAATACCCTTCTTTGGATAAGCTGAAAGTACAAATTGTAAAATAATTTATTTCTAGTTCAGTTACTGTATTTACTTTTTCAGATTCAGTAATCTTGCAATTGGAATGTGTTTATCATGTGCTGCCAGACAGCAAGAATTTATTGGGTTTATTTACTTATTCATGCTCTAGTTTTTTCTCTCATTTCTTACAATTTAAAACTCTCTATTTCTAAGGTAGCCATTTTGATCAATTCATTGATTGCCTTTTTTCGGAGGTCTGAGACCAGTTCATGGGTAATGAGCTGGATTTACAGTTTGAGATGGGTTCCAAACCAACGGAAATTATCCACCTGATTACCAGTAATGGAAGAGTCGTCTTCTCTTTTATTTTTCAGTCATGTGTGCGCTTCTTTCTTTTATCACTATTCTTACATTCTCTTTTGAAATATTTCATTTTCTTCTTTTTTTGTATTTTGTTTTATTGTAGTTCTATGAATTTCATTTACAGGCTCACTCTGCATGAAGACTTTTTTTATATATTCAAATGTTATTCCTGTTATAACTGCACAAATCGTATATCTACACAGATTTGTTCCATTGTGGGTAAATTTTCTCCAAATATAATTTTTGATTCTCATACTGTTCTAAGTGTATGGAAATAAAATTTGATTTGATCGATTTCTGAAAAAAATATTTTTTATTGCAATGATTTTTGCTTGTGTGGGTACCTAAACTAGAAAACCATCAGATTTTGGACCATTGATATTTTTTTTTAATACGGATGATGACTGATGACCACACTTGAGCCTGAAATATGTGCGTCAGTAATAAGGCGAATGATTACACAAACATGCTAGACTGAACAGGAATCTAACTGTGACTGCAGGAGTGGAAATGGGCATTATTAAAAATTTATATAAAGTTACTGTAGCATGATTACACATCTCAATTTTCATTATTTTACTGCTCTATTAAAATGTTACCATATTTACTCTAATTTATAATTCCCTATACAATAAGAATAGTATGCTAATGATGATAGTGAACTACCCAAGGTGTCCATACCTCACACGCCTCTCACTAAAATCAACAGCTGGAAGTATTATCTCCTTTATTAATGAATAAGTATCAATCTCATTCAACTCAATATTCTATAGAAACATTTCCACGGATAGTTTTTTATATTGCTGATAAGTCCGAGACTTGTGCGTGGTTAATTAAGTGAATGATAACATATAGATGCCAGATGGAGGAGCGGGATTTGAACCCACGACCGCTGAAACGACAGTAAGTTGAAGTTGTGACGCCCCTACCAACTTCGCTAAGCGGCACGCCATTCAAATTTATTTACAAACAACAGAAAACGTTCTTGATTTACAGCATTAATAACATGATCTTTGAAAAAACGAAGAGAAACATCTTAAATGAGGGGTTTCCGAGAGTAAATTTTGGAAGGGAAATACCAGCAGGAAATTAATTCAAAAACGTGTCACGGCTCGTTTAAAAAAATATAAGTTATACAGGTTTTTTCCAGGAGCTACAAGTTTTTTATAATGCAGTCATTAAGCTATAAGCACCCTATTATTGACTTGGGATGTGATTGTCACCTTTTTATATTGGCACAAAGGACGTATTATACGTTATCTTGATTGAAGCAAAAGCAGTCACTTCAGCAGAATCTCAGCACTGCAATTTCTCTTCAGTCATCTCTTTATTTTTTTCCTGTGCTATTTTCCCATGTCTCAAAAAAAATCAGTAAACGATAGTAAAACCTATTGGAGACTGTTGTTCACATCAAAGTCGCTGGCTTTGCTGTGTAATGTCTGTAAGAAAATTATTGATCTTGTTCTTGAAGAATAAAATTATTATAAGATTATTCTAATAAAGGATCTGAAGTGCAGTAAAAATATGTGTAAATCATTCAATATCATGGAACATGGATAAAAATCTCCTCTCAATATAGCATTTCTCATCAATTTCAACAATCTACTTTCCAATGTCCAAGCACCAAAGCAGAAAGGCTCAAGTTTTTTTTTAGTGGGTCTGACACTGAATTATTTAACCCCCCCCCCCCCTAACAAATGCGAGTAAAGGGTCTTCTTGTTTAACGGGTTTTCAACAGTTTGAAGCATGCTTCTGTGTTTAAAACATATATAGCAGAATCTAGCAGAAATCAAAAGTTATGAGCGTTGCCGGGAAAACATACTGGAGGACTGGAGCAACCACAGCAGCAATGTGCTGTAACTACAAAATTATCCCATCATTTCACAGCTCAACTATTTTAAATGAAATAAAATAAAACTTGTTGGAAAGAAAGCAGTTTGTTGAAATAAAATAGAATTTGTAGTAAGTAGATGAATTAAATTTATTCAATTGCTTCCCAAAATCTAAGCCAGCTTTTCACGGACCAGAGTGTTGAACTCACTTGATATGTTCAAGGCCAAGGTCTTCTCGCATCCAACTTGACCCAGAGCCAAGAGGGCTCCGTTATTACTGTCAGTTATGTAACATGCTGAAAATGTAGCAAGAATGCATTATTACCGTAAGTTATGTAACATTCTGTAAATCCAGCTAAGAATGCTGGAAAGTAAACGTCACTTCTTTTTATTCGCAAGAAAAATAACTGTTTTCTTTTTGTTAGAAGTATTTAACTTGTCAATGCTTTGATTTTTCAGATTACCTGAACAACAATAAAAATAATAACAGATCGCAACTTTAATCTATGTATAGCATTGAAGGAATGCATTCCGTATACTTTTATTCAACCACTGCTCCCATTCTCTTATTGATGTCCTTCACTTACCCTTTTCAGTTGGACCTCTTATCTCTCTACAAGTCATAGAAACTCCTTTGCTCCCTCCTTCATTTATTTCATAATTTTTTTGAATAGCACCTTGACTGATGACTGTAACCTCTTTTCCATCTATCTCATTGGGTTCCAATTGGTAACTTTTAGACCAATCTATAATCCCGATAAATATGAATACATAATAATTTTTGTCTCAATGTTTTATTTAGTCAACCAATTACAAAATTTGCCTTACCATGATTGTTTTCTCAGTTTTTTATTCACAGGTATTGGAACCTGAAATTACCAGCCTCGAGGTGGATGCCTATTTTTAATATTTTTCCTGTGACTAAATGTTTTGAAGTTTTCATTATTTTCCTCTGACTCATGACTTTCTTTATGCTCAACAGGAGGAAAGGCAACAAAGTGATTCAGATTGCTGTAATTATTACAATATTTATTTTAAGTCGATGACGACTTGAATTGTTCATATGTGATTAAAATAAAAGAGAACAATGTCAGATGTAGGATACATTAGGCTTGAAATCCAAGTTTTGTAATCAGAGCAATATGAATGCAATTTTTTTAATCTATATAAATAAAATTAGAGTTTTGTCTGTACATTTATCAGAATTGTATATTTTTTGGTTATTTTTACGTTTTATATATTAAATAAGCCGAAAATAGTCTTATCTCACTTTCTGTCTGTCTGTCTGTCTGTCTGTCTGTCTGTCTGTCTGTCTGTCACGGCCGCAAAGGCATTTTTCGCGGCCTTCTCCTCAAAAACGAGAGCATCGATCGGGATTTTAGTTATTGAACAGTATTGAACGGTTTATTGACAATGTCTTTAGCTATAAAAAACTAAATTAACTTTTTTTTTAACAGAGTAATAAACGTTTAAAAACCAAGTGTTTTGCGATTTTGGATACATTTTACGCGGCCTTCTCCTGAAAAACGAGAGCATCGATCGGGATTTAAATTATTTATCAGTATTGAAAACCTTTTTGACAATGTCTTTAGCTATAAAAAACTAAATTAACTTTTTTTTAACAGAATAATAAACGTTTAAAAACCAAGTATTGTGCGATTTTGGATACATTTCTTCCAAGTTTCATTACCACATAAGAATAAGAACAAATCACGTAATTTATCATGATATATCAATCAGCTGTTCTCAAATATAAATGGTGGGCCCTTCGCGGCGTTATTTACGCTGTCTGCAGACTTGTGTAGTCGGAGCATTGCAGTCTTTTAGGAAACATATGTCTGGTGACTCAAAGCTCATCTAATGTTTTATCAATTATTTCTTTGTTGAAAAAAAAACAAAATTTTCTAATTTAAATTTATCAAAACAAAGATTAACATTTCAGGAAGGTGCGGTTTGTGCTAGGCTCTTGGGAATTCGCCAGGTAGCACTATTATTACCACATAAGAACAAATCACGTAATTTATCATGATATATTAATCAGCTGTTCTCAAAAAATATTCTCTCCGATACCTGTCACTGAATTGCTGACGTTCTAAGTTGTTTACTAAGTTGTTCACACGATACAGTTTTTGTGCGGTACAGTGAATTTGCTGTATCAGTTATTTTGCAGTGCTTTCGTTTGCATGTACATTTCATATTGTATGTTCACACAATACTGTTTCGACTGGATCCAGTAAAAAAGCTGTTCTAGCCGATTTCTACATTCGGTTTTGTCTTCGAAAACTGTATCACTAAAATCAGCTGTACCGCAAAATAACTATCCGTATCCGGTGACACATGTATTGTACCGGTAATGGATATGTACAAACGATATGCTTATTACGCTGGAAGCAGTCTTCAGATCGTCAGCATTGATCTTCTTCATTGATATTCTTCAGCATTGATCTTCTTATTAGTGAATTCCAGTGTCCAGAAGTGGGAGATATTAATTGTGAAAATTTAATTTCTCTAATATATGAGAGACCCGCCTTGTGGGACAAGACTTAAGATTAATATAAAAATAATGAGAGAAAAATGTGTAGAATATTGAAACCAGAATTTGCGTACTTTGATCAAAATTTAAGAGAAACCTTCAGTAAGAAACTTATTTAAAAAAATCTTATACAAATAAAAAAATCTTACACAAATAATCCTGGACTGGAATAAATAAAACTGAACTGGAAGCGCAATGGTGGGAGTTGCTGGTCTCCTATAGGGCGCCTCCCCAGGTGGCGGATTGGGGGATGCCTCCTAGATATAGGTGGTACCGGGGAAATGAAATACCCGTGGTGGACCAAAACCAGCATAGAAACTGCTGCCTTGCAGATGGAGGTCAATGGAAATCCAAAGGCTAGGGGAAGAAAACCCCAATAGAAAATTGACTGCTGCCTTGTAGTTCAGCATTGGTTTGTTAAAGGCTAAGGAAGGAAACCTGAAAAAATTCCCTGGTCCTCCAGGTTGGGGGTTGGATGTGGGGCTAACTCCCCCACTCCATAAAAAAAACATTTGTTATGGAAGCACAAAATGATAGGAACGGACGGCCCTCAAGGAATTTAGTAAAGGAACAGACATTTAAACGATCGCTGGATAAGGACCGTTAGCGACAATTAATAGTGCAGGCCATGACCCGTCCTGGGTTGTAGTGCCACTGAAGAAGAAGAAGAAGAAGAAGAAGAAGAAGAAGAAGAAGAAGAAGAAGGAAGCGCAATGGAAGAAGGAGGAGAGCACAGCAATAAGCAGCAAAGCCGGACCGTGTGAACATCACAGTACAGTTGACGCCGTACAGTAAAAAAACCGTACCGCAAAAAAACTGTATCGTCTGAACGGGGCCTAAGCTGCTACTGTAACGACTTCATGATCGTTGCTATCAAAAAAGCCGAAACATATTTAGTCTTATTTCTAAACATAATCCGTACGAAGGACGGGCACAATAGCTAGTCTGGTATAAAATTCTTCAATATGTTACCACAAAAAGTTAAAGAATTACCCCTGGTAAGATTTAAAACCAAAATAAAATCATGGCTTGTTCCCAACCCTTTTTACTCCATAAATAAGTTTGAGGAATCCAATATCAACTCCATAATAGTATAGACATAATTATAATAGATTATATTGATATAGGCCTTGGCCTTTTGCCTGTGTGTGATTTTATTGTTAATATAATGTGACAGCGTTAGCTTATGCTCTTTTATTGTTGTGTATTTATGATTTTGTGACTTACTATGTGTATAATAATTGTGACCTGTATTTAAGTTGGCCTGTTTACTGTAATATTGTATTTATGGCTCAAATAAATCATTGAATCTTTGAATCATTTACAATGATATTAGATATAAATATCTAAAAACCCAAGTATCTTTATAGGCTACGGTTATCGCTGATTTACTTTCAGCTCTTCGCTATTTAAGCATTTTACTCAAAATTATATAAACGAATCAATTAAAACCTCTATTAAAACTACATTATCAGTATAATAAATGTATGGTGTTAAGCTTTCCACCTCATATTACTTTCATATTACTCAAATCACAAGAAATTACAAGCAGTAAATTCCATCTACAAGAAAGAGATTTCATAATTTTTCATGTTACTTTCTAAATTCTTCTACTCCATCATGTATAAAACCGTGAATTTTGGCAAATATTGGGAATTTACAGTTATTTTATGAAAAAGTGTACCTTTTTCTCTTGTGGAAGATAATACTGAGCCTTCCAAAAAGGCATTCGGCACTCATAAGTCTCAAACCCATGTAGGTATCAACAGCTAAAAACGTAAATTTTCATTACTCAGAAGAAAATTGGTTCTTTTTTATTGCCTGACGGTCTAGGACCAAATTCAATAGATTGATTAAATTCATCGCTTATAAATCACATTTTTTCAATTTGATGAATATGTAGATGAATTCATAGCTAACTGTGATAATTAAATTCTGACAAAGTTAAAATCAATATTCATAAACATCTATGCAATTGTGTGTTAAGATTGAAATACACTCATAAACTGGTTTCTTCGCACATCTTGGCTAGGCTACATTAATATTTAGGTTAATTAACTTTTTAGGTTTAGACCTTCTTTCAATTATTATTTATTGAGATTGGATTTATAATTTCATTTCCCTCATCCGACTTTATCTTATATTCGATTGACTGAATTTTTAGTAAATTTAACAACGAATTGAATTTAAAAAACATTGTTCTCAAATTTCAAATTAAAACTTGAAATGGTTCGTGCAGTTCATTAAATACAGGCAATCAAATATAAGTTGGAGTACGATAAAAAAGAGAAGTAAATCAATGGAAATAGATTATTTTTTATTATCTATTGTAATAGCTTCCAAGATTTTCTTCTATAATATTGTAAAAAGCTTCCATAATTTGGATATGCTGTAATTTCGTTCAATTAGCCCTACTCATATGTCACAGAAAATTAGATATTTTATGATTTTTTCAACTTTTATTTGATGTCAAATGTTTGAACAACCTTCAAGTTAATAAAATATTTAAAAAACTTGTCACAGCATATATCCAAGGTTGAAAGAGATTCAAACTCGTTACAGCCAGAGTCTTATCAGAGACAAGCTCTGTAACTGACTGCGTTACCACGGCAGCTTCGATAAATGTGGTTTAAACTGGCTTATTGTGAATACAAAACAGTGTTTTGAGGCTCATTCTATAAATAAATAGTCTTTGCATCAACTGCATTGGTTAGGAAATTTATTGGAATGTTGGCAGGAAAATAAACCCATAACAAGCCCATATTAGGCTCTCCAACTGTACCCTGTTTATATGTGTATGAATAAGCTACTTTATATGTGAAATGGAGTGATATTAACCAAAATCTTGGCGTACACGATTATAACACAAGAAGCCGAGGAGATTATCACTTGGTGAGACACAATAGTAGCTTATTCAAACAAAAACCTAGTTATATTGGTAGGAAACTCTACAACAAGCTACCGCAGTTTTTAAAGAGTCTTGAAAATATAGAAATATTTAAATAAGAACTAAAATAAATTTTTAGTTGATAAAGCTTTTTATAGTGAACAAGAGTTTCTTTCAAATCAAATTTAAGCCTCCTCACCTGAACTAATTAATATAGTAATTATGGTACCGTAACTAGTGTATAAGATAGTATAATATATTGTTAATCTGACTTGTCTTATACTCCATAACTGGAGTCTTCAAGACGTAATCTACAAAAAAAAAAAAAAATATATATATAAGAATTTAAACGTACTTTGCAACATCAATTTATTCTTATATCTTCATCTAAGGCTATATCTAATTTTTATATTCCATTCTTATCGTAATTTGTTTTCTTTTTAAACAAAAAAGGTTTTTCCTAGACTTTATCCTATTTTATTCCAATTATAATTGTTCAAATGAAAATTTTTTGGTGTTTAAATGCGAGGATATGACATGATTATATTATGACTAGGCTTTTGTATAGTGGCCACTGTAATTATATGGTTAACAAATATTGGGATTACAGGCGTAGAGTACTTTGCCCTTTAACATTTGGTGTTAGCAGTTTTAGCATGCTACAAGTTCTATGTCCCACTTTTCCGTTTTTAGTTTGGTCAGAATGTGGGCAATATTTTGCCTATAGAATGTCACACAAAATGATGGGACTGATCTACTCTATTCAGTACTATATTGCGTGCCACAGGTCGAGTTGTAGGCCTAAGACTTTCCCAGGGGATCTCATCTATGAGTAGAGTTATTAGCATGCTGTAAATTAACTATTGTATGCTGTAATTAACTACTGTATATTGAAAACCGTCTGATAATCAAATTGCACTCGATTTATTTCAATAATGGGTTCAGACTTGAATTATCATTTTTTCAAATACAAAGTAGGCTTATGTATGAGAACAAAAAGTACCTATATTTTGTGGAACTTGTATTGGGCTCGGCTATATGTATAGGTTATAATATATACTACTTTAATATATATATAGCCTAATACAGTATTATAACATAGTAGGTCTAAATATTTTATTCTGAACATCGGGAAAGTCTCATTCCAACAGCATTTCACTGCAATCAATTCACATTCACTATTACATTATTAGTAATTCAAGAATTTGATCTCGGATCCTCGGAATGAAAACGTTCCTACTTTTTGAAATTTGACATTGGCAGAGATCTTTTCTAATGTGTTCTAGAGAAGAAGAGGTAGAAAGTCAACGCTCCCATCATATAAGCTAATGCGAATAGTTCACAAAAACCAGTTTTTTTACTATATAAAATTATTTCAGCATTTCAAATTATGTAACTATCATCAAAGAAGAACTTGTATGAGTATTTGTATTTGAGTGATTGTGTTGAAGTATTTGAAAAACAATGCAGTATGATTCGTATGACTTGTATGATTCACTTCCTTTTCATTTCTGTTTTAATCTACTGTCGTGGGCATTTCATTCATTCATTAGAATCACTTCATTCAATAGGAGCAACTGCCAAAAAAAGAGAAAAAAAAACAGATTCCTTTGTTAACCACAAAACATATCAGTGATTTTTCTCATTCAAATTCCAAACAGCTCTGACCGCAGACATCAAGTGTCTGAACAGGAAAGATGAACAACGAAATCTAGAATAACCAGATACTCAAAAAGAAAGAAGAGTAATGGAAAGAAGAACGCGTGATTATGGGGAAGTGCGGTTATGGCCCCTTTTTTCACTACGTCACAACTGATACGTCGTGGGCAAAGGTGAAACGTCACTACTGTAGCACAGTATTGAGAGAGTTTTCCTCTTTCGTCACTGACAAAAAATAATAAAAAAGAATCTGTGCATGCCAGCCGTTACTATATAGCTATGCCTACAGCAGTCTTAAATAACCTAGGTCATTGAATTATTTCGTATTTGTCTATTTTAGTCTACATAAATAAAAGTATTATTTAGCGTATTTTCCACTAAGCAAGATAAATATAATGTGAGTTGCGGCATCGCTCCAGATATCTACTGCAATAATTTTATTCATCAAATTTGATACCACACAGTGTTCTTGAGAGCTTGAAATTTTTCAGAGGACTTGCTGCCAAATCGTACCAGCTATTGGGTTGAATTTAATCTAATTTAATTCGTTTCTCTTTCACTTGTTTTTTTTAAATAAAAAGTTAGTAAATGTTGCGGGTTGTGGAATTTTTAAAACGTGTTTCTTTCTGATTTAATTTTCAAATTTATTCAAATTAAACAACTTGAAATAAATTCGGTATCAAAATTCCTGGACTCGATTGTCTTCTTTTTTCAATTAAAAAGCTTATATTAAGAATAAAAAACACCTTTTTAATTGCGACTAGTGTTTTCCTTTCACCAACAATTATTCGTAGTCAGATCATTGAGTACCATAGGTGGCCAAAATTACCTTGCAAAACTTCTATTACAGGTTTATAGATATAATTGATAACATTCACACCAGTTAATCAGTTTCATTCGAGGTACCTCTGTCCCAAGTTTATAAAAATCAAGGTTGTTTCATTTTTAGCAACTGGAAAAGGGATGGGGTATGTGGTTTCTCAGTTTAATATCATTGAACTTAAATCAAATTTATTTATGGGTCATATCAAATTTATAACCCATAACATTGTCAGTAGATCAAGATATAGAGTCAAATCTTTGAACTGCAAAAACCTTTACCGATTTCCAGAAGGAGAAGGTTCTCAATTCAACCTGTTATTTTAATGTTTGCTCGACTACTCAAGCACTATTGAACTGACATATTTATTTATAAACTTTCAATGGAAGCAACAGGTGAAAATGCCCAAGTATGCCTCCTTAACACAGCAAAATGATACAAAAATATCAAATAAAAGTAAAATAGAATAAAGTTGTACAACTTATGAGTACATATAAACTAAGGAAACAACAATTGTCTTCTTTTTTCAATGATCAAAGTTTATCAAATCAAAGTAAATCAAAGTTTAAAGGGGGAGTATGGATGAGGTGATGAGAGAGATGAAAGATGATGTTGAGGAGGAAAAAGACAGTGGAGATAATGACAGTTATGGCTGAGAAAAATATGCTTTTCGTCTTCTTTGAACACAAATTTAAACCCAATCCAAGCAGAGAAATCAATAAATCATCTCTTAGATGGAAACCCACTACATCACTGCAGGTCACCCACCCCACGGCTGTAGGTAAGTTCGAGTTAGTAGATGGGATCTAGTTAGGCCACGGGCTAGAAAACTTTTCCTTCATCTTCGACAAAGCATTTGTGAGCGATAGCCTGTTGCATCTCTGCTTGATTGTATTTTTGTCATGAATACATAAATAAATGTCTATGGAATACTATAGAATTTACTAATTACAAGTGAGGGCTTATTTGAGGGTTTCAAAATCCTTTTAAAGCTATACATTATATCAAAGACCTCCCACTGAATTTCATCGGACATCGATGAATTTCTTTGTTAATGTTTAGCAATATATAATGGAATTGTAACACTTTCAAAAAACGTACTTTCTAAACTCAATCGGAATGACTCAAGCACAAGAGACAAGTCATTTTGTTACAGTAGGCCTAAAATGAATGTATTGTTACGGATTCTAATGGCTAGAATAAAGGCTGGCAACACTAAGGTTCACACTTGCACTTTATTCACACAAACTAGTCTATTTACACACACTAATTGCAAGTTCAATTAATAAAGAAAAACAGATCAACAAATGACAAGCTAATACTTATTTTCAATAATTATTTACAAGAATTAATGAACAATTAATTACAGGCCGATCAACAAGAGTTCAATAAACTGTACAATAATGTGGAAAGAAATGATAATAAGAGCAACTAAACATTCATAAAACACAGTCCAAAACGTTATTTGACAGTCCCAAATAATATCACTTGACACAACGTCATTAAACTGTTAGTAAGCTGCACAAATAGTAAACACTTGTCTCTGCACTTTACACTGAAATCGAGCACTGTTTATTACAACGGCACGAGATCGTCTCTCACGCGAGTTTGTAAGAGTAACTCACTGGTTCATGTGATCTCCTTTATATAGTTGTCATAATTCCTAGTACTGGAGGCTACTAGCAGCTTTGAGAAATCCATGGAAGGTCATCAAACATAGTAGAACAATTAGGAAGTGTGTAGAACTGAGGAGAAGCAAGGAGAAGCTTCGACGGCTCTCAACTTAGTGTGAGAGATGCAGATTTGAAGAATAAGAGTAACGGAGACATGTGAAAAGCAAGAGAATGAAGATTCAGATTACAAGTCACGTTCGTCTATGAATGGAACGAGGTAGGCTACGTAGAACAAGTGCGTAAATAACTGCTTGTTTTGCTTTCGTAACAGTATTTATTAAATGCCTCAAATATCTTTTAAAATGCTATTTTAGAGGAGCTATTCCTGAAAAAATCCGATACGGGAATCAGGACTCACTTTTCATGAGAAAAGTCTTTCATTCCCTGCATATTTACCTGAAATTCACTGCAGAATTTCTTATCACTACCAAGCTGATGCATATCAACAATGACTCAAGCACTAGAGCGTTCAGGCCTCTATAATGTGCTCACTGCTCAAAAGAATGGATTGAAGCTTTTCTAAACATGAGAATAGAATATGATTTTAGGGGGATTGATTCTCAACATTTTTACGAGTACGTTAGTACTCGTATATACTAACTTTATCTAATACCTTTTGATTTGTGCACTCTTTCAGTACAATAAGAAAAAAAGAAATGGACTTCAATGAAATGATAATAGAAAATTACTTGATAAAATTTTGAAATAAAGTATTCACTTTAAACTGAGAAACTTTTAAATTTAATACTTTAACCTTTGAAGTCGGAGCCAAATTTTTCATAAACACTTGAAATATTATACAGAATTTTGATAAACTCAGAAAATATTCAGCGCCGACTTCAAAAAACTACTTTTATCAAATTGAAAACTTTGAAAACATGAGAAATTTCTTATACATTATAAAAAATTAAGCAAATTTGCAAATCAATATTAAATATAGATTGAAGTAACTAAAAATCTGACTATAAGGGAAGTTAACAAACTAAGTAAAATCCTACAACTCTTTGTTGAATAAAAACTTCAAAAACACTTTATGTCTCACGTTATGGCGTGACGACCGTTTCACTCTGTTGTCAAGAGCATCGTCAGACGACCCACAGTGCACTCAGTGTACTTATAATATTATTTTATGTAAATTCGTCGGATCCTTGGACACTCCGTTGTATTGGTTTATTAACCATGGCTCTATACGAAGAACAGATTCTATTTAAAAGATGATTTATTGATTTCTCTGCATAGATTGGGTTTAAATTTGTGTTCAAAGAAGAAGAACAAGAAGAAGAGGGAAAAGAAAAAGAAGAAGAAAAAGGAGGAGGCGGAGGAGTAAGAGGAGGAGAAAAAGGAGGTGGAAGAGGAGGTGGAGGAGGAGGAGGAGGAGGAGGAGGAGGAGGAGGAAGAAGAAGAGGAAGAGGAGGTGGAAGAGGAAGAGGAAGAGGATGAAGAAGAGGAAGAAGAAGAAGGTGACAGATTCGATTGACTGGCTTGACTTTTGACCGTGACCCATTTCATAGTGAATTTCACGGAGTTGGTTTATTTGTTGCCTATTGGATCTAAAAGACAAGGTCAACTGGTATGGTGGTAGTTTCGCTTACGGCTGGCGAGGTGCATTGCCGTAGCTGGAAAACAGAATGATAACACTGCTCATGTTATTGTTTCGAATAAAATACAACATAATATTGCTCTACTAATGGCTTACAGGGGTTCTTTTTCTGCTGATGATTGAGTAAACAAGCAATTCATCGAACGATCTTAAGTGAATCTGATAATTAGTTGACTGGCTTTCGCCCGAAAACGAGCGCCTGGAGGATCTTTGGATCTGTTGGCCTAACGTTTCTATAATGTCTCATAGTCGTGGAAATAGAAGAAAATAGAAAGTATGGGTTTTCCAGGAAGTAAGAGTACAAGATCTGTGTAGGACATAAACGTTTTTTGTTTTTCTGAGTGACACGGCTGCTGTTTGGAGGGGTTAAAATTAGCCATTGCGCGCCTCAGTAGACTGGAAAACGACGTAAGAACAGCATAAAACCTCATACAGTTTATTGTCTATTTATTCTGGGTACCGTAAGGGTGACTCGCGCAGTAATTCAAAGTGAGGGTGTATCCTTTCTCGACTCAATAATATTGTGATTGGGGACGAAACGTTGGTGTGTCATCCCATGCATACTCATGAATCAAAAAGACTGTCTCTGCAGTAGCGCATACCCATTGTCCAAGGGCCAAACATTTGAGCTTCGAGGAGCAGAGAAGAATATCATGGCATTTGCAATTTGGGAGCAGAAGGGAATATTGATGATCTATTTCATGCCACTATCAATGCTGCCGCATATAGTTTCACCCTAAAGAAGCCAAGAGAAAGTGTCAAAGACAAAAGGAGTGGAATTTTGTCCGTCACTCCTTCACGAAAATCTCACTCCATACCGCTCGGCTTCCTCTAGACCTACTCGAGTCGTTTGGATGGGATATTGTGACTCACTCAACGCATGGCACCCTCAGATTACAATTTTTCCATAAAATCAAAGGAGTTCTTAAGTGAACAGCACTTTTCGGACGATGAGGAACCTGATGTTCATTCTGAGACTTCATGAGTTGGAGAAATTATACGATAAGGGCACACTCAAGCTAGTGCCTAGGCTTTGTCAGTGATTAACCTGAACATCGATTATTTAGACTGTAGAGGAAATGACAATGACAACACAGGGATGCCCCCCAAGCCTCATGACGCACCCCCCCCCCCTAAATTTAGTACCAGACCACCCCATAAATTAAGCACCCTCAATAAATTCGAAAAAATAAGCACCCTGTATTCTTTCTAAACATAGAAGAAGATTTATATAGGTATTGAAAAATTCAAACCCAGTTGATTATATGTATATTTTTTTAGATTCTTTACATAGGTAACATTTTTTTGTAAAGTTAAAAAAGAAATATTAATGAAATAAATATATGAACTTCTGCTCATTAAACTTAATTACGAAATAGCTTCATAAGAATGTGAACCTAAACGGTTTTTAAACAATCGAATATATTACAAATACATAATGTTTCAATCAATTTTACCCCCCCCCCCCGGAACTTTTTTTGGAACCCACCCACAAGAAATTTAATGACGCAGTCTGCGTCATAGCCCCCGCTGTGGGCACCCCTGGACAACATATTTCTCTATTTTTATTGATATATATATATTTTTTTAGATTCTTAACAAGAGTCAGTTGTATTCAATTCTGATTCTTATTCTTTGGATATGCCTAACTTCTACTCGACGTACTCAGATATACTCACTGCTGTCATATGGGGTGGCTGTATGGGGTAATAGCTCAAGATCTGTTGAAGTATTCAAACTGCAGAAAAGAGCAGTAAGGATTATTCTTAATGTTCATCAACAATCTCACTGTAAACCTCTGTTTAAAAAATTAGGCTTATTATCTCTACCTTCTATATATGTATTATCTGTTTTACTATAAGTGCATAGCAATAAAAATCAGTTCAAGACAAATAGTGATGTGCATAGGTACAATACAAGAACTAGAAATAACTTCAGAGTGGAATTCCTACACCACACTAGGTCTCAAAAAAATTGGCATTTCACTTCAAACAAACTTTATAATGCTCTGCCTGCGAGTGTCAGAGACCTCCACATCACTCAATTCAAGAGAAGACATAAGGCTATGTTGATAGATGAATGTTTATATCGCGCACAGGATTTTTATGCTATAGACTTTAAACAATAATTGTAATGAAATTTATGAACCTGTATTTGACTGTGATATTAACTATGTTTAGTGTTATGTGTATTTTTTCATGTTTTGTAGCAAAAATAAGATAATAGTTCATAAAATTATGAATATTGAATGATAATTATGACTAATAATCCATGACGATGGCGATGCATTGTAAAATGTCTATGTCAATAAACAAATTTCTAAAATTTCTACTAGTACTGTTATATTATTAGTAGTATTATTAAGGACCCGATAAGGCCTTATTGAATCGTATCGTGATCCGTCAGTGCTCTAGCTCTTGAAAGGAAGATTCTACACTCTTAGAACTTTGTATATAGAATAAAGCAGGGGTTTCCAACGTTCTAGCGATTGCGTACCACCTGAAGGTTTTTGAACATTTTGGCGTTCCACCATCACCGGTCTGGGGGTGTCGAATGAAAGAAAGCCCTCCTGAAACGAATTTTTTTAGAAAAGAATTTTCTATCAGAAACTTGTCCATTATTCATTTTATTTTATTAAATAAGTAATAAAACTTTATATTTAATTAAACACTTGCTAGTTTCTTCGTATATTTATTTTGGATATACGACACTTTAGAAAAACCACTCTCACAAAGGTAACTAGAGACAAATGGCATCAAAAACAGCATTGCTTTCCTGAAGAGCATTGGATACTCGGATTTATAACCGATCCAGAAGTCTATTAATGATTTATAATTTCTCTTTAAAAAAATCTCTCATGGAACTGTCTTCTGTTGAATCCATAAATTTTCCAGAAGTTTCAACTCATTTGTTGATCCTGCAAAAACATTTATGATCCAGTTTGGAATAATCTTCGAAGAAATATTTATTAAAACTTTCTGGAAGAGCTTCCAAGTGCAGAATTATATCAACAAACACATTTGGCTTTGGAGGTATATCATTTTCTTAGAAAAATGATGACAGTGTAGGAAATGCTGAGACATTGTTCTCTTGTATTTGCAAACTTAAAAGGACCAACTTTTTCTTTGAAAAGTTATTTTGTCATTGGCTTTGAAGGGTTTTGTATTTGCTCCCTGAAGACTCATGTTGAGCATGTTGAGTCTATCAAAAATGCCAGCTTGATATGCTAATCTTGACAACCATTCTTCATCACAGAACAAGTTTTTTGTGTCACTATTTTTTTAGGCCACGTGACGCGTACCACTTGAGGTCTTCCCGCGTACCACCGGTTGGAAACCCCTGGAATATAGCGTCCTCGTAGTCTGAGTGAGGTCCCTATTGATTTTGGACTTTGGAGTAATAAAATAGTTATGAAAAATAGATCGACATTATAGCATGTAGGTTAAATGGGTAGACAGAATCATAACATTGCATAGCCGGTTCATGTCAAATAAAAACAAAAATATGAAAGAGATGAAGCTTGCTGCTCACCCCACATTATTATTTTTAAAGTGCAAACGAAGCCGTTTTGATTTCCGATTGGAATTTATTATTTTTTCTTTGATTTAAAATCTTCAAATTAAAAAGAAAAAACAGAAAATGTTGAGTAATTGAGATCTATGAATCAATTGAGAATAAAAGAAGAAACAAAACGTTAGAGTAAGAAGTTCCGATGAACATTTTTCTTCGTGAATCGGAAAGCTTATTCTGATGACTATAAAAATCATAGGAGTTCAATCATAGGCCTATTAGCACAACTAATTATAATTATTTTATGTTAATTCTTCGGGTTCTTAGCTACTCGGTTGTATTGGTTTATTTTCGTCATACTGCTACATTTTCAAAAGATCATCTCGTATGGATTTGAACAGTTGTGTAGCGACGGGGGGGGGGGGGTTTCCGATTTACAACCCCCCCTTGAGCCTGTAAAAGAGGCCCCAAGAAGGAGTTGGGAGGCATAAATAGTAATACGTTAATATCGGTTACTGGAGATAAAAAAGTTTTCAAACGTGAAGTATTACAGCTAGAAAAAATATTATTTCAATATTTAAAATACTTTAATTAACAAAAAATTCATTACGGTTACAGAGGGTATAGGGTGAACAAGGCAAGTTTTCTTGGACTTCAACGTCAAGGGGCCACATTTTTTTACAAATGTAAGCAAGTGGCAAAACAACAATAAAATAAGGGGCTCCAAATTGTGAAACTAGGGCCCTCCAGGGCCCTTTATTCTCCAGTTTAGACATCTAGAGGCCCCTTAGAAACCTAACAGACCCTAGAGGCCTCTGGCGCCACGGGCCCGATTTTGTTGCCAGTTTAGACATGTGAGGTAGAGATACAAGTAGGCTGCATCTAGAATATTTCAAATTTCAACGTTTATAAACAAGGGTCCCCTAATTGCCTCAGTTTTGGGCCATCAAAGGCCTCACGATGCTGGTGGATCTCAGTATTTTCGGAGCCCCCAAACATGGGTTTGACGGTGGTACCATACCCCAGACTACTTGAATTAAGTTGACACAGTAGGCTTGAAAGGAGAAAAGGTCACTTAATATTTTTGCAGACGGGCTTAAAATGCTCATTTCTGTTACTGTTCAGATCTGATACCCCATAGAGTGTATTGTGATCGTGAAATTTGTCAGGCCATGAATCAATCAACAAATAATATGAGGGAAGAGTTGATAGCTACAAAAAAAGCTTAGAATTGCACTTTCAAGACCCGGAGAACAATTTCTTTCTCCGGTGGAGAACTCTGAGAATCCCCAATGTTTTGGGGCTTCATCACTCTATATGTAAATGCAAAATTACTATAAGTCAAAGTTTGGAATTGGACATTAATTTATTCTCTCTTTGCAAGTTGAATCAAGTTCCTTCCAGTCATAGTAAATTTTATATTTCTACACATTTTACATATTCCAGTATTTTATTTCAATGTGAATTCAAGAGATTACACAAAAATAGAAGAGAAGTTTATTGCTCTCTCTGGTGCCACTCATTGCCCTTTTCCCTAGCTTCCACAACTTTTTCAAGGAATGGTTTTCAGTTGGCCTATACTCGAATTTTATATTTAAATTAAAAAAAAAAAACAAATCAAATTAGTTACACATTCTTTCGAGTACAGTAGGCAACTAGGCATAACTGGAATACATTTCAATGCTAGTTGGGAAATCGAGTCATTAATAATTAAATTATTTAGTAATAAATTATCAATTATTGAGAATTGGTCTTTAGGCTGAGGGAGGCTCACCTTTTGGTGTAAGGGAGCCTCCAGCCACAACTCTGCCCCGGGCCACTAAAATGTCTTTGGGTGGCCCTGATTGTAATAATAATTTGAAACCACTATAGATTGTTAAATTAGCTTTATAAAAGTGGTATTTTTGGATTTTATACATTACAATTTGTTCAAAACTCATTGTTACACGAAAAGTGAATTCAGGCTCTTAGACAATCGATTCATAAAAGCAATGATTTATTGAATTTAAGATAACTTTACCCAATTTATAAACTTCATTTTAATAAATAATTGTATGAAGTTACTGTTTTTAAGCCTAAAATCAAGCTCTCAACATCGAAAATTCAAAAATTTCCCATAATGTGGACTAAAATGAATGGATTTAAGCTTTTCTAGACATGGGTCTAGAATCTCTTGGAATACGACTTTAGAGGGACTATTTATAAACATTTTTTCGGGGGTGGAACCCCGGACCCCCCACGCCCTGGGGGGTATTCCATACCCCCAGACCCCCCGGGGGCCCCCAAATCTTTGATAACCCCCATGAAAAGATTTTTGCTACACTACTGGATTTGAACCGCTATTCGGACATTCCGGAATTAAGTGACTCTATCACAGTACATAGTTCGGTAATGAATATTACTTTACCTCAACTATTTTTAACAATGGTGTATTGTTACATAGATCACATAGAATATATTGATTTGCTAGATAAAAATATCGTTTCAACTCAAGGTGAATCTTGAAGAGTTGAACGGTCACAGATGATAATTCAAAATGGTGGGGATAATGATGATGTCACTCCACTGCGGCGAAACTTTCAAATTTTTAAGATATGTTCTTATGAAGAATCAATAGAAAACCGCTCATAATTAATTATTGAAAAAAAAACGTATTCAACTAAATTTTCTGCCGGAAGCAGCCTTGGAATAATAATTCTTTGCAAATAACTATTAATGATCAATTGCAATACTATTCAGTCACATTGAACTGTGATCTAAAATACGTTATAGATTGCACATATAATATAATAATAATTTTTTTTAGACCTTTATGAAAAAAAATCTTACGTTAACTTGTCCAGGGGGATGTTTGCTGTACTAACATGATAAACCTGCACTGGACTTCGTTTCTTGCAGAAGCTATCACGATTTTACGGTGAATACCCCTTTCTCGGTCTTCTAACGTAATTCAGATGATGTAACAAAGACCAAATTCAAATCTTCACAATTCGCAGCTGAATTGCACCATCTGTTTGGATCTATTTTCACCATCCAGAAGGAGAAAGCATCTGATACGTGGGCCTTTATTTAGGCCCTTCCTTATCTCAAGACTGGAAAAGATTTATAAGTACATGCTTTTTAAGTCTCCATTGAGTGGAAGAAAGATTCAAGGTAAGTTTCAGGTACAAACCTTAGTCCTGGCGCAGGGTTGGTGACATAACCATCAGTAGCCTACTTATTTAGAACACAGCGATGAATTAGAATTCACTTTTGCTTTTATTTGCGCGCGTATTCCACAAAAAGTTTTTTTTATTTTTTGTAGATTACGTCTTGAAGACTCCAGTTAAGGAGTATCAGACAAGTCAGATCAACAATTATACTCTTATACACTAGTTACCATAATTACTATATCAATTAGATGGGGTGAGGCTTAATTTTTATGTGAAAGGAACTCTTGTAAACTATAAAAAGCTTTATCAACTGAATATTTTTTCAATGGTTTTTTGAATATTTTCAAGACTTTAAAAATTGCGGTAGCTTGTTGTAGAGTTTCCTACCAATATAACTAGGCTTTTGTTTGAATAAGCTACTATTGTGACTCACCAAGTGATAATCTCCTCGGATTCTTGTATTATAATCGTATACGTCAAGATTTTGGTTAATATCATTCGTTTTTACATATAAAGTAGCTTCATACACATATAAGCAGGGTACAGTTAGGAGACCAAGATAGTCTCTTGAACAATGGCCTATATCAATCTAATCTATTTACTCTTTCTATACACCTGACCGCTTTCTTTTGGATCTTAAACACCCTATCAAGGTTTTGTTTTGATGAATTACCCCATACTAAGATAGCATACCTAATATGTGATAGTATAAGAGCCCATTGTAAAAAGTAATTACTGTAAAAAGTAATTTTTTGTCATTCAATCTAGCGAGCTGTTGCAGGACAAATACCCCAGATGAAATTTTACAACATATTTTCTCAATGTATGGAGCCCAGGTCAATCGTCTATCTAAGAAATCTCCCAGAAATGCAATGCTTTTTCCTGGCCTAGTATAAACGTGAAGCCCCATCTTCATTTTAATTATGTTTGTTTTTGAATTGAAGGTAATTGCATTTTTTTACTATTTATTGTTAATTCCAACTGATTTAAGAATTTGACAATGAACTGCACACCTACAGTGCAAGACTGAGCTCCGTGTCCCTCGGAGGAATGCACTACGTCATCGCAAAAGCAATGCAATTGTGCGTCTCTGTGCGTGCGTCCGCGCTACCCAGTATAGTAATTCTTCGTCTCTCCTCTTCAGCCGTCAGGTACACGGAGCTTAGTCTCGCACAGTATATGGGCACTTATTTCTAAATTATCTAGAATGGAATTGCTGAAAATGAGTGATGTATCGTCTGCAAATAAGAGGGTTCTACCACTAATTAATTATTTATTTAAACGGTTGACATACAACAAAAAATAGCAATGGACCTAGTATTGGCCCTGAGGCACTCCAGCTTCGACCTCTAATTTATTAGATTTATTCTTCACTGTGCTATTCTCAACTATTATTCTGTTATTCTTCCTCACATATCCAAGCCTGTGCTTCTGTTTTCAATTTTAGTTCTTTTTAAACGAATTTTTCAATGATTTTGTCAATCCTCACCACATCTCCATAGAAGCACTCAATTATTACAAGTTTCCATGAAAAGCCTCTAATCGAATTAATTATCTCCATGGAAAAGTCTATATTTTTATGTGATCATGATACAGTAGACCTATGTGAAAACTCCATTATTCAGATTCACATGATAATACATTATCAATGAAAAACTGCAGTGGAAAATGGGTTTGCTGAGGAGCCTGAGTGCTTGAATCCCAACAACTGAAATTTCTGGCCTCATTGAAACTTTGGCCGATGAAATGCAATAGTTCATATCGACCAGCCATTTGAGTATTGAGGATAATATCTTATTCGAGCTACCTGGTCAACAACAAATTTATTTTATTATTTTATCGTCGCAACTTAGAATGTCGTTGAAGTATTACTCTTCATAACCACGTTTTCATTCACACTTTTGTTACATTAAAGCTTTTTATGGAAACCCAATGCTAATGCTATTAAATACTCACCAAAATGGGAGTAAGTTTGGGAGAGAGCTCACTCCGTCACCAGTTCCATCAGTGTTTATAAATAATATTGTTGAGAATCATAGAATATAATTATTATTCATAGCAATTATATTCTTAAATGTATTCTTCCTACAACTGGTTGTAAAGTAGTTCTTCGCGTACTAAAAATTGATTGTAAAATACCTCTTTACTGCTCGGCGAGCGGTAAAGTACTTTACGCTCGCCAGCTGTTTAGTTTATGATTCTGTTTTGATTTTGATGTCTTCTCATTGATGGATCACGAGATTCATGGAATTCTCTTAACCTTAACAATGGCGCACGCTAACCAAATAAAACAAGCTTCTATTGTGCTGGAATCCAGAACTGCAGTGGTAGAAAAAATGCATTAATTTAATGATGTATGTAATTTGCGCATAAACCTTATTTATCACTCTTGCAAAATTACTGCGCTCCACTATGCATCACGCAGAAACAGTTTTGACTCGAGCGATAAAGTTGTGCTTTACACTCTTAATACATAAATAATTATTATTTGCATTTCTATCAGTTTAAGTTAACATCATATACATGTAAAATTCTAATGATATAAATCTTATGTTATTGATATGAGACTCATAAGCTATTCATAGAACTCTTGTTAAGATCTTTGCAACTATATTGTAAACTATTAAAAATCTCATTTATCCATAATCAAACTGCAACATTTTAAAATGTGTGAAAATTGTGTCAAAATGTGTAAAATTTCAAACTATCATTGCGATTATCCCAAATTGAACTTTTGCTACGCCATTTTAGAAAAATATGCTCATTTTGAATCTGAAATTTCAGTTGAGATTCAGAATTTTATTCTGAAATCAGAACATTTTTCGAAACGTCGTGTGGTTTGAATAGTCAATCATTGTAGTTTGTATGTTTTTAACATGTTCACAGATGTTAATTGTTGATTCAACGTCAATAATAACTTTTTCCTACAACTGCTCGCAAAGTTGTTCTTTGCAACTGAAAACTAATTGTAAAATACCCCTTTACTGCTCCGCGAGCGGTAAAGTACTTTACGCTCGCCAGCTGTTTTCTTTTTTGCTTCTGTTTTGATTTTGATGTCTTCTCATTGGTGGAACATGGAATCCGTAAAATTCTCATAACCTCAACAATGGAGCACACTAACCAAATCCGCGCACGGTCTGTGATGTTACAAACTACAAGCTTTTATTGTGTTGGAATCCAGAACTTCAGTTGTAGGAAAAATATTGTATGTAATTCTTTATCGCTCTTGCAAAATTACTACGCTTCGCTGTGCGTCGCGCAGTAAATGTTTTGGCTCGAGCGATAAAGTCGCGCTTCACGCTCTTAATACAGAAATAACTATTTTAAATCGTTGATTCTTTATAGAGATGAATAATTATTCAATATTCACTTTTTGTGATGAACTATACTGAAAAATTTAGTATTCTTTAGAAAATAATTATTATAAATAGCTATGTTGAGAACTATTAAAATTGAAAAATCAAGGATAAAACGAAAAAATCTCAATTTTGCATCAGATATTTTACAAACAATTATTTTATTGATAACTAATGAATCACAATATCACAATTCAATTAAACAATCACAATATCCATTTGACAATAAGTGAATTGAGAAGTCTTATCCATTCTGATTGACGGACAATTTCTGAAATGGTAATCAATAACCTTCAAAGTGAATATTAGGCTACTGAAGTACGGTAAATGACTTTCGAATTTTTAATTAAAAATAAATAAATAAATTACGACTCCACCGGTAAGTAGTAACAGAGACCGGGTTTAAATACAGTATTCATAAAACGTACATAAAAAATAATAATAATATTATATTCACACATATTAAGAAAGTTTGCATGCACTTAGTGTTTGACTATACTATTAGGAACTTTTCGAATTAGGAACTCATTCATATACTAATATTTACAATCTCCCATAATATTATAATACTGGAAAAGCATTATCCTAAAACGATCGATATTTTTGCGCATAATGGAATATCTTTAACAAGTCAAAGTAACATGAATAAATTGGAAGATTGATAAATAATATTATCGTATGACTATTCGTACGATTGGTGATTATTAGGACTTAGAATATCCTACGCATAATTGTAAGTTGTAAGTTATAACAATCGTTTTAGGAACTAAAAAAATATAAATATTATCTAATAATACATTATAGCTTTCATGGTCTTGCAACTAGCTCCATTGTAAAAATGTCATTATTTTTTTTAAATTTGCAAGTAACCATAATCCATGGTACCGCATTTAGAAGTATCTTATTGTGTTGTCTTTCATAATTTGTTTTTTTTTTGCCCTATAATTTCTTAATTAGGCTACATATTTTTAGTTTTATCCTACTGTAACTCCTCTTCCCTAGTGTTTTAGTTTTCAAAAGTAAGTTGTTTTTCAGTGCACTGAAACTAACAATGCACTAGCATCTAGCAATGCAACTGTTCTATGTACTTCAATTGAATAGCCTATTCTCAGTTGCAGTTCAGCTTCTAAATTTCACGGTGGTTTTTCAAGATGAGCTAATTTTCATCAATTAATTATAGGAACTAAATATATTCATTAATATTTCAACTAACTATAACTTGATAATCTCAATCAACCGCCTCTATGACGACTTCATTTTAAACAATAATTAAGTTTTTAAAGGTCAAGTATAGAATTTAACAGTTTTAAAGTCGTATAATAAACGAGTTTCCAAGCTTTGACAATAGCAAGAGATTTTCCATTTCGATGGAAATAAAATGGGTATTTACAATGAAATTTTGACAATAAAATCTCTGAAAAATCTTTCATGCAATAATAATGTTCGATCTGCTCATCTACAATGTGATTAATCACTACAAAAACATCAAACTAAACTTTTCATGAAGAAGAAAGTGTGTGCCCGCATGTAATAGGTAATGTCATAGGTAATGTAAAGGTACCTTTCATCACATAATCAAGAGGACATTAAATACAAGTAGAGCAGCAAAATAAATGTTGTAGAGGAACAAAATAATATTTTGTCTACTGCATTTTCCTATACCATAAATTAAATGTTGTAGCTTGAATTGAATGATAGGCAAAGATTGAAATATTGGAATACAGTATTTACTGTTGGTTCTAATCCATAAAACGTTCAGCATCAAAATGAATTAGTTGAATGATTCTCAATGATTAGAAATGACACAAGAGTAAGATACTGTATTCTGCTTGTTTAGTAGAACTTGGTTCTGTATTTTTTAATACTGAATGTTACTACTTCAGGACCACGTAATATTCATCATTGAACTCAACATATCTACATATCCATCATCACATAATCAAGAGGACATGAAATTTATTGCAAGACAAATATTTCATCTACCGTGTTCTGTTGCATCCTTCAGCTACTGGTTGGAAAACTTGCGAAATGGAGTCATCTCGAACTTGTGAATCTTGAAGTTCTGATTGGTTTTCACATCAGCTGATAAGTAGAGGGCCAGAAATCAAGCCCTTGCTTTGAAGCACCATCCTATAAGTACAGGTACCACTGCTGAGTAGCCAGAGAAGATATTAAAATGTTCTGCATGTGCTTCATGTGACTCCTTGTCCTTCAAGATTAATTTCTTCCAAGAAAATCCGTCCACTGGAAGTAAGCTCGCCAAGTCCACTAGCTTTTGTTATGAATCACTTGCTGATAAATAGTACTACTGAAAGGATAACACATTCTGATGGAAAGTTTTTGTGGATAGATGAATTATATTGTAGATGACAATACGCTGGATTGATGCTGGAAAATCGTCGGCTATCTCTGGGATGAATAGTGATTATGAAGAGATAACACGTGTCTTACGTAACAGTAACGATGGAATGATGCTGATAAATTGCAATAACAGATCATTCAAATAGATGCTCTTTGAAGACCTTCGATCAGCCTCTCAACATCAGCATATCAGCCAGGTAGCCAAGAAGAATCTGTGTATCTGCGTCGCCATCTATCCATGGAGCCACATTTCAGCTGCAGGATGCCTGCCTGGTAACATAAGTCAATCATCCCCTGCTTCGTAACGGTGTTGATCGGTCAACTATGTATAGTCATGGGCGGCAGCTCAGCTGACAAGGTTGGGCGTGTCGTGCAGCTCAACTGGCATGCCCTTGTTGTGTACACAGACGCAGCCATGGAAGAGCGGCAAAGAGTGTGTGCGATTGATGGCCGGGTAAAGAACCTCCACTTCGGTGTAGAGCTGAATGCACTTGAAGGCGCTGTCACCAGTGCACCGACATCCCTCCTGCACACAGTAGACGTTCTCCAACACGACCGGAATACGCTCTTCATCACGACTCTCCTCAACGCGGAACGGACAAATCGACGCGTTCTGCGCGTTCCTCAGTGGCAGTGCGTGCATGAACTTCTTGTGATGTCTGACGTGCACATGCCCGGGAACCCCATCCACAGCCGGGGCAGGATGCACTAACCTAATCAGCACCACGAAAACAATACTAAACGCGAAAACGTTAGCTGCCTTGTTCACGCACCCGCGCCGCATCATGTCGATGGTCGATTGATGACATCGTCCATGACAGACACGCGCTTTATACGAGGCTGTCGCTTATCGAAGAAGTGGTCATCGCGCGTCATCCAGCCACCCCGCTTCCCCTACCTCGCCAACCCACCAGTCAACCGGCCGGTATCTTCTGATTGCTGCTTTTCTCCCAGCCTCCCTCCCACCCGTCATCATTACCCGACCCAACCACCTGCTCGCTAACGCACGATTACAATCTGCATAATGTCGCCAATGCAGACGCTAATAGGTATTGTTGCTATGCACACCTCTCTCACAACTCGACAATCCTTCACCTTCCTAAAAGAATAAACTCATTTACTTTCTTCTGAAAATGCCGTATTATCAAACTATTATCCTCCACGTAACTTAGAAAATAAACATATTAAAACTGTTTTAGGAATAATATCAATTTTCACAAATATGGCTAGTGGGTAACTTGTTGGAATAACTTTAAACTCCTTGTTAAAAAATGTATTATGAAATGAAATAGATTTCTTGTGTTTTTCATGTGAATGTGAGTTTTTGTGTAGCTTGAGGAGTCAAAACAAAATAGTCTACTACAAAGTAAAAGTAGGCACAGTGAACAATTGAAAACAGAAGTCATTAGATAAAACAAATTACACACAGGTGTGTTAAGTCTAATTGTTTGCATATAGTCCAGTCAAGTAAGACAAATTAATAATAATTCCCGCAGTTTTCAAATTGGCACAGTTGGTCCTTGGTACAAATAGATTCTAGTTTGTTGGAGAGAGGGGGAGGCGAGCTAGTGTTAGGGGGCCCCTTTAGGTGATATTTTTTAGTTTTTCATTCATAGCTCTTAAACTATAAGTTGAAGCTAAAAATGGCTTCATATAAAAGTTAAAGATTACAAATTTCCAACAAAAATTGATCTGATCATTTTTTACTTGAGACCAACCATTTTGAGTTATAAAGTAGAGAAAAATAAAAAAAGAAGATTTCAAGCATTTTATTGTTAAATAACATAATGTTGTACGATAAGGATGTTGTTTAGACTATTAAACAAATTGAATAATAATAGAGATTCTGTAGTAATTCATAGATGAAACTCGTTATTGGTTTCTACTTGGGATTAATCGCAGTGGCACAGCATTAGACCTGACAGACCCAGCAATTGCTGAGTGTTGCAAGGGGTCTAGGGGCTCAATCAGCAACGGAGGAGCACGCACTAGGTATTATGAGATTTTCAGAGAGAACAACTATTTTTTGTAACTTCGTGTTTGCAATTACTGCAAAAACGTATGGAAGTCCACTTACTGACTAAAATAAATTATAATTATAACATAAATATTGTTGTCAAGAAATCCTAATATTTTAAGCCGTTCACTTCAAAGAGGTTTTTCTGGTAATTTTTATCTTGAGTGAGCGAGTAAGTGGTTTAGTTGTTCTCTGCTCCGCTGTTAAACACACTCCCACTCAATAAGGCCTACTTAGGTTCTTCAATTAGAAAAATCTTCAATGTACTACAGATCTGATATCTCTCTCTCCATTGAATAGTTCTCTTTTATAGACTTTAAGTTATAGGGCCTACTATATTCATTTATATTAAATTCCAAGGGGAAGATTAATTATTAATTCGCTCCAAAGGGGCTAAACTTGCCACTGTCGCAAGTAAGTTGTACCATTCATTTTCAAATTTGCCCATTTTTAACAAAGCCCGAAATTTGATTTGCAATATATTGTAAAGCCTTGCTCACATGTAAGATGACTTTTTCATCAAACAGATGTAGGTAATTTTATTGTGTTGTCTCTAAGCTACATCTCTTCACTTTGTATTATGTTAAGAAATAGTACAAAATCTATTGTGATCTTTCTGAAAATATCATTTGTTTATGGGTAAAAATTGAAAAATTGACATTAAAATAATAGTTGATGGCAGTGTTGAAATTACCAAATCTACAAATAGGCCTAATAAGTACAATTTATTGAACTCACATCTTTTTTGTGGTTTAAATACTTTTAGAAAGAGTAAGCCTGCAGTGCCACCCCAACTCTTTTTCATGAGCGTAAAATAATACAAAATAAACCATTATTAGAACAAAACAGTTTACAAATTTCACTTTTTCTTATCAAACCTTCATTCACATTATTCATATTACAACTCAAAATTCACTCGCTCTACTTGTCTCACACAAATTTGGAGTCTATTTGAAATTTTTAGACCAAGAAAATTGATAAAATCTGTTCTATTGACAGGATCATTGCCCTTGAAGAGGCTAATTTATTGTGGCTTGGTAACATGATGTATGGGACTGGAATTTGGAAGTCTCCTTTTTTGTATTATGTTATTCTATGCTGTTAACTGGTATTTGGAATTAATTAACACTATAGTTCATAATTTCTCAGCTCATCATCCAAAATATTTTTCTTCATTTCAAGACATGTTCGCCAACAAGCTTCACAGACTTGTTGACGATGATGAAGAGGTTTTTTTCTGTTTGCGATGTAACTCATCAATAAAAATATATATGAGATTTAAAATCAAATCCAGCCACACTTGAACGAAGACGGAACACTTGTACTGAAAACGATTTTGTTGCTTCTCAATGCAGCAGCAATTGTGTTTGGTCTGGTTTAATTTTTTCAACAATACCTATGAAAAATTCCATTAGTTTTGGTTTTAAACTGGCCATTTGTTTATCTTGAAGTCTTACTTCATGTTGATCTTATTATCGTTTTTGAAAAATTGTTACAAACCCGGATTGATCGGGAATTTAAGGCTCCATCTTTTTGTCTAAAACTTTTCTTCACTGAACGGATCCCAACCAAAAAAACCCACAAAAATAGCTTTTACTCAACAATGGGGTAGAAACCCTGCAATTTTTCATGAATGAGACTCGTGTCACTTGATAGTTAACGTGAATAGCAATTCAGAGCCTGAGTCTAGTCAAAATCGTTAGAGCCGTTTTCAAGAAAATCGTTAGAGCCGTTTTCAAGAAAATTGTGAAAATCGATTTTTGACATCAATGCTACCACCATTTTGAATTGCATATGGTCCATAACTCATCCTTAACTTAACCTAACACATCCTCTACATGTAAGAGTCTTAAGTTTGAAATTTCAAGTGATTCCATTCATTGGGACTTGAGATGTCGTGGTCGCAGACACACACTCAGACCAGTGGTTTTAGGGTATTAAAACCACTTCTTTGGGCTCAGGGAACCTTGAAACGTGGAGATATTTTTAAATTGGGGTACCTTAATTTTTTTGAAAAGCATTTGTTTCCTTACTCTTCCCAGTTGCAGCAATCCCAGCAGCAGGAGCAGTAGTAGCAGAGGGATGCCAACGCGGAGCGCTGGAGCACAACCTGAACCCTACCTCACTTAAATGCAACCCTCCTAGAGCCTTTTAGCTCCCAAAGTATTGTCCGTTCTTCACTTCATGATTTTTTAATGCTGCATATTTATTCTTATTAATAATTAACATTGAAATAATTCATAAGTTTACTGAAATATAGTTGAATTATTTTTTCTGTTTTCCTCAACTTTGTAACTCAAATAGTCGTTCTAATGTGAAAAATGATTGAGAACATTTTTGTGGAAAATTTTGTAATATTCAACTTTTATTTGAAGAAATTTTCAGCTACCACCAATAGTTTCAGAGCAAAAAACTAAAAACAAACATCTAAAGAAACCTAAACAAGGCCCCTCACTCTAGCTCGCGCCCCACCAACAGGACTCTTTAGTTTCTTTAAAAATTTGTGACAACTGTGCCAATTTTCAAAAATTCGGGGATTTTTCTCTCAAACAGCATTATTATGTCTGATTTGACTAGGCTAATAGCCATATCCAAATTATCCAGTTAACTATCTGTTTCCTATGTAGAAAAAAAATAACTGAATTCAATTGAACAGAGAAAGCAAATTTTCTCAAATCATACTTTACTCTCTTACTTGCTCTCGCTCTCGCCATTCTCATGCAAATTTGTTATTATATTTCAATGATAAATGTTATTGAATTAGATTATTATTAAGCCTAAAGGCTATAAAGGCCTAGTGTATGTTTTTATTGTTTTATCATAGTGATACAGTGTGCGTTCTGCTGTTACACAACCCTCCACAAAACAAACTCTTCAATTCTCTACGATTCCAGATAACTCATCTATTCAGCCCCTTTTCAGAATTATTTCTTCATGGCCTTCATTCATGGATATGATTGGTAACACTCGTTTCAAGTTTCAAGATTTATTTATTCCTCATAAGTACATACAGAATCATTCCACGTCAAATCAACACACTTTTCCGTTCAACATCTCAGATTTCGATGAAATTTGGTAAACAAATAAAGTTGAAGAAAAACTGTTCCAACCTCCCACTTCGTTATCTATAATATTATTAATTGTAATAATTATTCTCCACAATATATTCTGACGATTCTTCTCCTTTTCTCTCTCACTTTCTCTCTCTCATCCATTCTCTCTCAATGGTTAAGTGTAAGAGAGGACATGCGAGTCACAACTTCGCCCAAATAAATATATATTTTATCTTTTATTTCTATCTTTTACTGCATCTTCACATTAGGTGACTTAGCAGCGCTGCAAAAAGTCGTAACAAAACTTTATTGGCGACATTTCGTGACGCGACTCAGTGGCATGAATTTTAGTCACGCTCTGTGCGACTTTTGTAAACAAAATACACAAACAAGTAATAATAGGCATAAACTTATATTCATATTTATAATATTTATGATATTTTATAAATTAATAAAATGTTTTATGTCGACTTCAAGAAGTTACTAGTACAAAATTTAAAAAAAACAATAGGTTTTTAGATGCAATACACTATTTTCTGCTTGAGAAAATCTCTTCAAATCAAGTTTGAACGTTTCAAGTGGATAGATACTTTATTTTAAACTTTTTAGTACGTGTGGTGTACTTAATTTGAAGTTGATACTTTATCCTATACTTCTTCGATTTTGAGAATATCATTCAATTGAAATCGGTTATACTTTTTTATGCTTCCAAGTTGAATATTCAAATTCTGAAAACATAATAAATTTGTACATGTTTAAATGTTTCTATACATTATGAAATATTCAGAAAATTTGCAAATCGATATGATCAATAAACTTCTAAATAGATTGTAACTAAAATTCTAATGATGCAATTAGTCAGACTAAGGAATTGGAAGAAAAGTTGATAAACTTAATGAAATTACACAACTTAATATTTTAAATGTAGAATATATTATTTTGGAAAATGATATCAGCTCACTTTTATGAATTATAATCATAAGATTGAAACGGCTTTTGTTTCGTCATTTTATAATTCGGTCCTTTTCAGATTATAATCACAATGAAAAATCATAAACTCGGGATTAAAAAAAATTATTAATATTTGATAGTTAATGATCTAGAAAACATTTTTTTTACCTAAGCTTGGAGCTGGCCAATCATTTAGCCTATTTGAACAAAATTCAATTGAAGACGTTGATGAGGCTTCTTTGGGGTTGGTAATTATCGGGCCACCCTTGCAAAACTTGAATAGGATCAACGCTGAATGATGCTTTTTTCATTAAAAAAGGAAATTATAATATAGATCAGTTCAATAATGATTAAGTTATTGATGTAGAAACATTAAAAAAAGCATGTCGAACGAAGAGCTTTCTTTTTTCTTGAAGTCGAAAGAAACATGGAGTTTTGATAAAACTTATAAAATTTATTTGGGATATTCACATTTTCCACATTGCTATCCTATTCAACTATTTCTCTGAAGTAACTTTTTTCCTTTTTTTTCTTGAGGATGACTACTTGACAACTTGAATTTTTCTTCTTTCATAAAATTTTATCGAATCTTTTCATTCAGCTTTAAAATTGAATGATTTATAATTCCTTGAATTTTACGGTTCAAGAAAAATTCAAGTTTAGCAATTAACAGAGTCAATGAAACATGATGGAATTAAAAAAATTAAAATATCAGAAATTTTATGGTTTTTCACTATTGCAGTTGGAATAAAAGATCATTAGTCTTGTTCCATTCAGTGGCGCCGCTCAGTCGCCTAGTCTCAAGGGATACAGTGACTTTTTGCAGCGCTGCTCAGTCGCTACTAGTAGCCACCGGCGGAAGTCGCAGCACCACAAAAAGGCCCGCAAGATATAGTGTGAAGTCATCAGCGAATTTGGTATTGATTTCAAAATCAACTATTAACTTGAGCAAATACAACTATTAACAATCGTAGTACAGTTGAACAGGAATTGTTTACAATAAAATGTTGTAGGATAAGTTATTGCAGGCAGTTAAAAACAATCGATGAGTAATGTAGCGAACGTCTTGGGGTTGACCTTCTATCGTGAGAATTGAAAGCGGTGAAATTGGTATGTTTTGTAAACAGACGACTGACTAATGATGGTTCACTAGTCTTAATGCCAACCACTAATAACTAATGACGGCTTTTCAAAGAAATGGCTTACAAGGTGATTGGCCATCCAGCTGTATTCCGTTTATCGCAGCCTCCAGGCAGACGCATGCCTACCACTGGACACCAAACAATCAGGCAATTGTAATAAAATTAAAATAATATTTACAGTATTTTAACCAAAGGCTTATAGACAGTTCACTTACATACTTCGCATGCGAAGGGATCATAATTTCCATGAAAATCTCAATATGTTTTTAATCTGTCCATTGAAGAATATGACATTCAAAAATTTCATAAATTGCGAGTGAAATCTTTTGGAATCCCACTATCAAATCTGCGCACCTCTGCTCAATATTTTATAAAAATTTGATATTATAGACTATTTTTAACAGTTTTTAGTGTTTCGTTCCTAGTGAACTTTTAAATTAATAGTGGTTAAGTGAGAAGATTAATTCTGTTATTTTTTGAGTGAAGGTTATTAGCAAATCTTAAATTTTTAGTCTGTGTTAAGCTCTATGTTTTGGACAATGTAACATGTTTTGTTCAAAATTTGTGAAGGGAGCAGTTTTGGACTTGAGTCTGTTGCGCTTTCATATTCGTTGTAAATTTGCCACAATAAATAAATAAATATTATTTATTGATAATTTATATAATCCCTTCAGCCGTTTCCAACTGTTGGCTCACTAATATTTGGAGTGAATAAGAATGATTGGTTTGAGGAGCAAGTAAAGTGAGTTTTGTAATGTGCTCTGTTCCTCTGGTGTAATTCAGTACTCTTCAAGATCCACTACTTTGGGTCCGGAGGTTCTCCCTCGGGTCATTCTAAAATAATTTTAAAACAGAATTTTGAGCTCCCCACTCAAGTAAGCATCTTGTATGATACATATTATATCTTATGTTGATGATAATATGGCTCAACTAAGTATCATAAGTTGTATTTGTAGTAGCTAGTAGTATATTATATATTATATGTATGCATAGTACCATAGTCGATTTCGACTGTTGGTGACTATTCAGACTCCAACATTATGTTTTGGCCCAAAGAGCGTACTACGCAAACGAGAAGTGAGGTGGGTTGCGATGACTTTCCTCACTGAGTTAAAAAGAGTTGTATCTAAGGAACCCATCGAATTCTGAAGCTCTACGAATTCCAAAGTCTACACGGGGTCTGGCTGCACATGCGACTGTGTATAGCCTACTATCAAAACACACCTCTGAGCTACTTCCTGCGTCTAAGCCATCATTCGACAGAGAAGCCATCATTCAATACATGCTATGAGAATTCGATCTCATACTTCGAACTTATATATTTCACATAATTACTTATTGAAAAAGATTATTGCAAATCCCCACTCTCCATAATCCTTGAATATGTTGAGTACAGAACGTTTAAGATTCACAGTCAAGGTAAGACAAGCTTTGAATGATGATTAAAATCCCTATCAAACAATCAGACATTAAAATATCGGTTGATCAACAGATATTTCACTATGTTGTTGCTTTAGGATTTTGTGAGATATGGCTACAATTTATAATTGGGAATAATCAATAATAACAGAATCCAGAATTGAAAAAAGGAAGAACAGTGCTTTATCCACGAGGATGTAGGAAAATGTCATACTGCCATCAGTCATCACTACCACAAACTGTGGAAAAACTACTAGCTGAATAGTCTAATAAAATAGCTCTATAATAGTCTTTTTTGACTTTGAAAGACGGTAATTTATAATTGTGATCAAATTTTATGTCCCCAGTTATCAGTTAATATTTCTCAGCATGATTTCATGGATCAACTAAAGTTTTAGGGTTGCGTTGGAAAATTCTTATAAATGAATATCTTCGGATACAAGAATTGATAATATTAAGCCCCTGGAGTGGTGAAAGTAACTCTGGAGCCCAATCAATAGTTGTAAGATGAATCATTTTCTGTTTCACTTTTGTTTATGAACAAAAAATGTGGTTCAAGCTGTTATTCTACAATAATTGAAAGATTAAAACAATGAAAATGCCTTATTAATTACATGTGCGTTCATATTGAAACTCTAATGACCAATAAATTTCTACTAATCCTATTTCAAGGTGGACTAAATTTAAGATACAGAATGAGGTTGTATCTCTACCTACTCAAGCTAATAACCGGCTGTTTCTGATGATGTTTGTTTTTGTTTATGATAGTGATGTTTGTTGCTCAACCTTGTCAGAGAACTGAAGGATATAGTGTCTTCCAGTTTGTTTGTCCAATTTCATATCATTGAGTGATTGAAAACATACAAAACTTAATGGATGTTTGATAAAATTTGCTTATCTATTTTAATTGATGTGTTTCGACTTTTTAAAGATTTTCTAGGGCTTTGATGCTCTTTAGTAGATCCTATTTTAATCACATAACTATTGTTTCAATTATGAACAGTTACAAGTTCAATTGTGACAGTTTATTTCGACATTTCTTCTTTGGTCGTTATCCTCGTGAACTACTGGTTATTATTGATGTCAATAAGCTTGCAAACCAAACTTCAATTTATACTATTAACACTATTCAAAAATGTGAGTTTCGTGGTAAATGCAAATTTATAATGTTATAATGTTACATTAACATCGAAAATTCAATAAAATATAGTAGCCTATCATGTGTCCAGACTGCATTCTAACTCCGTTGGGAGCATCACTTCATTACACAGAATAAGTTGATCGTGTATTATCAACAGTATTATCTTTTAAAGACAATGATAACATGTTACGCGACGCACAGAGCTACAATGATGTGATGTCTAGATGCACCTTTAGTTTAATGATCTTGTAGTAGCCTATATTTATATTTATTTTGAATTGTAAAGATGAAAATTATTGTAATCTACAATTTTGATTAATCAATAATTTATTTATTGATTTTTTTACTCCTTGGCGCTACAGGTCGATGTGACCCTTGGCCTCCTTAACATAGCCTCTCCATCTTTCCCGATCCTCTGCTTGCCCTCTCCAGTTACGTATTCCAAGTACTCTCATATCACACTCCACATCATCCGTCCATCTATTCCTCGGTCTACCTTTTCTTTTTCTATTAAATAATCTTTCCTTCCATATACACTTCGTCACCCTTCCATCATCCATCCTCACCACATGTCCAATCCATCTAATTCGTCCTGATTTAATAAACTTGACAATATCCTCATGATCCAGGAACCTTTCTATTTCACAGTTCCTTCTCCCCCTCCAAAATCCATTTACGCAGATAGGGCCAAGGATTCTTCTGCACACCTTTCTTTCAAAAACTCTCAGTCATTTATTGATTAATAACTACTATATATTCATTGATGAATCAATGCAATGTTAGGGAAGTGATAGACGAGTTCCGTAGCAGGTATCTGTTCAATCAGAGATAAGCTACGAAACTCCTAGGCGCTCCTTGTAAAGGTGGCCACCAAAAAGACAATGTTCTCTGCTGTAAAATCACTTACCGGTGGTTCGGAACCCATCTAAAACTGTATCCAACTCATCAATCACCATCATCCAATTCATTACCAACGCACAGGTCTCAGACCTATGTGGGCTTCATCCTCCGAAAAAAAACGAATGTGGAGATGCAACTGGCTTTTAGCCCAACGCAGCTTTCTTCACAAAATTATATTAATTCATGATAATTATAAAGTCATTCCTGAATTATGCCATCCAAGATCAGTATGGTAAGAATCAATGGATAATAATTAGCATTAATTTGAATTTTATTAATAAAAATCAACTTGGGTCATGCAACAACTCAGGCCATAAACCATATCATTCTCAACATTGCTACAAAGATTGCATTGTAACATTTTTACATCGCAAACATAGACCTCAATGTCGATCTCCTCAATAACTCAATAATTTTTTTTTTTTGTAGATTACGTCTTGGAGACTCCAGTTGAGGAGTATAAGACAAGTCAGATCAACAATATTATACACTAGATACCATAATTACTTCAATTAGTTGAGGTGAGGCTCTTAATTTTGATGTGAAAGGAACTCTTGTACACTATAAAAAGCTTTATCAACTAAATATTTCTTCAATTGTTTTTTAAATATTTCTATATTTTCAAGACTCTTCAAAAACTGCGGTAGCTTGTTGTAGAATTTCCTACCAATATAACTAGGTTTTTGTTTGAATAAGCTACTATTGTGACTCACCAAGTGATAATCTCCTCGGCTTCTTGTATTATAATCATGTACATCAAGATTTTGGTTAATATCATTCGTTTTTACATATAAAGTAGCTTCATACACATATAAGCAGGGTACAGTTAGGAGACCAAGTCTCTAGAACAACGGCCTACATGAATCTAATCTATTTACTCTTTCTATACACTTTCTATAATCCTCGAGACTTCTCATTTCTCATTGAAAACAGACATTGAATACACCGAAAGCGAGCGGTGATGTGAGTATATGGAATATTAAAACAGACTTGAAAAAAACGATATTTCAGGTATTCTCCACATTCTTTGAACAATGTAATAAATAAGGATTGAGAATACGTACTTGTTCACCAAAATTTATACCAATGAAGTTTTAAATTCGACTTTCCCTCCGATCAGAGGTTGTAGTACAGCGTATAGCATCACAAATCTACATATCTATATGGCCCATCTATATGTAGGCCAATCACTGGGCCTACATATAAAAATATACTTGTAGATTATATAAAAATATAAAAAGACGTATAAAAATATACTTGTAGATTATTCACAAGTGGGAATCCGCAAATCTAAGAGTCTAAAGTCTAAAATAATACTCGAATCTATTTTTGCGAGTCACATTGATTAAAATTTTTCAAACTACAGTTCACAATATTGAACTAGCCTACTGAGCTATAATAAATTCATCGTTCACAATACTGAACTTCATCGTGAATTTGTCTCTTTCTGCTATAAGCACATAAAAATATATCTATTACTGAACGGTTATATTGAAAATAGAGTGCGACATCAAACGTGTAACTTACAACAGAATAGAGCAAAGCTGATCATTATCATTCTTTAATATTTCATTTCGAATATGGTGAAGAGACTTCAGTTAAAAGTAGTAGCAGGTAAACTTTCAGCCGAGAAATAGTTTTATTTAAATAAAAACCCGCTTCGTATCGTGATATGAAAACTTGCAATTCAAATAATAATAATATGACAAATTCAATAAGTAAATAATTACAAATAGAATCCAGAGACAATGAGATGAGCCAAGAATAATAATAATAATAATTTGTTTACATTTTTTGAAGTATGTGTGATTGGTCTATCGCATAAGTTACGCAATAACTCATATAACAGACAGATATTGTGAATAGTTTAGCAGTCAAGACAATGAACTATAACCTGGTTGTACCAGAAGACACGTGTAAGGGTGGTCCCACCCGAAAGATTAGGGTTACAGATGGGATTTTGCTGACCTTTTTTTATGCGAGATTTCCTCCTTCCTATCCATCCTCAAGGCTCCAATTTTGGGGGGGTCATGACCCCCATGATCGGGGTGATTTCTCTCCCTCGGGGGGGGGGGGGGGGGGGGTCTCTCTCCCTGAGCAAACACTGGCATTGCAACTCAATAATATGCTTCACTGGAAATGTCGCTCGTTTTAGTTGGGCAGCGGTCTCAAAGTTTGGGGCGCGCCCCCCAAGGGGGCGCGATGAAGGCTCAGGGGAGGCCCAAAGCTTGATTGGAAAATTAATTGAATTCACTTACAAAATAATTACGGTTATTAATCTTTTTATTTTAATAATTACAAGTGTATAATTTATAAGCTATTTCCTAATATTAAGATTATTACTGAAGAAATGGATCTAACAACTATTCCAACCAATGAAAAGAAATGTTTTCTGGAACACTTAGGAATCCTCAAATTTCGTTTTGAAAAATATTTTGATGAGAACTTGGATGGTTTGGCATGGATTCAGAACACATTCAAACCCTCAGTCAATGAGTGCTCCCTCAACATGATTAAAAATGAGAATCTCATTGACCTCCAAGGTGACACTGCACTTTAAATGAAGTTCAAAGAATATTCTTTCATATCCTTCTGGACTGGTGTACAAAAGGAACTCCCAATTTTGAGTGAGAAGGCATTGAAAATATCAACTTCATTCGCCAAAACTTATTCCTGTGAAACTGGGCTTTCTGCTCTAGCTGCCATAAAAAGTGAATATCGATCAAGACTGGATGTGACCAAGGAACTCAGAGTAGCGTTATCAGAACTAACACCACAAACTATGCACAGAAAAAAAGCAAGCACATCCGTTATACTAAAGAACTTTTTATTGTTATTGCTTTTAGTTACAAATAGCAATTATGTACTATAGTACCTGAATAAATTATAATTGTTTGTACAGAATTTATTGTTTCATTAAACTATTGCCCCATTAGAGTATGCATAGAATGTGCAAAACTTGACTAAATACACATTGACTGTAAAATGTTAAAAGAGACTCACTTATACGTTACTGCATATATATTTAGAACGTATATATTTACTACATGTATAGTATGCGTATAGGCCTACATGTAGGGGGGCCCGGCTTACGGCTGAATTATGCAGTGATGGGGGGGGGGGGATCGAAGTAAAAAGTTTGAGAACCACTAGGTTAGACAGTAAAAAAGAAAAAAGCTGATATTTCTCTCCAGAAAGCGAACTGGAAAAAAGCTAAGAGGAAGTTTATCCGGGAAGTCCAAGCGGTGATTCGAGCATTTGTATCGTGACGTGTTATAATGATCAATCAAACTATTCGTTACTATATGTACTTGTGAGATATTTCCATCAGGACATATTTTTTATACGAGCTAGGATTCTTCGTGAACTGTAGTATAGAGAGCCAGCGATGAAATTACGAAAACCAAAGCGCCTTCAAATAACAGTGATACTTCATTCATCTTCCATGCAGTCATGTCTGAAACTATGGCACGATCCTGTCCGTATTGTGGCACGATCCACATATTATTGAGTTTTGAGCGATATTCTGATGCAGGCAGGTAGGTGAATATTCATGTGTTTAATTTCAAATACAAAGGCTATATGATCTCTTTGAATTATCTTAGAGAATAAATAATCAATAAACAACGAAAAAATGAACGAAAAAAGTTGGCATTATGTCCCGTTAGTAAATAATAAAAAAATGGAACATTTTTTCTCTTCTATGCGCTCATGGCGGATAAGTAAATTTGAAGCTCACCTTGTTATATTCTCTTTTCATGTGGGATCGTATTGGTTTTTCAGAGCAGGACAGCGTTGATATTTGAATTTATGTTATTCTTACTTTATTCATGAATATTATTTATGATGAATTGATTCTTGCTGAATCCCACATTTGCCAATACTGTGGAGGACTACAAATGTCATGGGGCTAAGTTGGTCAAATGGAAACAAAGTTTTGTGACTCTCAGATGATTTTTATCAAATAATGTAGAATATCTCTGAATTTTACTCCGCAGTTGAGTATAGTAATCCAATCAACAAGAGTAGCTGACATATAAACAGAAGTAGCCTACGTGTACAAAACTGAACCAAATGCTCGATCATTGAACTCCCTATTATGTAATGCTCTCTAATAAACAACAAAATTGCAAGATAGTCTACGTGCAAACCAGCCTATTGGTTCATATTGGTCTATGTAGACTGTACGTAGGGAAAAACTTGAGACACGATTTTATAGATTGAATTTGCTTATTTTAGATCAAAGTTTGACAACACAGTTATAAAAAAATCAAATTATCATTATTTGTTCTGAAGTAATGATGATTTATCTTTATTTCATATCTTGAGTATTGACTTAGGTATTACACAAAGGTCTGTAGTTTTATTCTAATCAAATCTCGAGACCGAAATATCGGTCTTTGAGTTGCATTCTGTTAAATGAAAGATGATAAAGTGTTCATTGATCTTTATTTTCCATTCATTCTACACCTGGTGTTTTAACTCAAACATAGTCTTTATTTCAATCAAATCTAAAGACTGCACCCAAGATATCAATAATATGAGATCAGATATTCTTTTGGAGATACATGTGAAAATTAATTGGTCATATCACGCAACATCTTACCCTTCAAGAGAAAATCGAATTACTGATTTGCACTCCATCACTTTCTTCTGCAAATGGATGGAAATCTTGTGAGCTGAGAAAAATAATGCTGTTCAACAATAAATTATTATTCTTAGGTGTTTTGTCTTTACTGAGACATAATTCTAGAAATATTTTGTTAGAGATGGCCATGTGTATGTCTAATGTTAGGGTGCTTGAACAAATGAGCCTCAAATATTCTGTATTTGTGCTATTTATTGATAATCGTATGGTCCACTGTGTAAAAATCTTTGATAATCATGAACGATTGATCTATAATAGCCCAACTAATGCGACTAATATGTGCAATGCACATTTGTATATTGTGTCAGTATTCAGGTGACGGCTTAAAAAGCCATGCTTAGATTGTGTAATGATTTAAAAACGTATTGAAGTGTGTTTTTTCATCAATAAATAATAATTCTATTCTATTCTATTCTATTCTATTCTATTCTATTCTATTCTATTCTATTCTATTCTATTCTATTCTATTCTATTCTATTCTATTCTATTCTATTCTATTCTATTCTATTCTATTCTATTCTATTCTATTCTATTCTATTCTATTCTATTCTATTCTATTCTATTCTATTCTATTCTATTCTATTCTATTCTATTCTATTCTATTCTATTCTATTCTATTCTATTCTATTCTATTCTATTCTATTCTATTCTATTCTATTCTATTCTATTCTATTCTATTCTATTCTATTCTATTCTATTGACTCCAGAAGTGAGCCACTCAACTTACCACCTTTTGTCATTGTCGCTGTTGTCATGGACTTATTGCTACTGTTGCTGACGAGAGGATTCCCAGAGTCTTGAGAAGGAGTGAAAGAGCAATGAATTTCGAATTAGTATGTTGAAATAAGTGATTTTTAAAGTTGATATTTCTCTTTGTCACTCATTGCCAGACAACACCCCTCCATTTCATCCAATTAATATTATAAAAATGGAAAACATTCCTCACTAGGTGGAGTTAGAACTGAAGAGTATTTCCATCTCTCAACATTCAATTACAATCTATTCATAGGGCTTGGAATTGATTTCAATGGTTGGACTTTTTCTACAAATTAAAAAAATAAAGATCTCAGTACTGCTCAAATTAAAAGAGGAATAGAAAACATTCCAACCTTCTTCCACAGTCGAAACTCTCAAAGAACAGGACATTTCAGAAACAACGTATTGAGTCATTGTTTGGACAATGAGTTGAGCTTGGAATATTGTACTTTGAAAGAGTAGGCTAAATTCATTTTTCTCTTGAAACCCGCAGGCTTGACGCTGCTTCAAACCAGGCAGCTTGACTAGTTTCTCAAGAGAGCAATAAATTCACCCTCAGAGAACAATGACCCATTCCTCTTCAATAAAACTCTCTTTATGGCATGACTCTTTGAATAAAAAATGTTTGTTTCGGTACAATTCAAAAATACTGTACAGAAAGAAGAATCTCCTTCCTGCACTGTCTCAATAATAGCTTCCATTAAGCGATAACAAGCATGTTTTATTTACTAACCCTGTTCACCCCTCACCTTGCAATCCATTCAGATGTTCTAATTAAACTCTTCTGTGTACATGGATTTCTATAGAATAATCTTCAAAGATATTGCATTCCATATTGTTTTCTGGAATGTCACAAACTTATATCAAGTGGAAGCTCTTGTAAACAGTCAGTTCATTCATTATAAATAAATAGCGAAATAAAATTTATTCATTGATCTTTACAACAAAAAAAAAATTGAAATATTCAAATAAGAGAAAATAAAACATACAATATTCTTACATAACCTGTTAACCAATAACAAAGACAACATCAATGAACCAATACTGCTTGCTGGAAGAAAGTATCTTCGTCTGCAAGCTGGAAGCATTGTTCAAACTTCGTTGACAGAACAAGTAGCAGTTATACCCACGGGCAGTACCCAGTTCCGCTCAAACAAACCGTATTACCAGTGAGCGTTACTACAAACTGTATTACACGAACGTTTAAAGTATTAGTGATGAACGCAGTATATTGTGACATAATTATTCAGGCTTCTTTAACCATATATACAGTGACAGACTGTGCTTTATAAGTGTTTCAACTGTTATATTTTTAGAAGTTTCTTTCTGAATTATTGAACAGTTATTATTTGATATTTTGATCGGTCAAAAACAATTAGTGATTAATTTTGGAAAAGTAATAACTTACAGTAGATTCATTATTATTTTTATTTATTTATTTATTTATTTTTTTTTTTTTGAGGATGAAGCCCACATAGGTATGAGACCTGTGCGTTGGTAATGAATTGGATGATGAGAATTGATGAGTTGGACCTAAAGTTTTAGGTGGGTTCCAAACCACCGGGAAGTGATTCTACAGCAGAGAACAGAGTCTTTTTTGCTGGCCAATTCAATCGGTCACCCTTATAAGAGCGCCCAGGAGCTCTGATTGAACAGATACCTAACTTCCCCAAGTTATATTACTATCACTTTCCTTTTGTTTCAATGCATTTAAGCCATTCCGTGGCAGTATTAAACTTGCGCTTTTTAATTATCAGCCGCTTGATATTTAAATCGCAGATACCTGCTACAGACTCGGCTATCACTTCCCGTGAACATATTGACTTTTTCGTATCCGATTGATTTATTTTGTTCGACATAACTGATTAGTGCGTGCTGTGAGTGATTAGTGTGAATGAAGTACAAGTAATATTTTAAGTGTTACCAACATTATTTTAGAGATAGATCCTGAACAATATATATTTGATTAGTATGTAGACCCACTCTTGACAGTGTTTTGTTATTTATTATTGCTTGTATAAAATAATTCCGTTTTTCATTTGCATTGTTATTGTAGTGTTTGATGTTTTACTCATTGTTGTAATCTATGATGGTTTTCAACATTGTTTTTCTTGTTTAAAGCACAACTCATTTGTATAGTTGGTAAAACTTTGTACAAATTAATTGATAAATAGATAAATATATATTTGAATGTCACTCTACAAAGAGTGAAATATACTCTTTATTAAGCAAATAGTTTTTCTTCATTTCTCAATTCGCATAAGGGTTCTTGAATACAGTACTTTATTGACGAGTTCTACAACATCAAAAACACATTGTTTAATTATTGTAGTAATTTACTGTCTGTTTAGTAGAAGTTATTGTGAAGAATGTCTTCCTCGTGCGTGCTTCAAGCTCAACAATACAGAAGTGCAGTAGCATCGTCATTATCATTTAAATAGTAGGCTGCCATTAAAAACCATGTGCGTACGAAAAGTTGCACGACGAACTATAAATAATAGAGAGTGAAAAGTTATTTATAGTCACGAGACAGTGGCAGAATAAAACCCAGGAGAGCGAGTTCACGCGACATGTGTAATTTCATTCATAAATTTGGACGCAGGACAACTGGCGTACGCCACCAGGTGTGAGGCGTGACTGGTAGTAGCTCTCTCTCATGACTGCGAGCACTCTCTCTAATGGCTCCTCATCAATCTCTCATTCTCTCTCAACAATCCTCACCACTCTGCATTGACGTCATCAGGTGATCTCTGCGGCTGTACTTGACTCGGAGAGGTTATGATCCTCCCCCTGTTCACATTGAACTTGTGCGATCAGCTGACGCAAATCAACGCAAACTTATCAATTATATTTTCCCTCCATTGTTCGAGTCTTCTGGACGCAGTACACTAAATTTATGCACGCGCACATTCTCGTAATACAATCGTGACCCGTCTTGGTTTCGACGCCAGGAAAAAAGGGCAACTGCATTTTTGTGAACAGTATGACGTGGTTTCACCCCAACAGTATTTTACTTCAAGTCTTTTAAAGATATTAATCAATTATTATTCACTAGATTGATTGTTACATTGTTTGCGTTGATCGAGCCTTTCCAGCTTCCACGCTTTGAATCGCGTCATAGAGGTTGTGAGAATAGAGGAAAATAGCTAAAATACTAAACAAATCAATTTTAATGATTATCTCAAGAGAGCAAGAGTTAGATATTGACATTTTTGAAAATTCTTGTGTGGAGTTGAGCATATAATGTACCCGGTGATAACAAAAAACGTCCCAGTTTTGAAGATCTTTAACTACAAGAAGAAGATACTTACAAGACTTTTGACCCATTCATATGAAACAAAAATGTTAGATGTATCTAATGCAATTAGACCGCAACCAGAATCCCAAACGATATCTTTGCGGTAATCGAGCTAGTCTGGAGCTAAAGTTTCAATGGCTGCAGTTATTTGTTATTTTTGTTACTTTGTCATAGTGATGAGAAGAAGAGGAAAAATTATAACTCTTAAATAAGAAGAAGACGAACACTTTTTCCAACTGGATGAAGCACCACCACATCCATACCTACCTGTTTGATATTTCTTGAATGACGAATTACAAATGATTATCTTCCTGGATTTCTTGTTCCATGACGAACTGCGTTGTTAATATTAACTTTTCATGTGAAATTTAACGACTTGCAGTCAAATATTTGTTAAGAATAAGTATAATAACTCACTTAATCTGGCCGAGCGCTTTCGAATCTATGAGATCCATCTTCAGGGGCCTCTGAAAATGGATCTCATAGATTCGAAAGCGCTCGGCAAAATTAAGTGAGTTATTATACTTATTCTTAACAAATATTTGACTGCAAGTCGTTAAATTTCACATGAAAAGTTAAAATGATTATCCTTTCTATGGATTGGCTGCAAAAGAACTAACAAAAAGGCTTTCTTCACTGCCTTCCAAGAAGCCCTGATTTAAGCTCCTGTGATTTTTTCTTATGATTGTACTTGAAAAATGAAGTGCTTATTAAAATTTTAAATTGTAAAAATCAAATTCAAGCGAAAGAAATATAAAATGTGATTACTAAGTGCTGGTGATTACAAAAGAATTTCCCAATTTTGAAGTGCTTTGTTCACAAAACGCAAATTTTTATTAGACGTTTCGACCATTATCAAAGAAAAAGTATATTTAAAAGTTTTATAAAAATGTCATAAATGTTCGATATGTTTGTCAACAGAAGCCCAAACGAAACCTATGCGCTAATTGAATCCTTCCCATACACGTACTGTAATAGCATGTCCGATGTTATGGTTCCAGTGGCTGCAATTATTTTTACAAAAAGTTCATCGGTGTGGAATAAACACTTCATTTTTTACGAACATTCATGAAAAATGAGTACAATCAGATGTGAAGAGAGGTATTTTGGAAGGTCTCGTCCATGACTGTCAGCGAAAAAATCAATTATTAGCCTAACTATCCGTTGATGTGCCGAGCTGGAATGATCTTTTCTAAAATTAGTCAATTTATCAATATCGGTTGCTGTTGCATTGCCAGAATTCTTCAAAGCGTCTTTATTTTTTAAACGAACTGACAAGAATTTAGAGCTGATGGCCGATGAAACATTTAGTCCATTGGACTTATTTAATTTTTCGCTGGTAAATATTCGTCCGGTATCATTTTCCATGGACTTCGATAGGGCGTCATATTTGTATCTTCAATAAATTATTATCTGCCTCTTCTCTATACAATATCATTTCCTCAAGTAAAGCAGAATGTTCAGCCTCTAATGCCTCAATAGACACAGACATTGATTCGATTTTTTCTAGAGATATAAATTTTCTTCTCCAAACTTGGAAGTCAACGATATAATATGATCCTTTAGTGATTTCGCCTGGTGCTCGAGTGATTAAATTTGTAGCTTCAGGTCGAGTGAGAAACTAATAATTAGATCGTTTAGTTGCTGGAGAAGTTCTGTGGCTTGTTAGAAAAATGTAAAAAAACATTTCATATTATTGTGAAATTAATAGAACAGTTGAATATTGAAAATAAGAATAATTGTCCAACATAGTCTGATCAGAGGCTTCCATTCTGAAAGCCTTCATTTTGATATTCTCTCATGTTATCCATGAAATAATTGTACTATGTAAATTATTCATGATAATCTGCTGGTTTTTACATAACAAAACCATTCATTACTGCTTTTTGTTTCTTGGTTTAGCGAAAATATGGAAATATATAGTTTTTCATTGTATGGGGCATTTGAAATTTATTATTAAAGATGTATACAATAATATATTCCCTTTATGAATCGAATTATAATATATTGTCACAGTTATATCATTCTTTGTTTGTTTGCTCTTTTATTTGAGTTTTTCACGTTGATATAAGTAATAACCAATCCAATAATACGATAATTTATTGAGAAGTCACTTGTAAACTTGGAATAATTAATTAATAACTTCATCTAAAATTATAATGAAATCACACAAAAATTCACGTTCATATATTTCAAATGAGTTTTAAATTTTGAAGAAACCATGGTTATAGTAGACAGGAAGTATAATTGGATTGGTTGTGGATAACACCTTCAATTTACAGGAGGGGAAAAGACAAAATATCTTGCATTTCTTCCTTCTATCCATTCATCTTTCAAAATTCCTCTCCTATCAACCATTCTTCCTTAGCTTTCTTATCCATCCATCTTTCGAAATGTTCTCTTCTCACTCCTAACCAACTTTCTCTTCTGTCAAAATAATTTTTTTCTCTCTATATTTTCTCTAGTCAAATAAATTTTTCCTTCTCAGCATTCCTTTTTATATTTTTTTATCGACTCTTAATTTCAATTTTATTTCTATTCTCCCCTTTTCATCGAGCTCTTTTCTTCTCATTGAGCATTTTTTATTCCAATTTCATACTTATTTCTTTATTTTATTAGATGTTTCCGTTTACTATTTCTAATTCTTTATCAACTTTATTCATCTTTAATCTCAACCTTTAACTTATAAGTTCATAAATATTTTGCAATTAAATGATCCAGTCCTCAAAAGGCTTCAAATTTGGAATTAGTATATTCAGAAAAAATTATCAAATATATTCAAATATTAGTCTTCAGAAAAATATACTGTTTCGGGTGCGACGGATATAAACAGATAGAACAGAATCTTGAACCTTTTCATTCAAAATGAAATAAATTGGATTAGGCTCAACAATTCATTAATGCTGTGTGTGTACTTATTATCGTATACTGCGGTCAAGGCCTGGGTACCCGAGACCCGAGCACATTATGCCAAGGTGTGGTGCTCGAATTTAGGCTGGCTTGACGTCAATAGAAGAAGAACCACCCAATGGGCGCAGTTGATCATAGTTATCAATAATTAATCTGTTCTTCAACTTTCCATCACTTTGAAGTTTGAAGAACATTCCAAATGCATACCATCTTGATGTGTAGAAAAAATTCGAAAACTACACTTGTGAACAGCATGACGAATATGGACGCAAATCATTGTGACAATGGAACATATTTATTTTTTATTACAAGAGATAATGGGACTCATCCTCTGTCATGCATGTCTTTGAATGGTTTCAAGTGGATCTCACCCCCTTAAATAGTTCATTTGAATAAAATGAATACGATTGTTCTATATTTTTCCTTCTTAACTTACTAGACTACCTTACCGTCCATATAGTGGCATTTTAATATAAAAAATGAAGCCTTCTTAAAAGGGGCGTTTCACATACATCGATATCGGCCGTACGATTTCAGCCGTTCGGTTGATCTCAATCGGAATGGGCAAAAGTGTACAAATTTTGAACTCCAAACGGTTTTATGGGGATAGATAAAGGTAGGATAAAAATAAAATTTATTTATTTATATAGACAGAGACAGAGAAGTCTCTGAAGAGGAAAAGCAATGCAAATAGATAATGCATTGAATAAACATGCTATTAAATACAGTGCTGTATTTACCTAAGGGCGCACGGGGCGAGCTCCCGGAGCTCGGCCCTAAAGGGGCCCCGAGGGCCGACGTGACGGGCAAAAACAAACAAAAAATAAACGAACTAAATGAATTATCAAAAATTAGTCTGGTAATATATAAATACCGTTTTATTTTTCACTGTCTCACTATGACAGAATTCTAAAGGAAATAATTTTAAAATTTAACAATAACCTCTTTATTCAATTACTATAGTGAAAACTTTGTGCAGCGATTACGCTACACGCTCGCCAACCGGTTCAGCGCTCGGCGGTGACAACGCGACGGCGGGGGTTTCAGGACTTCATCAGCAATTAGAGAAACTGTTTCGAAAGATATTGAGCAACAGCTGAGGGATCTTTGGGGAAGAAATACGAAGACTGTGAAAAGAAACGAGTTACCAAAGGAAGTTAAAAATAGTTTTCTTTGACAATCCTAAAACTCAAGAAGGTTAGAATCGACTTGGAATAAAAAATGTTCTTCCAATCATAGATTCAATAGGCATTAATTTAAGATAGTTACCAAGAAAGTGTAATGCTGTGGAACAAAGATTTAGTTTTTTGGAGTACCTTTATAAATGAAACTGACTTGCAAACCACATGCCAAACATTTGCAGAGACTTACACTGATGACTGAAGACTGAAGTGAAGGTTTACTGTTTGAAGAAAGCCTTCTCCTCCAAAGCTTTTTTAAAGAGGATAAATACCTCGAAACGCTTCTTTTAAAAAGGCCAGAAGAAAATAGTGATGAAAAGATTGACGACGATTTTCCATGGAAGAGCAGCAGAATGATGGAGATGATTTCCATTTCACACACATCGATTTCAGCAATTGGATTTGAGCCGTTCAGTTGATCTCGAACGGTATGAACAGAAGTGAACGAATTTTAAAAGCTAAAACTTCGAACGGTTTTATGGGGATAGACAAAGACAGAGAAGGACAGAGTGACAGTCACGTTTCAAGGCTCCACTACTTGTTCCATTCGCTTCATTTTTCAGTTGCCTTTGCATGATCCAAAAGAGAGCTGTTAGGTTTATGGAAAGAGTAAATAGATAAGATCCATGTAGGCCGTTGTTCAAGAGACTTTGTCTCCTAACTGTACCCTGTTTGTATGTGCATGGAGCCACTTTATGTGTAATAGAAAATGATATTAACCAAAATCTTCATGTACATGATTATAATATAATGCAAGAAGTCAAGGAGATTATCACTTGGTGAGTCACAGTTGTAGTTTATTCAAACAAAAACCTAGTGACATTGGTAGGAAACTCTACAACAAGCTACCGCAGTTTTCGAAGTCTTGAAAATATAGAAATATTTAAAGAACATTTAGTTGATGATGCTTTTTATAGTGTACAAGAGTTCCTTTCACATTGAAACTAAGCCTCACCTCAAATAATTTATAAAGTAATTAAGATTGTATAATTATTGTTGATCTGACTTGTCTGATACTCCTTAACTGGAGTCTCCAAGTAATCTACAAAAAGAATTCTTCGGTGTTGGAGGAATATTGATTTATCTTATCAGTAAATTTTAGATTCATATTGTGGAACTCCATAATGAGAATAGAAACTTTTAATATTTTTGACTTTTCTATACAAGGTATAGTAAAAATATATTTAAATAAAACATATTTTAAAACAAAAAAAGAAACCGACTTCAGTGAAATGATAAAATACTCACGTACTAAAAAGTTTAAAATAAAGTAAGTTATTTACTTTAAACTGAGAAAATTTTAAATTTCATACAAGTAATCTTTTGAAGTCGGCGCCAAATATTTTATAAAGATGATAAGAAATTCTATCTAATATCAAAACTAACACTGTATTTTTTTGGAGGATGAAGCCCACATAGGTCTGAGAGTTTTGCGTGGGTAATGAATTGGATGATGGAGATTGATGAGTTGAACCTACAGTTCTAGGTGGGTTCCGAACCACCAGGAAGTGATTGATAAGAAATTCTATCTAATATCAAAACTAACACTGTATTTCAATTAAATATGTGATTTACACTCACTTTTACTGAAATACAGTAATTGATAAGAAATTCTATCTAATATCAAAACTAACACTGTATTTCAATTAAGTATGTGATTTACACTCACTTTTACTGAAATACAGTGTCAGTTTTGATATTAGATTGTTCAATTATTTCGTCATGGAAAACATCACAGAGTAATTCTGTTATATTTTAGAAGTTTATGGGAAATTTGGCGCCGACTTCAAAAGATTACTTGTATGAAATTTAAAATTTTCTCAGTTTAAAGTAAACAACTTACTTTATTTTAAACTTTTTAGTACGTGAGTATTTTATCATTTCACTGAAGTCGGTTTCTTTTTTTGTTTTAAAATATGTTTTATTTTAAGCTTTTTAGTTGAATTTTCAAACTTTGAAAACATGAGAAATTTCTTAAAGCCTACATTATGAAATATTTATCAAATTAGCAAGCCAATAATTAATTTATAACATCGAAAGTTAAGTAGCCTAACTAAAAATCCACTTATAAGAAAAGATAAACTAAGGAAAATTCTACAACGTTTTATTTAATGTGGAATTTTGTATTTAGGAGAATTATAATAGCGAAAGGCTTCTTAAAAGTGAAATGGCTTTTGATTCATTTTGATGTGGTCCCTTTCAGAATATACCTACACTGAAATAGTAGGCCTATATTACGTTACAAGTGTGGAAAATATTGTGCTTACTGAAAATATGATAAGTAAACGCAGGAGATGAAGTTGAGTGCGGTATTATCATACGAGTATGGTAAACATCTTCCCGGACGAGTTATGTACGATATTTTTTGTGTTATGATTGCAAATAAATAACCTTATTCCTATGACTCAATAACATCAACTAAATTATTTACAATTTTCATATGAACATATGGACAGAAATGTTATATTCTTCTTATTCTCGATTCAAATTAAGTTCATGTGATTGGTCAAAAGAAGTCATTAAAGACTTCTTTCACACTGAACCAGCTTTGGGTAACCGATGTCGTTTACCCGGCATAATTGCATTGCATCATATGATTTCGAAAACCGTCTAGATGTAAAGCTCCATATGATACAATGATCAGCCTGGTAAACGACACCGGTTATCCGATTGGCGGTTATGTGTGGAACTATCCTATTTAAACTTGATTGAAATGAAGACATCGAAGAATGCTCCTTTTTGTTCAATATTGGGCTAAGTATTGGGCCGATCCTTGCGAAACTTGTATGGGACCACCGCTGAGCGATGCTCTTTCATTTAAAAGAAAATTCATCGAAATCGGTTCAATATTGTTCGAATGATTGATGTACAAACATAAAAAAAAAAAAAAAAAAAAACAGGTCGAATATAGTAACCTTGTTGTTTTTGGAAGTCAGTTAAAAAAAGTAAGATCAATAATATTAAGGGGGTTGTCATAATCAAAAATCAACACAAAAAGCATGGAATGCTGGTAGAGTTCATACACTCCTGCAGGTACTCAAGGTTAGTAGCCTACTAGAGCAGCATTGTGTAATGATCCTCACCTTGAATTTAGTGACATACGTTGCTACATTTTTTTTAAAATTACGTTTTGGAGACTCCAGTTTATATCAATCAGTTGTGGTGAGGCTTAATTTTTATGTGAAAGGAAAACTTGTACACTATAAAAATCTTTATCAAATAAATATTTTTTCAATTGATTTTTAAATATTTTTGTATATTTTCAAGGCTTTTTGAAAACTGTGGTAGCTTGTTGTAGAGTTCCTACCAATATAACTAGGTTTTTGTTTGAATAAGCTACTATTGTGGCTCACCAAGTGATAGTCTCCTCTGCTTCTTGTATTATAAACATGTACGTCAAGATTTTGGTTAATATCATTCGTTTTTACATATAAAGTACGGTAGCTTCATACACAAATAAGAAGGGTACAGTTAGGAGACCAAGTCTCTTGAACGATGGCCTACATGAATCTTATCTATTTACATGGTTTATTCCATGCTTTTTGTGTTTATTATGACAACTCGCTTGATATTACTGTTCTTACTTTTTATTAATATTGTTATGAACAGGGAAAGAAAGAAGGAACATTGATTTTCAGTGTTATCTGCCTGTGTCAATATCGATTAATTACTCTTCTCCTGAACTATCCTCACGTTGTAGTTTTTCTGTGACACCTTTCGAATGTTTACTTTAGAACTTAATGAAAAATTGGAAAATCCTTGACTGTTTACTTTAGATTTTTATAGAGAAATCGAGAACCTTCTGATTCTTTCTAGATTATGTGAAATGTATAAAAGGCAGAAGCTCTCATAAAAGTCAGTCAGTTGTGATTCGAACATTAACGTGATAAAGTAGCAGTGACAGTTTCCGCTCATAGAAACCAGATTTATCAATGAGCGCTTATACAAACTGTGTTATATGAAAGTTTGTTAAGTGATAACGTAGTATATTGTGACAGATTATTATTTAGGCTTCTTTAACACTCTATACAGTGACTCGTAAGTGCTTGTAGTGTTTAAACTGTTATGTTTTAGACGCTTCTCCTTGAATTATTAGACAGTTTATTGAACAGTTATTTGATATTTGATTGGCCTTTTAGCAGTTAGTGATTGATTTTTGTACAGTACTATTGCAAATTCTTTATTAGCTGAACATTATTGATTTATCTGTTCCTGATTGATTTCTTTTGTGTGATATATAACTGATTAGTGCCAGTTGTCGGTAATTTGTGTTAATAAAGTGCGAGTGTTAATTTAAAGTGTTGCCAGCATTATTTTAGAGATAGAACCCGTAACAATATTTTTTTACTGTAACTTGTAGAGGAGAGCCTCATGGCATTTCCAACTTACCTCACAGTAGAGAACATAGCTGCGACATTTGGCACATTAAGTTCATCATTATTTCATTGCAATATACACTATTCAATTTGTTATCAACTCATTAATGTTGGAAAAGGAACTGTTTTGAAAACAAGAACTGATACAGTTATTTGAAAAATGAATCCTCTCGCTCTCGCATTATTGAGTCTCATTGATTTTCACATAAAAGGATTGATTTATTCTATTAATTGATGCGTGAAACCCATCGTAAATAAATACGCAGGCTTGGTTATATGACACAAGACACACAATGGCTTTCTGTAAAACAGAGAAATGAATCGTTGTCTATACTCAATGGAACTTCTATCTGCTCCGTCTCATTTATTTCTGAGTTTGACAAGAGGACACCCTGCGACACGTCACCCGCGTTTCTGTGAGTGTGAGATTAGAGACCCTTTGCTAATGATATTTTGTAAAATTGAACATACTTTTCCATGTTTACGTAACATCCATTCATACTATCAAGATAATCATAAAATCTTTATAAAGTCAGCATGACAGTTATTGTAGGTTATTTGCCGTGTCTTTTATGTACCGTGAAAAATGAGTGAGACTATAGAGTTTTAGCATAGCGTTTCTCCAGTGGCGCAACCAGGGGGGGGGGGTGTTAAGGGGGCTTGAGCAAAAAATTGTTGATAATTTTCAAGCAAATTGACTGCAGGTAGTACGTGCTCCAGGCTGATTGGTGTTAGTACATTTTCTGTACTAATCTACAACCTCCTGAACCTGTGAACCTGTGACGTTACAGTAATAATGTAATGTTTTTTTTTATTTTGAAGGATGAAGAAGCCCAGATAAGTCTGAGACCTGTGCGTGAATAATGATTTGGATAATGGTGATTAAAGAGTTGGACCTACAGTTTTAGATGAAGTCTGTATCACCGGAAAGTGATTTTATAGCTGAGAACAACATTTTACAAAGCGGGCGCACGAGTTTGCAGCTTATCTTATCTGACTAAACAGATACCTGTCACGGCTCGCGACTATCACTTTCCCAAAAAAGGTGTAAAGGTGTTAGCGAAAAAATTTCGCAAGGTATACGCCATATTGCCAAAGCTTATTCCTTCGGGTAGATAAGCTTCGTTATAGAAATAAAAATAGCAGAAGAGTAGAGCTCTCTTTATTAATAAGAGATCAATAAATTGGTACTCATTCACAAAACATTAGGTTTCTAGAGCTCTCATTTAGGTGGTAAATTGAATACGTTTGAGCTGAAGAATCACATAAAACATTATCTACCGTAATTATGAAGTTATTCTATAAACTACGCAAAAAAGCCAAAACGTTTTTCAAAAGCTCAAGCGTTTTTTCATACCGGTAGAAAGGTATGAACTTGGTTATTGATTGCGAATAACGCACCCAGAGTTCATGAAAACAGAATTTCAATTGGATCAAAGCACACAAGTAGCCTATAGCAAGTAGAAATCATCCGTGCAAAATTAATTTGCTTTGATTCAAAATAAAACCCGTTTTTATAAACTTTGGTAGCGTTCTTGACCATTGAGTACATTCATATTTCATTTCAGAAAATAAATTCACAAGTTTTGAAGGAGAAATTGACATTTTTTGGTTTATTGGCCATTAATTTAATTAATCCACTGGGCCTACAATAAAAATCGTCTTCTCATGGTAACTTTGTGAATTTTTTAAAATATCCCATTAATTCAAAGATTAGGTAACATCGATTTGCGTTCAGGCTGGCATTTTTCGTTCAATTCATTACCCACGTACCAGTCTCAGAATGATAAGGGCATCATAAAATTTTATCGTGGTAAATCTCGTAGCACGTTTTAGCTAATTTTACATTGATTCAATTGAATTCACACACCATCTATATGAAGGCCTTAGATTTTTCTGAATGTAAGGTGAGGATAGCTGTAATCTTCCGCCCTCTTTATTTCTGAAACAAAGCGTTTCCAAACCTACATTCATGTGAATTTTGTATCTTTTTTTGAAGAAAATTCACATGAATGTAGGTATGGAAACGCTTTGTTTCAGAAATGAAGAAGGCGAAAGATTACAGCTATCCCCACCGTTCATTCAGAAATACCTAAGGCTTTCATGTTGGTGGTGTGTGAATTCAATTGAAGCAATTCAATATTTTACGAAGAAGAATAAATATAATTCCAATTTCATATAACCAATTGAAGCAATGTAAAATCAACTAAAATCTGCTACGAGATTTACTGCTTACGCAGTTTGGCATAATCATCTTGAAACACTGTAGACTCACATGATTGACACATTTCGTTTCCCCATAATACCCTTTAGAGTCAAGTAATGAATCCCCCTTCTTTCAACAGGAACTTTATCGGGCAAAAAACTTGTAAAAAGAGGACTGCAAAATCCCAATTACACCCCCCCCCCCCAAGCCAAAAGTCTGGGTGCACCCCTGCTTACAACCTACTTTTTTTTTGTAATTTTTCTCTTGGTCTACTCCATTTTGAGCATTATAGAGGAATAAAATTCCACAAAAAGTGAAGAATGATTCTGATCTCAGTGCAACAAGACAATACCAACAAGAAAAATTGAATCGACCTATAGAACATAACTTACTATGTACAATGTAGATTGTAAATGTGCATTGTTCATCAAACATAACATTTTTTTTTTCAAAATCCTCGTATTCTTGTGCAGGATAATGGAAATGAGAAGAGGAAACATACATCTTATATAAAGACTCATATATTTCAAACATTAACAAAAAAATATTAACAATCAAAATAAATATTATCCATTCGTCCACAATTTTCAACTAAAAATATTTGTAATAATTATTATTCATCACAGCTTCGCTTAAAATACAATTAGGATTTTCTTAAGCGTATTCAGTAAATCACTCATCTTTTCCATTCACTCAAGTTCCATTACCATTATAGTATTATATTATACTAGCTGGCCCTACGCGCGTTGCTGCGTACTCATAAAAATTCTCCTTGATATTATTATTCGCCACCTCCCATTGAGGTTACATTCAAATTAAGAAAGAAGTTAATCCTAGCGCTCTTCCAGCTGATCATAGAGGCTTCGCTGTTTTTTTAATCACCACCTCTGAATGAAGAAACATTTCAAATTTATACCTCCTAAGACTATAAGGGTAGAAGCTAGGTTTTTTATTTTATTATTCGCCACCTCCCACTGAGACTGCATTTCAATTTTCTAGCTGCATTGGTTAACAGATGTCATCAACCTGGCATAATTACATTTCATCATACCCAGTCGTATATTTCCTACATATTGCAAGGCCCCAACTGTACGGTAGCCTACACGCAAAGTGCAAAGTCTTTTGCTGTTCAAAGACAGCGTAAATAACGCCGCTAAGGGGCCTGCCATATGATTAAAAACTGTTGACTTCTATCAGCTGTTCCTTTAAGCTGTTTGGCCGGCAAGTTCAGTAGGTTAGGTCTATAAAATGGATTAATTAATTATAATTATTAGCTCCCCTATTAAAATTTACGGTCAGAAACCATCCCCAATATTCACACAACATATTCCCAAAGTTTCATGCCGATCTGTCAAGGGAACATACATACATACATACAGACAGACATTCATTTTTATATATATATAGATAATATATCATTATATTATTACCATTATAGATAGCTTGAAGCGTTGAAGGTGTTTTATCTAGAATGTAGTAGCGGCTATAAATTTGGGCGAAGAATTACGGTGTTGTCAATCATATGACTGCCCGACTTCCTTACCAAAGTGAAGCTTTACTAAATAAACACTGATCACAGTGTGATTCATTTTTATTCTTTATTCTAGGCAACTGGTAAATTAAGACACCCAACTAATTCTTTGACCGCCACTTCACATTGCAAGCATTTAGATTGTACATTTCGAGCTACGAAAATTTCATGAGTCGAGTAAATTGAGAACAATTTGTTTCAAAAGGTAAAATTTCATCGGATCAATTTTTGGGTAAACATGAACTACTCAAATTCTTAGATTGAAAGTGTAACCTACTGTAAAGCATGTAGAAAACTTTCTGATCTACAGTTTACCGAAATAATTTAAGAAAGAAGTGGAACATGAATTCTTGTTTAGAATGTGATGGGGCTCTAGAGCTTGAAGATGAAGAGAAAAAATATTATTGGAATAATTTCCAGCACAAATATTTCTCTCGTGGAATTCGATCACGGTATCTGCAAATATTCATTCATTTTTTGCTTAACTTAATTTTATTTCACCATATTTTAAGCTTCCTTTCTTCCACTCTTATTGTACTAGAGATTTAAAATAATGTGAACGGGAACGCAGTAGATAAGTTATTTGGATAAGCCTATATACCTATCTCTGTATACAATGAAATGTATCCCAAACAATATTCATCAAATAATGACAAACCTATCCACATTCCAGTAAATGAAAAAAATCTTAATTCTAATGGAAAATATTGTATCACATTGACTAGGTCGATTATTTCAGGAACCATGTATTTTCGATTATGTTTTGTTCACGTTATTGTCAACTGATGGCTCAGGTACAGATCGAGGGGAGGAACCAATTTGACTGTCGCAGAAGCAACCCGAGTGGAAGGGTTTGGGTACTTTGCCTCTCGCCGTTTGTATGATAATCGTCACAGTGCCTTGGACACATCCCGACGTGCATCTTCCAAGGCTGTTGTCGGCTTCCTCGCTTGTGTTGAGGCATCTGCACAAATACAAAGACAGTCGAAAAATTAGAAGCAGGAATAAGAGATTTGATGGACGAGTGGTCCCAGCAGGATGATCATAAATAAGGATTTTTCTGGCTTTCATTTTTTGGCAATATCACTCTTACTCATCCTTCCTTAACCAACACTTTCATGATAAAAATGGTTTTGGCAACGTCATTCTCACTCATTATTATTTGTCAAATTAACTAGAATGGATAAATTCATCAACATTCACTATTATTTTAATGAGTGAAGTAGACTGGAAATTTTGAGAGAATGGAATGAATGAACCTAATGGCTAAGTAAATATTGCTTTATGTGGAGTAACCTCCTCTGAGTACCTCCCCACGTCCGGCCAACAACATTTTGTATAGATACCCTAGTAGTTAGAGCCTGACACAGTAGTTGTCCATTGTGTTCATTACACCAGGCGCCAGCTCTTTCAAACCTCACAAATGGCCAAACTTCAATATAAAACTAAATAAATGGTTCATTGTACCATTGAACATATAGCTGTAGCCTATCGGACAGTGGTTGAACGAGAATGATGAAAAAAACTACAAGAAGAAAGGAAGCATGAAACATGCTGAGTTTCATCTCTTATAATATAGGCCGAATGGTTTTAAGCTTCACACTTGATTATACAAGTATAACGTACCCACAGTACAGTAATAGCATGCAAGAATCAACTATTCTAAACTTGAAATGAATTGAACACACGGCCAAAAACGTTGAAAATATTAATTTGTCGTAAAACAATGATTGATGTTAGTTAATAAACATAATATAATCAATAATTTTTTAAAATATTACAGTTCACTTAAATTGATATAACTGTAACTGATAACATAAAAAAATGACAAATTAAAAAATTATTTTTAATAGAGTTTTTATCATCAATAAGTATTTCAAATTCAAGTCATTTGGGCGTAAATTGGGATTTTATGGAAATCATTTTTCTATATTCATTTAAATGAAAATGAATCAATAACATTACCATCGCTTAATAAACGAACGTTAATTGAATTGAAATGCACTTGAATTAATAAAATTGAAGAATCTAATAAATTAAACTCATTTTACAATAGCTTGGGCTTGAACAAGGATTTTCAGAAATGATTTTCTACCATTACTCATCTATTACAGTGAAATACTGATAATTTGGACTGATAATCTATTTACTAAACATAGCCTATTGGAAACGCCAGGTTGCTATTCATTCATTTTTCTAATAAATAATATTAATAATTAATAATATATATTTTTTAAATAGAGTAATATAAATTTATTGTATGAAAGTGAAAAATAATAGGAATTTTAGTAATAACAGAGAAAAAAATCATGAATAGATATCGTGCTTGATAGAAAAGGAATTTAATATTGAATAATAGGACGAATTCCTATGGATACCTTCCACAATATCACCTTCGCCACTACACATAAGAGAATTTAATTTTGTTAGATTTGTCTGACCCAGTTGTGATTGACAATAATGAGCAATAGAGGAAAAGTGTTCGAGGACAATGATATGATAATTACACCTATAATCACTTCCCGGTGGTTCGGAACCCACCTAAAACTGTAGGTCCAACTCATCAATCACCATCATCCAACTCATTACCCACGCACAGGTCTCAGACCTATGTCGGCTTCATCCTCAAAAAAAAAAAAATGCGTTTATAGGGAGATTTTTATATAAGTAGGACGATTATTACGAGTATGCATTACTTCCTCAGATTCAGAACAAAGCCTGGCTTTTTCTAGTACCTTAATAAATACTTTATTATTTAAAATAAATAAATATTATTCAATTATTATTCGAATTTATTAGTCCTGTAATCAGTTCAATGTTTAGTCAACTGTATTCAATTTTCAGTGTTTTCAATTAGCCTATACGAAACAGATATTATTGTTAAAATAATAAATAAAATAAAAAATAAAATAAATAAATAATAAAAAATAAATAAAATAAAATAATAAATTTTTCTGAAGGAAAAAATGATAAAATTGAGGTGACTGCGATTGAAAGACTGAGTAGGAGTGTGAGAGGATGTCTGAGAGCGAGTGGGAAACGGAGCATACACTGACGCACGTACATAACCTAACCTAATATAGTCATAATTATGTTGCAGTGGGGAGCGCAAAAACAAGTTGTAGCATTCTACCAGAATTTCAAATTCTGACTGGACTAGGTTGCTAGTGGGTAGTGTTAGCTTCTGTTTATTCACTCCAATTTGAGATAACGCTGACACTATACAGTAGAGTCTACTGGTAGACACTACGGTTTATTCACTTCACCCATTATATGTAGCTCAAACTAGATACTATCTACTTGCTTAAATCAATATTCGATGACCAACGGTGGTCATGGGGGTCATGCCTAACAAGATTGGAACTAGATTCTATCTGCTTTGATCTAAAATACATTTCCATAACATTTTACAGTAACTGCAAGGGTATAACATAAGAATAGTGATAGTATAGTCTAGTATTAAAACTGACACTGTATTTCACTTTTAAATAATGTTTTACTCACATATATTTGAGATGCTTGAGGAATGCATTTCACTTCTGAAAAGAAGCTTCGTCAGCCTGCCGCCAGGGGTTATGCTTTGTTGAGGTTGGGATGAGCAGCCATTATGTAGTTAAAAATTGCGTTTGATTTGAATTGTATTTGGTCATTGAGTACGTTGGTTCTATCTTGTTTATGGTGTTTGAATATTTCATATTGCTCCAGTGTATTTAGTTTGTGGCTTTTTTGGAATGTGTGTAGAATTTCTAAGTCAGTTTGGATGTTATTGTGTGAGTGTCCAGTGTTGATTAAGTGATCTGCAAATGTTGAGTCAGTGGTGGAATGTAGTGCTTTGATGTGTTCTTTATATCTTGTGTTGAATGATCTGCCTGTTTGTCCTATGTAGTACTTGGGGCATGTGTTGCATTTGAGCTTATATATTCCTGGTTTGTATAGTATATAGTATAGTATACTATCAGTTTATACTTTGCTACTCTGGCTCCTAAAACTATATAGTTTATGAATCTGTATTGGATATATATTTTATATCCAGCGCCTTTTGAATTCAATATTTCTCAGCTACAAGTGATTTCGACTATACAGTAACGGAGTCCTTGTGTGCAAAATAGTTCGCAGAATTCATAATCAACTGACTAGATTGTGTTGGTTGAGTAGCCCAAGAGTGTTCTCTATACTCACAACATTGTATAAGAAGAGGAAAAACTCAGCATTGAGGAGAAAAAACTTATAAAAATTTAATTAGTAATTTCCTTCTAAAATTCTTCTAATAGCTGTGTAATATATCCAGAAATATAAGAACTGCAAGTTGTAAAAAATAGGCTTGAAAAAGCCTTTGCTGTCCTGATTGCTATCTCTTTTCAAAAATCTTACCATTGTTAAATTGTTCACATAATTTTTCATTTGAATATCAGGAAACCAATTATTACTTCAAACGGTTAAAAAAATTAGGTTTCCTATCGATTTTACTGAAGAAATAATTTTATTATTAAAATATTTCTCTCTGACAGTTATTTGTAATCAATGGATTGCTTTTAAGTTTCGCATAAGCCTATTATTTAAGAGCTGTAACTACGCTTTGTGACCTTCCATGACCAAATTTCTGAGCTATTTAACATTAGGCTGTATAATTTTTCAAATATCAATGATTTGTTATTCTCATGCATACAAATTGTGCACTTCCGACTATTATAATTATTCAACTGTTTGTTTTCCATGATTTTTGTAGAATGGAACGATTTTTTATTCGATCTGATACAACATAATAGCCCAACATCTAGTTCTAAAAACAAATTTTGCGAGGATATATTCCTCTTTGATTAAAAAGTATCTCATATACTCTTGAAGGACTCAATTCTAATTAAAGTGGCTATTTTGTATGAAGTACTTTGTATTTCATACCTTTCTCATTATGTTCATTTTTTTAATTATTTTTGTGATATAAATGCGATTTTTCCTATCATTTATTATTTACAACATCTAGATCTGGAAACATATTTTGAAATGATATTCTCTTTTTCCAATAATATTTCGCATAATTTTGAATTTTACTTTTTCGTTAAATGTAATATTTCCTAAAATTATGAATTTTCCTATACATAATAACAAAACATGTTGGGGAATAATATTTTGTTCTTTGAAGAATATTTCATACTTATTATTCTATTCATATTATAAAGGACTTTTTATACTATTAACGTAGTATGAAGTTTTTTTCGTAGGATGAAGCTCACATAGGTGTGAGACCTGTGCGTGGGTAATGAATTGAATGATGGTGATTGATGAGTTGTGCCTACAGTTTTAGGTGGGTTCTGAACCACCGGGAAGTGATTTTACAGCAGAGAACAGAGTCTTTTTTGCTGGCCAATCAAATCGGTCACCGTTACAAAGATGACCAGGAGTTTCGTAGTTTATCTCTGATTGAACAGATACCTGCACTCGGCTATCACTCCCCAGTACTTTGTATTCTTTCCTTTTTTACATGCGAGTTTTCTATTTTATTTATTATGCATAGTAGCACAACATCTAGATCTAGAAACATGTCGTGGAAGAATATTCTTTTTCTTTAAGAACATTTCCCACAACATCCAAGGACTTCATAGCCAGCTATTTTCTATAATCTGTCATTTTCGGGCTATAACGGGACAACTAGAAAATCGAGGATTCTTACCTGTACTCAGTCACTTTCTCGGGAATGCCTCTAGTTGTAGTGTTGTGAATGGAGAAGGGACAAACGGTCCTGCCTTCCAATGCCTTCATGGTTCTTTCTACTCGGAAAAAGGGTTCAACAACCTCGGTGGCGAGTGGCAGACAAATGGTGGCCACTGGCCACACAACGAGCAGCAGTAAAACACTTGAAGCACTGGTACACATCATTGCAACCACACACTAGTTAGTCAAGGTCTCGGACAACAGATAGGTGAGCACACCTAGGTATTAGACGACACTTCGGCGCTCGGTGATCGAATGGTGGTCATACAAAAGTAACAAGCATTTAAAGAGCGCTAAAATCGAGTGCGTTTTCCCGGTTGCGTGCATAAGAAATTAGGCAAACGCATCCTGATTCCCGGTGTGTCCCGGAAGGAGTGCCGCAGACGCAATGTCTGTCAGTTACCTTCCTTTCTCATGCGTCGTCTGACTCATTTCGCACCGGTCACTGCACCTACGTCAGCTGCTCTTCCGCAAACATTGGTCTACTATCGAGACCTCAGGGGACTGATATACTTTAATTTGTAGCACAACGCTCTCTATAAAATATAGTATCCTAGCTTGATTTCCACCACTGACCTCTAATGAGCTCATTTATTATTATTATTATTAATAATAATAATAATAATATTCATCCACTGACCTCCTGTAAAGGGGTATATAGATTTACCAATAAATTTAAGTCATTAAAATAAAGCCCTGTCATCGGTTTTGCATGTCATAATGACCGTGGAACTCCTAATTTGAGTATGCTTTAACAATTCTTCCTTTATTTTAATTCCAAATTTTTCAATAGCAAATTTATCAAAATAATAATACTAATAATAATTAACTATTAGGTCCAATGATAATAGACTAATAGTAAAATTAGTAATGGACTGATAATAATAATAGACAAATAATAAATAATAAACTAATAATAATAATAGACTAATGATATTAGACATAATAATAGTAATGGACTAATAACAGACAAATAATAATAATAATAATAGACTAAAAAGAAGTAATTGAGAAGAATAAATGAAACAAAATAGCATCTAAAACTAGGGAAGATTACAAACAAAAGTTTAACTTTATTAATCCACCCACAATAATTAATACTTCTTGTCAATAAATTATTTTGTTGAACAAACTTCATTATTTTACTAGTACCGTACATACCATAGGTTAATAAAAACATGATTGTTACATAACTTGCTCAAATTAGCAAGATAGAAACGTCATGACGTCACTCTGTTCAGAATCACCCTTATAAGGCCGGTTTTTTGCACCGCGTTTCCTGTTGCGCGATAATAAATGCGTTAGAAATGATTCTATTCGATCCCACGTTTTGTCATTCGATGAAACAATTCTGTCACGCGTTTTGTCAATTCGACAAAACATTTCTGTTACGCGTTTCCAACGCGATTACAATTTGGTTCCGCGACAAAATACGCGGGTCAGGGACCAATAAAACGCGCGCAATTTTGCTCGAATAATTTTCGAAGGTGAGGTGTTAGATCTTCATTTATGAAAACTGGTCCGTCTGCAAGACTTTTGTTTATATCAATGCTGCGTAATCCCTTAACACCCTACCCCGGTTGTCCGTTCGTTTCAGTTCCATTCGATATGCTTTACTTTTTAGCCAATTAATTACCTCTAGCCTACTGATTCTTGACGAGAATGCAGCTATAATAGGTGGTACCTTTCTTTTATCTGTTTTGGAGAGTCTATGAGCAGCTTCTATTCCTTGATTTCCATCGTTAGTAGTTGTGTTCAGGACCCTCGCTGTTGCTCCAATTATTTCTTCAACATTTTCATTTTTTGTAACAGTTATTCCATGAATTTCTAATTTTTTCAGTCTAGCATATCAACTTTTTAAGTGAATTCAACGACTTGCAGTCAAATTTTTATCACGAATAAGTAGTATTTTACTAACTCTGTTGGCCGAACGTTTTCGAGTTGTTGAAACCCATCTTCAAGGCATTGAAAGGCACTAAAAAAGTTAATATTAACAACGCAGTTCGTCATAGAACAAGAAGTCCAGAAATCTACCATATTGTTTTAGTTCTGTCAAATTTTTTTTCAACTCAGAAAGTTTTGTTTGCAACATTTTTCGTTGTATACTTTTTTAGGTTGGAGTAATCAGTTTTATATTGTTGTATTTCTTTATTATATTCATTAACATTTGAGGAAAAGAATTCCATAGCCTTTTTCAATTCAGAATTCAGATACATTTTAATTGATTCTCGTCATTTCCGCCTTAATTTCCTTCATTTCTTGTACTATGCTATTCTTATTTTCTTTTTTCGTTTCTGTCAACAAGTCTTTATTATTTATTTATTTTTGAGTTTCACACCCATGTTAACAATTGGTGTATTTTTCTTCGCACGACATACATCTCCATCTACGTGTGTGGTTTCTTTTGATATTTTTTTTTTAAATTACTCGCTGTAGCACCATAACTTAGATAGTGAAATTCAATTTACATTCAATTTTACATTCGCGAATAGTAACTCTTGGGCTGCGTCTGCATCAGAGGGTCAGGAACGCAGAAATTTTGGGACTGGTGAAAGCTAAATATTTGCAGAAAGAAGCGCATCTGATGAAGTGGAGATGGGCCGGTCACGTGGAAAGGATAGCAGACGAGAGATGGGCGAAGATCTGCACCGAGTGGATACCACGTGACAGGACAAGAGGAAGGGGACGTCCAGCCTTGCGGTGGCGAGACGAAATGGCACAGAGAGTGGGAGACGTCTGGCTTACCACAGCAAGAGGCAGAAAAAGATGGAGCAAAATTGTTGAAAAATTATAAAAAAGAGAAATAGAAAAGAGTTTTTGTTTGTAAACAGATTTATTTAAAGGATTAAATATTTTATATTCAAGTTGCCAACACTTTTAACCTCACATGAGAGGCTTTTGTTCTGTGAAGAATGACAATAAAGCTCCATTTATATATTTCGTACTCAATGTAAAAAAGTGCACAGTGAATATGCAAGTGTAGGTTTTATAGAAGAAAAAAGAAGAAAAGGAATAGAGTACTTAGAAGGAAAAACGTGCGTCAAGAGGGCTGTCTTGACGACTTGGGAAATGAAAACCCCTGAGAAGAAGGAATAAGTTAAAGATTTCAGGTTGAGTATTAAAAAGTAAGAAATGAACGACTGAAATAAATAAAAATGTTTAAAAATAAACTTACTTTTCGAAATATGTAACTAAAGAGTAACCAGTTGTTTTGACAAGCCAGGCGATAAACAGGAAACTGATAAGAGGGCACTAAAAACATCCATTCTACCCGGCAACTGAGCGATATTCCTTTGGTCTGGTGTCAGGCTAAACACGTGTTTGCATAAAACAGGACAAACAACTTTTTTTCGGAGGATGAAGCCCACATAGGTCTGAGACATGTGCGTGGATAATGAATAGATAATGGTGATTGATGAGTTGGACCTACAGGTTTAGGTGGGAACCGAACCACGGGGAAGTGATTTTACAGCAGAGAATAGAGTCTTGTTTGCTGACCAATCCAATCGGTCACCCTGAAAAAGAGCGCCCAGGAGCGCTTAGCTCTGATTGAACAGATACCTAACTTCCTCAAGTGATATCACTATCACTTTCCTTTTGTTTAAATGCATTTAACCCATTCCGTGGAAGTATTTAACTCGCGCATTTTAATTATCAGCCGCTTGATATTTAAACCGCTTCAACAACAAAAAAACGCGTCCCAAAACGTGCGATATGCATTAAACGACACCATTTGACTTAATATAATTAAATCGAAGCGTTAATTGTCATGCGTCACGCGGCATGAAACCGGCTTTATGCAAATTCCAGCTCTATTTTTGCACTTTTTCAGTGACAAGATGAAAATTTTTTGCACATCACAGATTTGACTTCATATCTTAGTGGCGTAACTAGGAGGTCAGTCAGTTGAAGGGGGGGGGGGGATGATCAATGATGTGTTACCTTGAGAAGGAGCTAGAGGAAGAAACCTTAACAATAAATTGAGACAAATAACATGGCTATTCCTTTTGAAGCTTTCATTTTGATATTTTTGATCCCCCACCTCACAAAATACTGTGCTTGAAAATTTATTTTGAAATGAGGGCTCGAACTTACTCCTATTGAAATCTTTTGTAAAAATAATCCCATCAAAACCATATTTTTAGCGATTCCGCTGGCAATGATATGAATTACTTAATGCTATTAAAATAAAAAGCGTCATTCCTCCACCTATTTCCAGTTGCGTTGGTGAGCTAGAATAACATATTTTTCAAATCCTGTCACATAATATGCAAGCCAGGCTTGGTAAAATTTAAATTTTACACACACGAAGTCTCGTTGGTCATGGAAATTATTAGGCGCAGGGTTGTAGATGAATGAGTGAGGTTGGCTGAGTCGTCACAGCCTATGTCACTCAGCCAATCACAGCCATCCATTATCACCGCCTCCCTTCCGTGTGAAGACTGCCTTAAACTACACTATTAAATTATCACCATACTATTAAATACAACAAAATCGAAGGGAAATTAGGCCTAATGTCCTCATTTAATTATTATCTTTAAACTAATTTCAATCTCCCTGCAGTTCATTTTTATGGATATTCTAGGATAATATTATAGAATATAAAACTATATGATTTATATTCTATTTAACTCTCCTTATATATTTCTCTATCTCAACTACTTTGGATAAATTCATTTCATGTTGCTTCACAAGTCTAAGAACCTTACTATACAGATCCACTGCAGTCGCTGTCATGCACAATAATTTAGGATAGATCACATCAGCCGGGTAAGTTTGATTGGAAAATCACTGCTGAAGGCTCGAAAAATGTTGATGCCTTCATGTATTTTATCTAACATTGCCTAAAATAAATGATTTCACATAGCCTAATAACCCAAATCTATATTCAGTTGTAGAACATAAGGACCTTATTACACAGAGCCACTGCAGTCGCGGTCGCACGTCACAATTTAGGCTAAGTTACGTAATATGGTCCTTATGTTCTACCACTGAATATAGATTTGGGTTGTTTATGTGAAATGAGAAATCAGGAAAATCTTTTGAATTGCTATTTTCATTTTGTTCAGAGAGAACTTTGTATTTGTAAACAAGTTTGCAGCTATGTTTAGAATAATATTTTTAAATGAGGATAAGAAAAACGACATGCAACTACATCGTAAAAACATGATAATTTGCAGTTTGGAATATATGAATAAAAATAAATAGTTATTTCTAACATTTCAAACAATCGCATTCATCTGATTCTGCGAACTTATATTTCTTTAAGAAGACAAGAGTAGGCCTAAGTGGTACCTCTCATACCTTATATGCACAGATAAAGTATTAAACTTTCTTATCAGTCGTAAAAGCTTCAAAGCTTCAAATCATGAATATTTTTGGATCCAAGCAAGAATGTCAACCTCCTTATGCGCACTGGAAATACTTTGGTGAAAAACAAAGTTATTGTTTTTTTCCGGAAAAACAATAATAATGTGGCAAATTTTAAAACTTGGCCTTTTTAGCTTTCTCTTCTTGTAATAAATGACCACTCTATTCTGAGCGCCGAAACAGTTCACTCATCTCCTCATCTAGAATAACTTGTGCAGCCTAGTAACTTATTTGCAAGTGAACATTTTAAAGAATTAATAACAATCAAAATCATTTTAGGAATAAATATATTTATGCACGAGTATTCTTGTGGGTCTCTCGCAATGTGCAAAATAAAAGAATCTCTTTTAAAACTGAATCGAAGAGGTTTATTACACTTCCAGATCTAAAAGATCTAGTTGTGATAATTACTAAAATTAAAAGCTCTATCCCAATTTTTAAATTCACCATATCAATTATTTTGGATTTTCTTTTTTTTTATTTGATTTTGAATTTAGCATCAAGAGTACCTTTTTAGAAAGTAGCCCAGTAAGGTATTATCCACTCATTGGAAATTCGGTTAAAACTCTTTGTAAATCATAGACTCCAAAATACCAGCAATACCTAACAGCTTGAGGGGGTGGGGGCAAAAATACAAGTACATGTCTGAGCCCACCATCTTAAAAGTTGCTTGCTCAAGCATACTAAAAATATTGTTATGGAACTTAAACAAAGAGAAAAACGTCCATCATCAACAGTCGCCTTCGCAATTCCATTTACATTAAATTAATAGCAGGCAGGGTCCTGTCTATGAAAATAGTTGAGACGCTTTTTGGTTCTCTCTCCTTGTCTTGATGCTCTCTTTGACTCTTATTTGTCAAATGTGTTTCTAGAATTTTCGAGGTTATCCTAGATGGCAGCACATCTATTTGGCAATATTGTGTCTCAATAGAAAGATTGTAATAGAACTCTGGATCAATGCAAATCTATAAAAAGGTCTGTGTTTGCCAGCAGTCAGTGGCGTAGCCAGGATTAGATTTCGGGGGGGGGGGGCTCACCAAGTGGGGGGTCTGGGGTATAGGAGGGTCCGGATTTTTTTTAAATTTAGTGGTGTGAAAAGCTAATCTAGACAACTTGTTAGGCTCTAAAGTTCAAAAGAAAGTTTTGAAAAATTACTACCCAAGAACCTAGGTGGCCAGGTTTGAAATGATAAAGTTTGATATACCGATATCTGTGACTATTTTGAGTCAAAACCCTTGAATTGGAACTAATCATACTTAACTTATGTACTGAATCTCAAAATTAATACTAATTATTATAAGTTTCATATAATTTATGTCATTAGCCTAAAACGCACCCTACCCAAAGTTCATGAAATCGGATTTTTTTTATCATAGCACACTGATTTTACACGCTTGCATAGAACTTGCATTTATTTGTGTGTTTTCATTTATAAAATCCCGATTTTATGAACTTTGGGTGCGTTTTGGGTGCGATTCCAAATCTCAATAAACGCATTTGCAGACATCAAACTCTCTATATTTGCTGTAAACTTCTTAACGTGATACCCATGCAGCTAATACCATTCACGAATAAAACTAAAACTCTTGGAATAGATACGTGGGTGAAGGCAAATGTATATTTTAAAATAGGCTCTGTATTCTTATAATGTTGGATATAAGTTATATTTAAGGTTGTTTATAAGTGTTGTTTTTTTGATTTTCATCCGGCGCACAAGCTTGGCTTTGCTGATGGAAATCTTGAAGAATATATTTTTCTTGTAATATATGTAACTTACTGTGCAAACACATAGTTCAATTTTGTGTATCTGATTGTGATGTACAATTACATATGTTTTTTGTTTTTTTTGGTGTTTTTAATAATGATTTTCAGGCTAGTGGGTTATACTGAATTTCAACTTCAAAACTAAATTTTCTACAAGATGAGTTTATTCAAAATGGTGATTTATCAATAATTAACTAAGTTAATCCACTTCAAACTTGAAAATTGCATTTTATTTAATGTAATAAATAAATAATTATAGTAGTCACAGTTTTCTAACATGTTTTATTCGATTTCGTAGCTCATTTTAAATCAAAATTATCCATTTGAGCACCTAACAAGTTTCTATATGAGTAACAATTGAAGAAAAATTTAAAAAATGCATTAATCTGACTATAACTGTAGCTATATTCCATTACACAAACAGTGTTTCCGTAATCTGTTCGTTATAATACAACAAAACAGATAGAAACCTTCGGCTTTAATAAGTCCTTTATCTATTAGTTATTTGAGAATTTTTTATTTCTGAAATTTCGGGGGGGGGGGGTGGCCGGGCCCCATGGGATCTGAGATCCATGGGGTCTGTATTCAGATCTCCTGATAACAAGTCAGTATATGACAGTTGAATGCAGTGCTATTCATAGTACAATTTTGATTCAGTGTTTAAGCCTGATAATAACTGTGGAAATAGTTATTGCACTTAGTAAGTGCTTATTGAATTATTGATCGGTCTATTGACAATTAACTAGTTTTGGAGACTAATAAATTTTGTCTTAGAATTATTCATTGTTAGTTAAAAGTTATTGAACTTTTTCTTTCTTTCATTGATTTTTTGTGTGATAACTAGTTCCTAGTTTCTGCTGTGACTTAATTGCGTAAATAAAGTTTGAGTGTTACTCTCAAGTGTTCCAAGGTTTGTTTTTTTAGTGCTAGAACCCATATATAGCAATATCATTTGTCTACATCACTAAGTTTCAATGTTATTCATATCATATTCATTTAATGATTATATACTGTTCTCATGTACCATTTTATAATATTCATGTCTTATTTTCGTGTTTTAAAAGTACAGTACTAAATAATTCACAAAAAATATGTTTTCTCACAAAAAATAGCCTAGTTTGTTCAATCCTTTTCACCTGACGATCTGCAGTACATTCACCCGCAGCATTTTCAAAAAAGGCTCTATTACTTTCAAAATGGATAAACTTATATTTTCAATGATTTTTTCGCAGTTCATTCTTTGATGTCACTCTTCAATGTCTATTGGAATTGTTAATAAAATTGCTTTATTATGATCTTTTTCCCCCAATGAAACTACTGAGCTCATCAGATTCCACAGAGCAATATAGTGAACTTGACAGATTTAATCTATTATTGGAGTAGAATTTCTTACTCCTATAAATGAAATTTTGGTGATAGTAGCCTTCTTGTTCTTCTTCCTCTTCTTTCTTGTTCTTTCTTCTTCTTCGTTTTCTTCTTCTTGGCCTACTTGAACTCAGCCATAGCCTGCTGCGAAAATTAGAATCATTCTAGTATTTTTATGATTTAAGCCTATTTATTTGCAAACGAACAAGAAGACAGCAGGCTTTTTCCCCCAATTTCACACAAGGTATTCTTCAAAACTAAATAATAAACGTAATTTCAAACTGAAAATAAAATATATAACCAGATACAATAATATGGTTTATGATTATTTAAAAGAAAAATTGAAGAGGAAATGAAAATTGAAAGAAGTTTCACATTTCTAAAAAATGTAAGATAAACCCTGTAATTTTCAGGTAACATGAAAATATAGAGTAAAAACTGAGGAAACTGATGATGGTAGAAACATGCCAGCTGCAGTGCTGTAAAATGAGTGCTTATCTGACTCCTACTCTGCGGTCACTGGCTCGATTCCCGTTCAGCATGGCATGCATATTGTGTTGTCATGCATGCACTTCATCGCCCATGCACAAGTCTCAAACTCATGTGTGCATCATCAGAAAAAAGTTAGATTATATAGTTTAGTGGTTCACTCATCTATTTTGTAACCTATCATTATTATTACATACAGCATTTACAATGTCTCTAGATGAATAAGAATGACTGAAACCAAGATCCAGATGAAATTGAACAAAGTTGATCTTTCCGCTTGAAAACCCCTAAATAGTTTGTCTTGTATAGAGATCCTTAGCTCACCTTTTAATCCTTTAGCTCACAATAACAGTGAAGGAACAAGAGAAGTTATGCAACTAGGTAAGTTGCAAAAATCTTGACCACTCCACATTACATTCTTGATCTAGCTGTGTTGTGACTGTTGGTGGGAGGAAAACTATTTCCAGTTTGCGGGCAGCTTGAAATTCCTCAGCTAACCGCTATTATGTTGCTTGTCGATGGTAAGCCGATATTATAGGCTAGAAAATGAATGACATAAGACGCATGCCTTTTATTTACCACCTGTGAGCTGCAGCCAGCAAGCAGGTCAGTAGAAGATTGGCTGCTGAATACCGGTAGAGACCCACTTGTGACGTCACAAAAGTATTACAGCTTGCTGCAGCATTGGTAGCTGATTGACTATCAGCAGTCAGTGAACAAGGCTTCAGCAGTCTGGGTCAGTAAACTCAAACTACTTATCCACATACATTCAGTACTCTCAAGCATATTGATTAGTTCCCGTAAATCTATTTTTTTTTTTTTTATTCATGTATATCAATTTTATATTTGTTTGGTACTGTATACTTTTTGCTTTTATGAACAAAAATCATTTTAATTCAAGATAGGCCTAATTGTTAATAAATGAAAGTTAAATCACCTCTGTTCAATGCTGGTTGATTCAACTTATTTTTTAATGAATGTTAGTTCATTCGCTTTAATTCAAACCTATTTATTCATCTTAGCTATTTATGCATAATAGTTGGTTCACCTCTGTTTAATAATAAATGCAGGTCATTTAACTTATTTGCTGATGAGTTTGTTAGTAACAGCCAATTTTACTCATTTCAATACTATCAATTCAACTTCAATTGTTAATGAATAGTGTTTATTGGTCTCTGTTGCCTTTGTGATTGTGTATGAAACTGGCAACCAGCTTGTAGGTCTAGACCCTGTTCAAGCTTTAGCAAAATCATTTTGCAAATTAAGTCACTTGGAGTGGAAAATTAGAGGGAAAATTTGATATTTATGATGGGAAATTGAAAATCAACAGGATATCAATAATAATCTGTCAATAATGTTGAATTGAATAATTTTTTACAGAGGATAAAGCCTACATATGTCGAGACATGTGCTGTCTATAATGTTACCGATAATATTCATATAGTCTATTATAATGATTTTAAATTAGTGTTGCATGTAGCCTAATATGATTTTCTAGAATTTCTTGTTCCATAAAGATCTGCGTTGTTAATATAAACTTTTTATTGTAACTTTAACGACTTGCAGTCAGTTTTATATTGTGAATATATAATAAATGTACTCACATTAGGCCGAACGTTTTCGAGGTATTGAATCTCATCTTCAAGGCATCCTAGATCGGCGATGTTGGTTTGTTGGTTAGAAAAATTGTGGTTTTTGAATAATGTGGTCAGAAAGTTTGTGTGATTTAAAATGTAATTGTTCATGAAGAATGTTTTGTTTATTGTGTTTGGTGTGTTTGTAAATTTCAAATTGATCCAAGGTGAAAATTTGCTGAAGAAAAACTAGGTACTGAAGATAAAAAGGTGAAATTGGTTTAAAATCTAAAAATTGTCTCCAAAGGAATTAAAAGCTAAGAATGTTGAGTTGCAAATTTATCATTTGCAAGATGTAAAGATAAAAAATTGTCAAAGCCTCAAATTTTCAGTTTTTTGAAAAATTCACCTTATTGAAAAGGTGGAACTTGAGAGGCATACGGCCTAGGAGGATGAAATTGGTATCATTTCTTGTAAAACTAGTGTACCAAAACAAGCAAGGGCGGGAATGGTGTATTCTTATGATGCTCTTGTCAGTTTGGATGCAAATTAGAAAAAGTTGAAAACAGAGCCGGTGCTTTTGGGGCATCCTGTAATATCGAAGGACAACTTTTTGTATTTATAGATTACCTGAGAAGCTATAAAAATCCGCTGGGTTTCTAATTACTTCCTTTTTTTCGCCCCTTGACCGGACTGAAACGTACAGTAGGACTAAAATCTACTTCATTACATTATTATCAAGATCAATGAGTGGTTTATATAGCATTCACCCATAAATAGTGTCCTATAATTCTATTCTGTAGCCTGTTTGCTACATTCCATTATTTGTAAAATATTTATATAAATTTATTATCACATTCAGTTCTTATTTATGATAGATCAATACCGTAGTAAATTATATCTATATAGTCTACATGTTAGAGCGAAACACTCAGAACAGACAATAAAAATAAAATGAATCACCCTCTCCAGAAAATTATTGTAAACTTCTACTTGAAAATACCGTAATATGCAGTATGCCTTGAAAGCAGCAGTGACACAATCTCTTCACAACAACCTTAAATCGCGTTTAGAGTCAAGGATCCCAATTAGCATTGCTCCAAAAATTAACTTGTTCTGAATTCTTAAAAAACGTGTAGCATAAACCTACTAGTATGACGTGTCACATGCCTCTGGAGCATTGCTCCCCTGTTGTCGCTGTGTAAGACAGCGGATAAAAGGGTGGACGGGGGGGGGGGGGCGACCTTCTCCAAAAGAGTAAACATTTTGAAAAATAGAAAAAAATATTAGAGTAAACATTTTGAAAAATAGAAAAAAATATTAGATACATTTTTAGGATAATTGAAATTCTTGGTAAATAATATTGATAAGTCCAAAAAAATAATTGAAAGTAATATGTAAATTAATATTTTGTCATCTAAATGATTTATTTTCAGTAGGCCTATTTTAAAATTAGATGCTAGTAGTGATCAAGGGCGGCGGACCACCACGCATGTCAGTCCCAGGGAGGTGACAAAAAATAAGGCTGATCTGATAAGGCTATAATTCATTTTCTTATCATAATAAATTTCGAAATTTGAAACAAATAATACAAATAGTACTATTTGTCAATTTTTCATGCTAAAGTTAACTATAAATAATCGTTATCAGTGGGACCCTATATGGGGCGTTCGTATGTTCTTCGGGGTTATTTTTTCAAATAATTATTATAGTTATTTTCATTTTAATATGTTATTCTTATTTTTCAAAACACTTTAAATAGGTAATTAATTTTGACTAATAATGTGAAATAAAATGAATGCATTTAAGTCTAGAATCACTTGGAATTATGAGTTGAAGGGATTATCATCCTATTTTTCCCCGGGGGAAGAACCCCGGACCCCTCTCCTGCAGAAAGGTGTATTTATTACCTCCTGCTTATATGTATATGAAGCTACTTTATATGTAAAAACGAATGATATTAACCAAAATCTTGACGTACACGATTATAATACAACAAGCCGAGGAGATTATCTCTTGGTAAGTCACAATATATAGTAGCTTATTCAAACAAAAACCTAGTTATATTGGTAGGAGACTCTACAACAAGCTTCCTCAGTTTTTAAAGTCTTGAAAATGAAGAAATATTTAAAAACAATTGAAAAAGTATTTGGTTGATAAAGCTTTTTATAGTGTACCATACAAGAGTTCCTTTCACATCAAAATTAAGCCTCACCTCAACTAATTGATATACGTTAGTAAATTATCGTATCTAGTGTATAATTATTGATCTGACTTGTCTTATACTCCATAACTGGAGTCTCCAAGACGTAATCTACAAAAAAAAGGAGAGTTATGTCTTCCTTAAAGTGTGTGTTACAGGATCCGTCTCCAATACTGAGTTTTACACTATACTTTGACCAAGACCTATATTAGAGCTGACGATTTTATTTAATTTGAGAGGTGTTGTGTGAGTCAAGAGTAGTTGAGCAGGTTCAGTAGTAATAGTATCCATGTTCAGTTGGGGGTTCTGCCTTGCGCATCCCTTTGAAAGATTTCTTGATTCTCTAATTCATTATCCTGCCATCATTTTGAAGAATTGCGCCATGTAATTGTGTGGTGCCCAATCATTACCAAAATAACTCCAAATCAAATTTGAAGGATTTAAATTAGAAATTTTTCTCATTTAAATTAGAATTAACAGCTCACAGCTGCTTAATATATAGCCAAGTGCCCTTATAAACGCAATCGTAGAGTCAACTAAGGAACAAACAAAAGATTTTGGTATAAACGATTTTCTAATACAGTAGTAGCTAATGGGTGGCTCAAACAATGTAAATGAAGCTAAGGTCTGAGAGAAAATACTTCCTACACAGATTTGTGGAGGCTAGGTTCCACCTCCACCATTCTCTGTAGAGTCTGTCGGAATAAGGGAGAGCATCGAACCTGCGCAACACTGAATGCGCATTGACACTTTCTCAACTGAATATGTGATGAACACATCTCCTCCTATGTCTAAAACATCTTCTTGGAATAAATGGAAAAATTGAAAAGATTGTACCACTCGCCTAAAAACCTAATGTAATAATAATAAACTTAAAAAACACTTTTAAATGGAAATTGACTCACGTTATGGCGTGACGGCCGTTTTGCTCTGTTGTCTAGAGCATCATCAGACGACCCACAGTACACTCTGATGATGCTCTAGACAACAGAGCGAAACGGCCGTCAAGCCATAACGTGAGTCAATTTCCATTTAAAAGTGTTTTTAAGTTTATAATACATATATTAGTGGAAACAAGATGGATCTTCAACATCGTAATAATAATGTTATGAAATGCTAGGAAGAAGAGAGAAATATAATTTATGTTGTGTCAATAATTTTACTTCCATTGAAAGTTTTGTTTACTCCCCCTGTTCTACCCTCGCCTTGCAATTCATCCACAGAGTTCTAGAATGGAATTATCTGTGTAAATAGATTTTTCTAGAAAAATAGAGAACCCTCTGGTGTTCCCTGGAATGTTAAAAACTCATATAAAGCAGAAGCTCTTGTGAACAGTCGGTTCATTCATTGTCCAAACTTCGTTGACAGAACAAGTGGCACTATTCATATGTATACACTTGCTGTGCAGAACTGACCTTTTTTTTGAGTCGTGGCGGACGCTTTTCAAACTATGTCGTTCTTCTTCGGCGCTTGGTTGCAGACTGACTGGTTTTCTAGTATGTAAGGTCTGGTGGTCGTAGGAAGGTAGTAGGAGGAGTGGATGTCGTGGGGGAAGTAGGTGTGGGGGAGGTGTTTTTAGGAGGGGTTTATGATGATGTTGAAGAGGGTATATGAGGTTTGAAATTAAGTTTTGGTCATTGAGTATGAGTTGAGGATGTGAAATGGAATGTTTGTAAATTTCGAATTGTTCAAGAGTATTGAGTTTATGACTTTTGGGGGCAATTTGAAGGATGTGCAGGTTTTGATCAATGTTGGTGAATGAATGATTTTTTGTGAGTAGATGTTCAGCATAATTTGATTTAGTCTGTGGTTGGGTGAGGGCTTTTATGTGTTCTTTGAATCTGGTTGTGAAAGATTTGCCAGTTTGTCCAATATATAAGCTGTCACATTCGTTGCATGTCAGTTTGTAAGTGCCTGAATGTTGGAGGTGGTGTTTGTGTTGTATGATTGATGTATGTTAATATTATGTATTTGGAGTCTGGTGGGGGTTGTGTGGGTTTTTGTTGTTTGTGAATGATTCTATGGAGTTTTTTTGTCAATGATGGATGGGTTGTATCCGTTTTTTGAGGCTATGTATTTGATGGTATTGAGTTCGGTTTGGTAGTTAGTAAGGTTCATGGGTATGTTGATAAGCCTGTGAATCATGAAGTTGAGGGCTGCATGTTTGTGTTCTAGTTTGTGTACTAGAAAACCAGTCAGTCTGCAACCAAGCGCCGAAGAAGAACGACATAGTTCGAAACGCGTCCGCCGCGACTCAAAAAAAAGGTCAGTTCTGCACAGCAAGTGTATACATATGAATAGTTCTACTGCAGTTCACGAAAAATGGATATCTACAACAATAATTTCGGAACAAAGTGGCAGTTATACCCAGTGGCAGTTCCCGGTTCCTTTCATACAACCCATATTACCAGTGAGGTGAGCATTAACAGACTGTGTTATGTGAAAGTTTAATGTGTTTGTGATAAATGCAGTATATTGTGACAGATCATTATTCAGGCTTCTCTAACCGTTCATACAGTGTCAGACCTGTGCTTTGTAAGAGTTTCAACTGTAATGTTTTAGACGTTTCTTTCTGAATAATTATTGAACAGTTATTTGATTGGCCTATTAACAGTAATGGTAGTGATTAATTTTGGAACAGAAATATAGCAAATTCATTATTAACTGAACATTATTGATTTATTTCGTTTCTGGTTCATTTCTTTTCGTTGACATAATTGATTAGTGCGAGTTGAAAGTAATTTGTGTGAATAAAGTGCAAGTGTTAATCTAAAGTGTTGCCGGCATTATCTTAAAGATAGAACCCGTAACAGTACTTTTGTTCATTTTTGTGAATCATTATCATATATTATATGAAAATCTTATTTCATGAAGGCCTATTTGTAAATTTCTAAGTTTGTCATTTAATTTGTGAGGTCCTTTTGGATACTCTGTTGTATTGGTTTATTAGTATGAGATTTCTGAAAAAAGAACTTTAAAAACTTCTAAGGGAAGTAACAGTAAAGAAAGTAAGATGATGAAAGCTCCTCTGCTACACTACTGTTCTAAAATTTCAACTTATCCTTCCACAAGATTCCAATCAACCAACTCTTGAAACATTCCTTTAATCCATTGCCTCAAAAAAATGAAGATTAACTTCATCTTTCACAGCACTTAAAAATCAGTTGATCAGAGTTTCAAGCCAAAGAAATCAATCAAAGTACTGATACCATAGCTGATAAAGTCTTACAAAAACTACTAATTGAGTGTTCTAAATTTAATAGTTGTATGATTGTATGAAAATTCTGTAGATCAACAGTTAAAAATACTACGAACTCCATCAGGGCAGGTCCAAGTTGTTTAAAAATCATGTATGAATTTTGAGATAAATACTTAGGTACAGTACTATAAACTTAAAAAACACTTTTGAATGGAAATTGACTCACGTTATGGCGTGACGGCCGTTTCGCTCTGTTGTCTAGAGCATCATCAGACGACCCACAGTACACACAGTGTACTGTGGGTCGTCTGATGATGCTCTAGACACAGTGTACTGTGGGTCGTCTGATGATGCTCTAGACAACAGAGCGAAACAGCCGTCACGCCATAAAGTGAGTCAATTTCCATTCAAAAGTGTTTTTTAAGTTTATAATACATATTAGTGGAAACAAGATGGATCTTCAACATCATACTTAGGTACTATTCAACTCTACGAAATTTATTGTGAATAGAGAACCAGAAGTTGATGTCACTGCAGTTCCTGAAAAAAGGTTTTGTTTATTCTTCTTCTTCTTGTTCAACATATCTCATAATAACATAATTTATGTCATGCATCAATATTTTCTCTCTGTTTGTTATCTTCAATTCGACGATTTAAAATAATTTGAGAAAATATTTCAACATATAACCAAAAATGAAAACGTCAACGCTTGAACTGTAAAAAAATAAATTGATAATTGGGCTAATTAGGCCTTTGTAAATTACCATTGTCTTGATTTTCAAATGTCAACACCAACGGCTGCCAATGCTTTGATCTTCACTAGCCTAAACTAACCTAGAGCCTACAGTGGAAATCTGTTTATATCATAATTATTTTTATATTCACCCCCAAACTCCAAAATTAATAGCGATCTCACTTGGACTATGAGTAAACTATACATCAAGTTTCAAGAGTCAAGAATCTTTTGTTTTAAGTGCTAAGGTACAGAAGGATAGACATAATGGCACAATTTCAGTAAAAGTCAAGGTCTTTCCTTAATCCTTTATTGATCAATGTCATTCACCCTTGGTAAAAAATGAAGATACTTTTTTATATACTTACTTAGGATAGAAACACTTTCCTATTGGAAAAGTTAATTTTCATCCCACCATTTTTTTATTGTACACCGTATCTCCAGAGATACAATGACCCGTCCCTACAATTCTATTATTCTCGACGTATGTATCCCCTATGATACTATATGACCAATGATGCCACTTCACCATAAATTAAACTGCACATGCGCAGTCTATCTTTTCCATCTTTACATAGGCCTACGTTTAGATTGATGAAAGGGAATCTGCGCATGCGGAAATCACTAATTTATGAAATGGAAGTTAATAAGTGATTTTTTAAAATATATATCATGTGTAAATATGTTCAGGAACAGAAAAACTTGCTGAATAACATAATAGAAGTCCCCGAAAATCCTAGCTGTGCTTCGGCCGCCATCTTGAAAGACTTTAAAAATGTCCAACATCATTTAAAGTTTTTTTCAAATTTGGGATAAAGGAAAAGGGTTGGATGAAAAATAATGTTACTTTTGCATTTTTCAAGGAAGTCAAATTAAAAGTATTTGTCACAAAGTGCATTCCTGAACCTTGAATAGGTCTCAAGTTGGAATTTTTTTAAATTAATTCTGGTAAACTAAACAAATCTAGTTTGAGCTCTCATATGAAATTACATGTGTTTTTGGGGGTGCATGAAAGTTTTTGAATAACAGTAGCTCAAAAACTACTGGGGATAAAAAGATGAAATTGGTTTCAAACTGAAAAAACTTCATTTCCTTGAGAGGGATTTTGAATAACAAATTCAGGTCTAGCAATACTGACACACAGACATTTTTATTATTCATAATGACCAATTTTCCAGAAAATTCAAAATTTTGAAAAATTCTCACTTAAGACCTATTCAAGGCTTGTATCAAATACATTGAAATTTGATTTTCTTGAAAAATGGCTGTAAAATTTTCTGCCCGACGCTTCATTTGGTCTTGGATTTTTAAAAAAAATCTGAACAATTTTAGATTTTCAAGATGACGGTCGAAGCACAGCTGAGAATCTAGCTAGGAATCTTTCATTAGACTATGTTATTTAGCATGTTTTCTGATCATATATCCCAATCGGCTGGCCGCTCAGTGCAGTTGGTAGGGGCGTCACAACTTCAGCTTGCTGTCGTTTAAGTGGTCGTGGGTTCGAATCCTGCTCCACTGTCAGGCATTTATGTGTACCGTAATCATTCACCTCGTTAAGTCGCACAAGTCATCAGCAGTAAAAAAATTCTGCTATGTTGGAATTTTTTCCTTTATCACCCGAAATTTATGCTAATTTGTCTGGCCTGTTGCACGACTTTAGAACTATTCTAAATTATTCTTAATGCCGATATCTGATCCAATTATTAACATTATTTCATTACAAAACGTGTTGACAGTTTATATTGTAGACTACAGTATTCCATCTCATATTATTGTATTTAAATAAATTTATGAATTGTTTTTTTAAATAATTATTAATAAATGGTAGCACCTAAAAAACTATGTCAGGCAGCCTTATAAAAGATTTGCTTAGAGTTCTGTTTCTTTAAAAAATGCTTTCTATTCTATTTTATTCTACCTTCTGCAGGCCTTACTTGTGGAATGGAAGCCGTTACTGGAGGATTGCTGAATTTCCTTTATCTTTTTTGGGTGAGATTCCATTTGTTATTTTTTTTTATATAATAGTAGTGGCTTATACAAACAATCCAACTTTTATCAATAATCTTTTTTCACACTTCATTACAGTGGCGGTGACTGGGTGTCAAAAAAAAAGAGAAGTGGAGGTCAAAAGTATGATAAAAGTGAGAAAGCAAAATTTATTATTAAATAACAATAGTACTAGTGACTGAAACTTAGTTTTTGTATTTAAATTATTGGGTTTCTTGTTCCAACAAGCTACCACAGTTTTTGAAAAGTCTTGAAAATATATAGAACTATTTAAAAAACAATTGAAAAAATATTTAGTTAATAAAGCTTTTTATAGCATACAAGAGTTCCTTTCACATCAAAATTATGCCTCACCCCCAACAAATTGATATAGTATAATTATGGTAACTAGTGTATAAGAGAATAATTGTTGATCTGACTTGTCTTATACTCCTCAACTGGAGTCTCCAAGACGTAATCTACAAAAAAAATATTAACTTTTTATTGTAAATTCAATTGTAAATAAATAATACTCCTACTCACTTTTGGCCAAATGTTTTCGAGTCATGGAGACTCATCTTCTAGGCATTTTTTATTTTTGTATACTTTTCTTAGAAAATTGAGAAGCAATATTCATTTTAAGAATTGGTACAAGTTTTTTGTGTTAAAATCTGACTACGGCTTAGTATAAATAGAATTAGATACTAGTTACATTATTAATAATAGAATAATAATATATCTTAGGAGCAGGAGGGTGCTTGCCTTCCCCCTGGCCGATTCAGTTTAACTTTAAATTTTCTAAATTGACTAGTACAGCTTTTTCAGTTGTGTCAAGAATGAGTAATAGTATTATGTTATGTATCTACTAGGAGTAAAAAACATGGAAATATGAATGAATATTTTCTATTATTTTTAGTAGGAAAGCTTGATTACTAACAACTGTTCCCTTCACAGGCTTCAATTGCATCCTACTTCTGCGGTGACGATTACAAGAAGTGTGGCTGATGATGAGGAGACCCCATCTTTTTCAGAGAAAATAAGCAAAAAGCATTCAATTCGTCATCTACTAGTTCATTTGATTTTAATCTTGCCCCCTCACTCCTATGAAACTGTCAATCTGCCCCCTCCTGCTCCTGTCAATAAACTGCCACCAGTGTTACTGCTATAATTTAAATTTCAAAATTGCATAGAATATTCTCTATGAAGAACAATATTGATTTCAGTTATTGTATTTTAATATTTTTCCTTTTTGCATGTCTTGTATTATGTATGTTTTGCATTTCATAAGTAAATAAAATAATATTTTTAATTGAATTGTAACATATCTTGCTCACGGGAGCTCTATTAGTTGATGAGTGGAAATCGTCTGTAAAATTACCGTGAGCCATAGCAGATATCTGTCCAGTAAGATAAATATTAGTCAGGGTGATCGATTGGACTGACCAGCAAAAAATACTCTATTCTCTGCTGTAAAATCACTTCTTGATGGTTCGGAACCACCTGAAACTGCAGGTCCAATTCATGAATAGCAATCATCCAACTCATTATCCACGCACAAGTCTCAGACCAATGTGGGCTTTATCCTCATAGAATTTAAGAAATTTTTATTTTCTAAGAAATGTTTTGTGCTTTTGACTATTAAAAATTATTCATTTTATTTTTTTCCGTTATTGAATGGAGAAGTGGTTTGTTTGACAGATGATCTAATTTTATTTTCGATACATTGGAAAGGATTACATAGGAAATTTCTGTCTAAGATAGTTCAAAGATAAATTTAAAGCAGTTGAATTAGAATTATCAGAACCGGTTAGGGTGGGTGTTCTCATTGTCATTCCAAACTATGATTATATTGCACACATTCTTGCACCTTACAACATAACATTTTATATGAAGTGAGCCATATTTTTTCTTTCATGTTGCCTTAGCTCATAATTTATTATTAAGGTAATTATTATTTGAATAACTAGTTCTGCCAATGTTCAGTATTTTTCATGCACCTGCGTTAGTCCTGGATTTCATTTTTATTTGGCAAAGCTGAAAAATTTTATTTAACTTTTTTTATCAAAAGCTGAATATAATTGCATTTCAAACTCAGTTATAGAAAAATGTGGACTTTGCCCCTTTTCCCCCTAGACCCTTCATATATTATGAGATTTATTGAACACAAGAAGAAGAAACAAAACTCTTTTTAGAAGTGTTGATGCTTTTGTGAATCATATAATATAATAATTATTATAATAGTGCATATAATATATTATGCCAATCAGCACAACCGATATTAATTATTATTTTATGTAATCTCGTCGGGTCCTTGGATACTCTGTTGTATCGGTTTATCGCCAAGAATATTATTAAACCAAATTCTAGAGGTCTTAAAATGAATGACATGACATGTCATTACTTTTCTTATATATTTTTTTTAGAAAATAAAATCAAATTTAATTTCTGTTTTCAAAATGAAAAATATCAATTGAAATAATTGTTGTCTGCTGTAAAATCACTTCCCGGTGGTTCGGAACCCACCTAAAATTATAAGTACCCCATGTTTTCAATAGCTTGGCTCAAGCGAAGAGGTGGAACAACCCGTATAAGGGTCTCCCCACGAATAAAAGTCATATGCATTCACTTTTACTTAATTAAAACAATAGAAAGTGGAAAATATTTTGACAAATATCTGGATTTGAAATAGCTCTGATGCTTTTTTGTTTTAATACCTAATATGCCTCACTTTTTCTAAAAAAGTTCATCCAACTTTTGCATTCCCCCCCCCTCACCTCTCCCCGAGGAAATATGAAATATTTTCCCCAATAGGAATACTAGATATAGGGAATACTATATATACCAGTACCAGTTTGGCAACTTGTGAAAGCACTTTTAAGTGTACATTGAAAATAAAAGCATAAAAATATATTGTCGTTTTGGAAAAAATTATAACCTAGTGTTTGAATCTACCGCGTCATAAGTTTAGCGTGTACGACGACAGAGAGCAGTGTCGTCCTTCATTTTGATGCGCATGGCATCTTCATTTCTCCATGCTCCATCACCTATTTGTCATCTTCCTAATATCACCGTGTACCGTGTATTGAGTTTGCTGTGCCGTATGTTAATTAGAGTTTATAGAGATAGTTATTAGTAATCTAAGTACTAATTCGCTATAATTTCACTCAATTACTCGGTATTTCTTGGCTGCTACATATTATTTTAGAAACGACAATCTTCTGCTTAGTAAAAACAAATGTAAACATAGCCTAGCGGCTTTTATCTTCAATCTTTTGGTCAGTGTATTGTTGTTTATCAGTCCTTGACGTAATAATAATAATTAATTTTCGATCATCAATAGTTGGAGACCATGGCTTCAGCTCCAGTCGTGATAGCTGCAGCAACAAAACACAATGCAACTGTAAGTATCATGTAGCCAATTTCCATATTCCAACTATCTGTGTAACTCATTTTCAGATTTATCACAATAGAGAAAGTAATAATGTAGTATATCTAGAGTTTGCTGTGGAATTTGTCGTTCTACAAATACATCATAATAGAGATGTATCAATTTGGCTGATTTGCTGATAAGAAAGCAGCCACTGTAACCTTTCTCATAAGAGCATAACCTTTCGGTTCATTGTAATGCAACCTTGAATACTGAATACATCACACTTATTAGTGTGGTGTATAAGGTATCAGATCAATTGTTAACACAATGAAGAATCAAATTTTGGAATTTTTGTTATCAAATCTCTAATCCAAGGAAATTGAAACTAATACAGCTATTGATCGAAATATTAAATTAATTCTTGATCTTGGCACCAATAATCTCCACTTTATTTCAATTACTCTACGGAATATCTAAAAATATTAGATTCAAATTGTTAAACTACTATTGACTCAGAATTTAAGTTTTAAGTCATTTGGGTTCAATAACTTAATATAATTTTAAAAATATTTCTAGTTCAAAGCTAGTTATTCATTTGATATTGATCAAGCATGCTTGTTTTTAATGCCTGAATTGAACTGAAACCATAGTGGTCTTAGAGATAACTTATTATAGAGATACCTAGTTATATTGGTAGGAAATTCTACAACAAGCTACCGCAGTTTTTGAAGTCTTGAAAATATAGAAACCTTAAAAAACAATTGAAGAAATATTTAGTTGATAAAGCTTTTTATAGTGTACAAGAGTTCCTTTCACATCAAAATTAAGCCTCACCTCAATTAATTGAAGTAATTATGGTATCTAGTGTATAATATTGTTGATCTGACTTATCTTATACTCCTTAACTGGAGTCTCCAAGACGTAATCTACAAAAAAAAAGATTAATATTCGAAATAGGCATTGACTTTCTAATTAGGAAAGTGTATGAAGGGTACGGTATCGTAGATATTGACTTGAATAGGATTACGATGGAGATTATCTTCTTTTTCAAATGATGGATAATCGATACTCAACTTTTTTATGGGAGAATGACCATGGCCTTAATTTAATGTAAAAATGCTACTTGACCAAAAGTGTAACAGTTTAATCCATGATTTCAAATACATTTTGTTTGGGCCGGAATAGAAAAATTAGTTAACCAGTCATGTTAGTATCAAGTTATTTCTGAATGGTATTGAATGTGTTAGAATATTTTTTACTATATTGTATTACCTATTCATATGCTAATTCATTCTCTATCTTGCAATTATTTCAGATTATCTTCCTCCATGGACTTGGTGATACCGGGTAAGTTACCGAATGCTCTTATCAGTATTTCATTATTCATTAGCGTTTCAATTTCTATTACAAATTTTAACAGATTGTGTTGACTTCATCGATTGCATATTAATGTTGATTTATAATCAATATCAATTGATTACGATTCAATAACGTGATATTGTAGTCAATTAGCCTAAAGCTCTTTGGATAGTCAGTGTTGGATATCATTCACTGGTTTTATATATTTAACAACCATTAATGTTTGAGATCTATCTGTACTTCACTATTTATCTCACTAAAATGTATCAGTACAATATGGTAGAGCTCTTCCTTCAATATACACATTAGGTTATAAATTAGCTACTCGATTACCACTTAGAAGATTCAGACGTCCTGTATCCTGTGGAACCTTTTATCGAAATTCATTAATAGGCTAACTCAAAAAACTAGTACCTGTTATGTATTAAAAAAAAAACTTCCTATTATGTACCTAATCTAAAGAATTTCGTATTCAAATCTATTGTTCATAACTTATTATCGTGAACAAGAGAACAAGTAGGACCACTCAACCAAATTTAAATGTTTGTTTCATAACAACCATGGACTAAGTAAGTAACGTTTTTAAAACTTGTTTGGTTTCAAAATCTTGTTATCAAACGAAGTCAAAGTTGGTTTAAAGACCTCTTGTGAAGTGATGGAGTTAAACGTATTAAAATCTTGCAAATAAATTTTTCGAATAGAATGATAAGGAGTAGTGTAGCTGAGTTGATATCAACTTCTTGAAACCCCATCAAACGGCGAGATGTAGAGTGGCACAAATCACGAGACTAGCTAAACGAGCAGCTAGAGTGGTAGTTCTATTCTTCAAGCTCTTCTGACTAGAATCTTTACTACTCTAAACTCTGAATACACGCAATCAATGGTTGAGTTCCAGGGAGCATTACCGGTAACTGGTAAATGTTACCGGTGGCGTCTGACTGGTCTACTCAAAGGAACTTTAGGGAAGTGATAGCCGTGCGCCGTAGCTGTTATCTGTTCAATAAGATAGAGATAAGCTGCGTTCTCCTGGGCTCTCTTTGTAAGGGTGACCGATTAGATTGGCCAGCAAAAAGACAATGTTCTCTGCTGTAAAATCACTTCCCGGTGGTTCGGAACTCACCTAAAACTGTAGGTCCACCTCATCAATCACCATCATCCAACTCATTACCAACGCACAGGTCTAAGACCTATGTGGGCTTCATCCTCAAAAAAAAAACTCGACCAATTAGTGTCACTCTATCTCTTCCCGTGATTCTACTATTGTCATTTTCTGTTTAGTTTTGAACCTGATTATACGATGAGATTTTGTTGATATACTTTTATGCATTTTATAATATTTCATTGATATTTGATTTCATTTATGTTCTTTGTAGTAGTTTTATAGTAGTATTTTTTTTTTTCATAAATTAGCTGATAAAACTTTATACATTCAATATGCTATTATATGTTTCACAAATCATCTCATTCACTTAAAAATACTGTCTTGAAAAAAGATTTTTAATAAAATAGTGATTTGTAATATAGGGTCTACTAAAGTTATACTCACGGATCGCCCATTCTTGATTCAAACTCATCATTCTTTCTAGAACTCAAATTCCTGCCTTTTCCTTACATGTTGAAATAATCACAAATGATCCGCTCAGATCCAGAGACATTGCTTTTCTACTTTTAATTCAAAGAAACATATTTTTACATACCTTTTAACCTCATTATTTTTATCTATTGTAATTCATAAATTTACTTCTTTTGTAAAAATATGTAGCCTATTATTTTTCTCATCTTGTAATTTCTATTGAGAAATAAGGTACCGGTATGGAAATAGATGTAAATGTATTCTTAAAATATATTATAGTTATCATCTAATCTTAATTATTTATTAGGCTACTATTATTTCAATAAATAATATCTTATTCACATAAAACGACCTCAAATTGGTGTGAATAAAATAATAATGAAGAAAAATTGTTCAATATTTTTGAATCCCTATAAAAACAACAGATCTTCCAAAATTGAAATGTTAATGCATGAAATCTATATAGGCTAGTTTATTCCAGTAAAAAAAAGAAAAATTTCAGAAACGTAATCATGTATGTAATTCCAATTTCTTCAGGATTGTGTAGTACTGAGCCGAGTGAACAATGTGCAATATTTTCCCATGAAGAACCAGTGCCGCTAGTGTTAGGTAGGGGGTGGTGTAAAGCTACACTTTTTCAATTCTCTGCTTACAACTCGAGATCAGGGCATTTTTGTCAAAAGTTCTTCAAATGAAATTTAAAGCTCACTATATTTTACTTAAAATTTGTTTTTGTATAATTACAAAAACTTGCAAGGTTTCCCAGTTTAACTCTCAAAAATGTATAATTTTTTAAAACATCTCAGTTCCGGAAATACTTATCCTTCTAGCTCCGACTTGTTCACTTGTACAGGATTTATGACTTGAAGAAAATTGTAGAACATCATATTTCCTTTAAAAAAAAATATATAAGTAATAAATGAAATATATCAAAAGTTAGAGTGCTTTTAAGATTTGTGAAATATGGATTTACCAGAACCTGGTGAATTCTGGAATTACAGTGATTCAACCCAAGCAAGATATTGATTAGGACAGTTTCAGGCTCCTGGGACCTCATACTATCAGTTACCCTACCATTCCTCTTCAAAATGAGGGCGGAAGGACCACTTGGCACCAGCGTTGGACCCCCCTCCTCACCTAGAACGGTCAATCTTACCTTTTCGAGTGATAGCTCATTCTTTTCAGCTCATTAAGGCGATCCAAATTCATTTTTAGCATTTCAAATTTCGTCCATAATTGAGAATTTCACTTGAAGAATAATATGCATATACAGTATTTTCACTATACCTGAAAATGACTATTATTCGATATTGAAATCGCTCTACATAAAAGATAACTAGACATGAAAATGAAAGGTCTATTTCAAATAATTGTAGTTGGCTTCTTCAGTGATAGCAGTGTCATTAGAACCCTCAACTCACTTTTCAAATAAAACTAAAAGATATTTTATGATTATGTTACCAAAATTTTTCTGTTTTTAAAATAAATCAATTTAACCATTATTACACCCCAATTTCGGTCGAATGGAAAAGCTTCTTCAGCCTTTGTCACTTTTCAGAAGTGAAATGCATCCCTCAAGCATCTCCAATATAAGTGAGTAAAACAATACAGTATATAAAAGTGAAATACAGTGTCAGTTTTAATATTAGATTGTTCATTAAGTATTTCGTCATGGAAAACATCACAGATAAATAATTAATCTTGAAACCTAGAAACCTTGAAATTGATGTCTTCCATAGGATCCACATTCTCATCCTCCTTGTTAGCACCTTCGCTCCTTTTCCCAGAAAATGTGTTCTCTCAGAATTCGCCTCGTTTGCAGACACGGACACAGGTTAAAATTTGAAAAAAGGGCATTTCATCTAAATTACCGCGAAATTACTAAGTCAGGAAAAGAGAAAAAATTTAAGAAATTTATTCTTAAGAGGCAGAAGAGAGAAAACTTAAACTACTTATACAGTACTTTATCCTATTATAAGAAAAACTGTGTTAGGAAAACTGAAACAATTGAACCAAAACTATTATCTATATACTTATTCTGTTCAATAATCACGTAATTTATCCGATATATCAAGGGTATAAATATTCCTTCTGAACATTGTTTAAAAATGTACTAGTCGATAAAAAATAGAAATAACTAAAACATGACTGTACAACATCACAATACCATAAACGCAGCATGTTGAAAAATAGAATAGCAATGAAAAAAAAAATGGCACTCCAAATAATAAACTCACGATCACGAACTCAATTAATATACATCCGGTTTACTCTAGGCCAATTTATCGGACACATGTAGGGGGGCTACATGCATCTAACTGGACGATTCAAAAGAGACTGAATTCAAAATACTGTATGAAGAAAAATATTGACTTTATTTCTACACAACCCCCCACTTTCCAGTACATCACAATATTATGCTAATATATACATTGAGGAATTCGATGGGAAAATAATATTAATTTCCTCTAATATTTGCCCTTTGCAGACATGATTTGTGACAGTCCAGGTAAGTTTGTTTGAAGAGTGTATTTGTCCTCCCATTTCCATTTCCTGAAGTCACAACATCCTGCTTCTGAATTCCTTCACTAAAGCTATTTGCGAATTGATAAAGTAAACAATAAACCTGACAATAATTAGCCAATTCATCCTTCTTCTTTCTGTAATTCAGTTTTATTTCTTTTGAAAAAAAATATATATATATCAGTCTGAGCACGGGCCATTTCTTGAAAAAATATATTTTCATTCCGGGCCCCCCGCGCCGCGGGGTCTGCGGGGGTGTACGTTACGCCACTGCTCATAGGTGACCTATGTAAAAGGTAACCTCAAATAACTTCTAGGGAAAAGAGGTTGAGATGACTCAAGAATCATTCAACATCAAACAATTATGATATCACTGCAAGTGTTACTTTCGTGTATTCTTTGTCGCCACTCAGAAACCAAAAATTGAACAAACGAGGAAAGTTTTGAAGATTTTTCCACATACCGGTAATTGTATTCTTTAATTGTTGTGATTTATGAAATATTGATGAATCAATTAAGCAGCTTGAGATTTACATTTTGATTTGAATTAAATAATGGTATAATACTTTGAAATACTCACTGAACACTGAATCAAATCTAGAGAAAAAATTAATAAAACCTTGAAAATCCCTGGATTTGTTGTAGTAGGCCTATGCTCATCATGCCCACTAAGTGCTAGTTGAACTCACCACAAAATATATAATCTATTATTTTATATGAAATGTGATGATTTTTTAGACTGAATCATTGTAGTAATTGCATCACTTAATTGTTGCCCGATCTCAGTCTTGCATAGATTAATACACGCATTTTTATGATGTCTTTATTCATCGGCTTTTGAGACAAATGACCATGGTCATTAACCCCTGTCTTTGTCCACACCGAATCTCGAACATGAGCAAAAAGCAAGAAAGGGAAACAGTACAGCCTATTATTTACTTCACAGCTATAAATCCAAGAGTTTATTATATCATTCGGAATATTACAAAGCAAAAGAGATATTCTCCCTTGTAAAGTCAAACTGGCTTAATATTTAATTTTTATATCATATAAAAAACGTTTGAGCGGCAGTTGAAAAGAGGCTTTGAAATGCAAACAAAAGGAATGCAGGTCTCTAACCACAGCTAAATTGCCTTTTGCACAGCAGACAATAGAAGATTTATTTGAAGAAATGATCTAAATCAATATTTAAACACCTCTTTCATCCAGAACCCCCTCCTTGCTATCCACTTTGTCAGGTCACCTAATGCTCAAAATGGTGTAACTTTTACCAAAACATATGTGGGCTGTATAGGACAAATGGGATTTGGAAAGAAACGTTCACTTTGGATGTGAGGGTTTGTCCGTTTTTTGTTTAATTGCACCTTTCTAATGGTATGTGTGATTATTAAGCCATGCGCCAGCTCTGTTTCAAGCGTCTTGGAACTTTAAAGCAAAACTAAAAATATGATTGCACAAGCATAATGGAATAATTCAACATGAAAATCTCAGGTTTTTATATCAAGCTATATATTCATTGCACCATTGAACACCATTTTAATTTAATCGAGAAATATAAACATTATTGGAATTCACATGTATTATTTAACATTCAAATAAATTCAATCACATTCAAATAAATTCAATCACATCTAGATTTTTGATCATCCATCTTTTCAGTCCAACATCTCAACACCGACTAAAAAACTATTTCACCAAAAACATCTGTACAAATTACCAGCTGTGCTATTTTGATAATTTATGTCTCACACATAACAACAAAATATAACATGCACTGTCACTGCCAGGCATCCCAACATATATACCAATTGAAACGATATAGTGTAAGTAAGGGTCTAGAATAAACAGAATACATTAGAAATATTTGAAATAACAATAGCTCATGATCTATGCATGCTTCGGAGGACACGTTAGGCCTGTCGGTTCCAGCTGTCTAAAAACAGTCGTTAAGTCACGTCAGAGGCCCTGAACTATTCAGGTGGGACCTGATAACACTGACACCAGACCTGAGCCAGCCAGGTCACACGATATTATTATCTATGCATGGGAAAATCATATCATGCTATTGTCTGCATCCGAGCGCTTGCAAGAAATATTCTTGACTTTTGAAACTTGGTATATAACTTCCTCACCGTCCATGTGAGATGCTATTGACTTTGGTGTTTGAGGGTCGAAATAATTTAACATAAAATAATTATGGTGTAAAACAGATTTCCACTATAGGCTCTAGGTTAGTTTAGGCTAGTGAAATCAAAACATTGGCAGTTGTTGATGTTTATATTAAAAACCATTGGAAATTACGAATCAGGCTTGACCCAATTATCAACTTAATTTTTTATAGTGCAAGTGTTGACGTTTTTATTTTTGTGCTGAAATCTTTCATTTAATTATTTAAATCTTCGACTTGAAAAAATATTGAAAAAATCATTTTTCAAGAACTGCTGATGTACATTTTTTGTGAATTGTGAAGCATATGATGTTTATAGAGACTGAAGCAGTTGAATGGCAAGGTTAGTAGAGAAGTTAGTATATATATCATTGGTTGAATGGTGTTTATGCCTATCAGCACAATTATTGATGATAATAATAATTATTATTATTATTATTTAAGTTTTTGGGTCCTTGGTTACTCCATTGTATCAGTTTATTTCATTTAATTTTCTTCAAGGCAGATTTCCTGTAAAGTGATCTAGTGGGCAGCTGAAAGCTTAAGTATTTCAAAAACAGATGTTTTAGACTATCCATTTTTGTGAGCTTATAACTCGAAGCTCTGCGAGGTTTTGTAATTATGTATCGGATTAATGTTTAGATTAACTTTAAATGTTATTTAAAGAACTTGCCACAAAAAGGCCCTTTTTGAATTATACGCAGAAAAATGAAAGTGTACCTTTATCTATCATATAAACCTCATTGGTTTTTCATAAGAAGGTATTATACTTTGTTCACTAGGACTAGAACTACACATTTTCAAAGAAATTGAAACTATATGATTGAGTTCCTGGACGTTTTTGGTCTAAATGACCAATCTAAGAGAGGTCTTGTTTCGAATTTATCTGTCTGTAACGCTGTTTTGGCAAGATACATGAAATAAATTCTATGAAATTTTGCAAGGATGTTCATTTTAGGAATGTGCAGCGATGTTTGTGTTAGGATTTTCGTAATTTGTTTGCATTTGAAGGAAGAAAAGGAAAGGCGCTCAGGCCTTCTTCTATAGAAAACATGATTTTTAAAATAAGCTTCTCCATCTTATGGAATTCGAATCATATTTAAAGATAGCCCTCAGGCCCTCATCTGGTTGAGCTTATGAATTAAGTTGTCATTCATAATAGCATACCACATTTGTTTGAGAGAAACAACATATTCTAATATTTCAATTAAGTATAATAACAAGTTCTTATTAAGTAAATTATAATTATACAAATTCAATTAATATTTTTCTATAAATGCTTTATCAGACATGTGAAATATGATCTTAATTTAGCAATCAGCTTTCTGAAACAACAGAAGTACAGTGGAATTAATATGTGAGTAGCAGTTGGTGCAGGGAGGTGTTACCTAAGTTTATGGGGCAAAGTGTGGTGTTCGGTGAGAGGACAGGCGGCGCATGCGCATTGGCCGTAAATGCTTCTGCTTATCTACTCATCAGCTCCACCTCATATTAATCCTACTGTACAGGCTGGATGAAAATATAAACGCAGCCTTAGTGACCTTTTGTGGAAAACAAACATTAAATATACTACACAAATTGAATCAAGGGCTAGGTGTAATGCTGATGATGGCGTGAGATCTACTGTTCACAAAACTAATAGTTTTACTGGACTAATTTTTTAGTTTAAAATTTTGTTTCTGTAGGCTTAGGAGAAACAATGAGCGTTCCTATTCGTATAGTTGAGCTGTACTTTTGAGCTACTACACAGAGTTTAGTTGCAGGGTGGTTAACTAACGAGTATTGCGCTAACAGAAAACCATATGCTGTATATAGCAGTCTCCAGTCACGTTCTATGTGCCCCTTCAGCATCATTCATGTTCCCCTGTTGTGCTATCTCATAGCTTCCACTGTGTTTTCTATTAAAAGGGCTGGAAGTGAGACAATAGAAGAGATTGAGTGGGATGAGCTAAGGCCTTGCTATATACAGATTATATGATATAGTGAGGCATTCCATTTCGTAGTAGGAGGGGGATGCGAAAGAGAGTTGGTAAAGATAGGGCTGTTTCAGTCTGCCCTCTCTACGAACGCTTTGCAACAGCATCCAGTATTTTCCTTCTACTGTATTCGAATTTATCACAGTTGAATGATCATAGCTAACAAAGCCGTATTCCAAATGATGAATCTATTAGCGATGTGAAATCATGTATCAATCGTTCACTACTTTTGTATATAAGATATGAGAGTTCCAACTAATAACGGTTCAATGGATTTAGGGAAGTGATAGCCGCGAGCCGTAGCAGTTATCTGTTCAAGACAGATAAGCTGCGTTCTCGTAGGTCCTGTTTGTAACTGTGACCGATTAGATGGGCCAGCAAAAAAGACACTGTTCTCTGCTGAAAATCACTTCCCGGTGGTTCGGAACCCACCTAAAACTAGGTCCAACTCATAAATCACCATCATCCAACTCATTACCCACGCACAGGTCTCAGACCTATGTGGGCTTCATCCTAAAAAAAAAAATGGATTGATCAAGATTATTAAGTTGGGTTGGAATGAGTCCAAAAACGTGTCCCACATAAGGTAATTTTTGAAAAAATAAATCCAGTGTAGGCTATCGATTTCCATAACTATCACTCAATAGATATTTTTAGTTGTGTCTAGATTTTTTAAATCGTGCCTACGTTTTGCATTACTGCAAAACGGCCAATTACTAAATAGCTTGAAGATAGCTTATTGTATTTTTCGAAAGGCCTTACTTCAAAATGGGAGGAAGTTTCACATTAGATTAGTGTGCTTTTATTAATTCAAACACCAACTTTTTTTAGCAATATTAGGGGTCAGAATTCAAAGAACCAGATTTATTGAATTTGTATTTTCGATTTTCAATCTAATTTTTCTCAATTTTATTAGGTGGACTGACAAGCCCTCAATTATTAAGTTCTCAGGTTAGATCAAATCATGTAGATAATTTTATTGCATGATGTAGGAAGTTTGGATTAACTGAATTAAACTCATTAATTGAATAATTTATTCGACAAACAAACATACACTGCAAAATATAAAATTAAATGTTTATACCAAATTCATAGAAAAAATGCACAATACATGTCTATCGTTTAAATAGGAGACCCAAAGGTAATCCTGTGTGGGGTTCCTTCTTCATACAATAAATCATTTTCAAGGAAAAATAAAAGACAAAAGAAGCAAATAAAGATTATCAGAAAAGGACTTCATAAAAATCGTTCTGAAAACAAAAATTATTAACTCACTAGCTGGCCCGACGCGCGTTGCTGCGTTCTCATAAAAATTATCCTTGATTTTATTATTTGCCACCTCCCGCTGAGGTTACATTTCAAATTAGGAAAGAAGTTAGTCCTAGGGCTCTTCCAACTGATCATAGAGGCTTCGTTGTTTTCTTAATCACCACCTCTGAATGAAGAAACATTTCAAATTTAAACTTCCTACGACTATCAGGGTAGAAGCTAAGTTTTTTATTTTATTATTCGCCTCCAACCTCCCGCTGAGGCTGCATTTCAAATTTCTAGCTGCATTGGTCAACAGATGTCATCAACCTGGCATAATTACATTTCATCATATCCATGTGTTTCATCATATGTTTCCTACATATTGCAAGGCTCCGACTGCACGGTAACCTACATGCAAAGTGCAAAGTCTTTTGCTGTTTAAGCTGGGCATTCACGTTCCGATTTGCAGTACCACTTGCAGTCCAACCTTCAAGGTTGGATCCGAAAACGGAACGTGAATGGGCTTGTTGGATGGTTGGAATTGTAGATGGACCACTAGAGGGACGACTTACGAATGTCGACGGTGTTGGAGCGTGTGTGGGGCAGTAGGATCAAAGTCGTCCATCTTATCTCAGTCTGTGCATGACCTTCGGGTAACATCGGGCAACTTCGGTTACATTTTTCGGCTCAAGAGCGACGTTCACAGCTGATTAGGAATAAAGTTGGATTGTAAGTAGGAGCGTGAGTGGAGTCGAATATCCATCTAGCAGTACTGCAAGTGGTACTGCAAGTTCGAACGTGAACGCCCAGCTTTAAAGACAGCGTAAATAACGCCGCTAAGGGGCCTACCATATGATTAAAAACTGTTGACTTCTATCAGCTGTTCCTTTAAGCTGTTTGGCCGGCAAGTTCAGTAGGTTAGGTCTAAAAATGGATTAATTAATCATAATTATTAGCTCCCCTATTAAAATTTATGGTCAGAAACCATCCCCAATATTCACACAACATATTCCCAAAGTTTCATGCCGATCTGTCAAGTACTTTTGAAGTCTATAGGGAACATATATACATACATACATACAGACAGACATTCATTTATATATATATATATAGATTTGAGAAATAATCAGAGACTTAAAATCAACAGTAAACCTTGAAAAATAACATTTTAAGAAAAAAATCAAACAATATAAAAATGATAGATCCGTTCTCCTTCGCTTCTCCATCTTTACTGATCCTCCAATCAACTATAATCAAATTCACGTCTATCTTTCAAGCAATGAAGTCATACTTATCATTACCATCAATAATAATATGTATTGCATTATGATTCCCAATTAGAACATTTGAATGACGAAACATCTAACTCATTTTTTATTATTTGATGGGCATATTTATAGTTTCCTGGGACACAGAGTTAACATGAGAGTTTTTTTTTTTACATACAACGAAGAGCGCCGCGTCATCACACCTACCATACATACATTATTTACAAATTTGGTGACTGGGGTTTTCCAAAATTTGGCATGAATTAGTACAGTACAAATTGAAACATTAATTATTATTGGTATCTGCCACCAATGTCGGTGATGGAATTATCAAAAAGATATTTTCAATAGTATAAGAAAAAATCTTTCATTATTCATTAATTTCAATATTTTTATACTGTAAATTTATTTAAATCAATCTCTCAAAAGTGCTCTTATCTCTGCATTTGTATTTTTAATTCTACAATAATTGTACTTTAATTTGAAATTCTTTTAACAATAGTTTTATTTATTTCCAGGAATGGTTGGGCTGGTGCAATAGGAGAAATCAGGCCGTCTTTCATGAAAGTTGTCTGTCCCACTGCGTACGTAATTTGTTTGTAATTCTTTCGTACATTATTCTTCATTTGCTTTATTTTTATTGCATGATATTCATACGTTTAATTTTATGCTGTCTCTATCCATAACCCAAAAACCAAATCAATACTCGAAGTCATTGAATTGATAATGACAATGTCAACGTACTCTAGTACAAATTACGAAATGCGTACTGAGTACAGTTGAAAGGGGATTATGCATGTGAATAAATTTAAGCTGAACCGTTGATGAATGAACGATACATATTCATTATTTAAGCGCGTATAAATCGTAATCGCAGCTCATTCAATTAGAAATGTTCTTTTAATCTGGGTTTTAATCAATTTCAAAAAAAATGATATAACTTTCATTCGCGCGCAAATCAAAGTCTCTAATACAACGCTGTCTTACGTTATAATAGTATGCATGTTGTTTTACTTTTATCATCATTTTTTGCTGATGATGCCCACATGAGCCCAAGACTTGTGCGTGGGTAATGAGGTTAACTTATTACACATAAATGCCTGACGGTGGAGTGGGATTTGTACCCATGAACGCTTAAACGACAGCAAGCTGAAGTTGCGACGCCCCAACCAACTGCGCTAAGCGGCCCGCCAATGTAATTATAATGAATGTGAACAATATATTCGCCAATAGTTAATAAATGACATTGTAATACAGGAAATTTTCTCCTTTTAAAAAGTATTGAAAGGTATGGAGAGTTCCATTTTCAATGTTGCTAAGCAAACAATATTTTATATTTATGTAAGTTGTCTAAACATATACCAGAACACGTTCTGAACTTCAAAAATATGAGATTATTATGAGTATGAATAATGATTTATATTAGGGCTTGATTGAATTCATGCACAACATGAAAAAAGTAATCGATTTTTATATTGATTTCAATCTTAGTTGTTGATAGAAGCCGCTAATTTATACATTGCTGGATCAGGCAAATAGCACACTGCATCCGATCCTGTAAGTTCTGATCAAGCATGCGGGATCAGGAAAATTCGGAAACCATTCGAAAACCCTGTATTCAAATGTATTTCCCCAGACTGCATCCGGTCCGGTGCGTCAGGCGCCGTCTGCTACGATTATTTCAATGAAAAGCTATTGGCTTCCGGCTAGCTCCCTGCGCCGGTGAGCTTGCGCATGCGCAGATGGCTTCTACTCACCACGTGATAGTTGAAATTTTGTAAAAAACAGTTTTGGGAAATAGCCTGTTGTATTCACATTGATTGTATGTTAGTTAAATGAATAAAAAAATGAACAAAATTAAAATCATTCCAGACAACCAAAACATGATAAACATGTAGCAGACCATCCTCACATTTTACAAATATTTTTCTACAAGTATTTTATAAACAAAATGACTAGCGTAAATTCCAATCTCTCTTGTGTAGGTATGCTGTTTCTAAAGTTTGCATCCTTTCTCACTATTGATGTTTCAAGGAGAGAATGAAGTTCCATGAATTTCTCGAAAGTCATTCGGAAGTACTGGATTTTTTTAATTGTCATTAATCTAATGGGAAAACAAGGTATGAAATTCACCCTCATTTGTTCTACTGGAGTTTATACCACTACGGAGATCTCTTCTTCACTATCACTCATTGCTGCAAGCACCTATTAACTGACTTTTAAATTATAATGATTAACGTTTAGCACTTCTCAAGCTTACAGTACCGCTGTCCTCGGATAGACTGATCGCCGGAACTGGAACGCATGGAAGCAGTATGTGGAAATTCGACGGATCCGGCGAAAAACGCCGTTTAGAATTTACCGGACCGGATGCAGTGTGCGATTAGCCTTAATATTAATTCCATATGTCGAGCTGTACCCACTATTTTGTTATTAATGTTTTCAGCTTGCTATAAGTTTATTTTGTGTTGAATATTTCTGTGTTGTATTCATATGCAGTGTTCTAATAATTATTTATATTGTCTTTGTATGAAAGAAATGCTTTTATTTGTATTTAAATTTCTCAATGCAACCTTGTAAAAAATGTTGGGTTATTTTTTAACCAACTTCCAAAAATGAGGATGTTCTCAATTCAACCTGATCTTTTCTGTTTCTAGATCAATTACTTGAGCACTATTAAACCGATTTCAATCTATTTTTAATTTTTTTTATGAAAAAATCATTCAGTGGTGGTTCCATCGAAGCTTTAAAGGATTGGCCCAATTTCTAGCCCAATATCAAGCAAAAAGGAGCATTCATCGATGTCTTTATTTAGTCCGAATAGGCTTATTTCACACATAACCCGGCAGTTGAGTAGCCGGTGTCGTTTACCAGGCCGGTCATTCTATCATTGATCACTGCATGGAGCGCTTCACACCTACTAAATTTTTGAAATCATATACTGTACAATTTAATTATGCTGGGTAGACATCGGTGAATTATACAGTACAAATTTAAAGGTATCGCAGTTCATCTGATAAGGCCATCAGATATGAATTAACGCATGGCAATTTGAATTAAGAAAAGATAATATAATATCTCTGTTTATATGAACATTGTAAATGATTTATTTAATTGATGTTATGGGGTCGTAGGAATAAGTTTATATCGTCTCAATCATAAGTTGGAGTAAAAAATGTTTTTGAGATTGCTAATATTTATAAAAAACTCTATCATTTTACCCGGTCTTGCCCGTAATTCCAGTATGGAGTTTTCTTTTCTGGTAGATAACTTATGATAATGGTCAGAAATTTACGAAATTGGGAGGGTGAGTGACATAACACATACAGAGTTAGTTTATACCGTATAGATTTTCTGTTGGAAAGTCGAGTTCACAAAAAAAAATTTTGTTGCACTGCTGATGTAAATTTTTAGCGTTTTTTATAAGTAAACAACCTTTATAGCAACTTTTCAGCTCTACCCAACTGCATAGTTTTGCGTTCAGTTCTTTAGAATAATGTTTTACAGGAAAAGCTCAATACATACAATAAGTAAGCTCGCATGACGCTGGGTAATTAGCAGCTGTAATATTTGATACAGAGCTAATCTGTTGCTTTGGTTTAAGACATATCTGGTTATCATCTATATTATCACCATGTGTTATCATGTTATCAGCTGTTCTATGAGCTTCCTGCATCTAAACACATTGTGAAACAGTAATGGTACACCTAAGTGTAATTTGAAAATTCTGAAAGGAAAATTAAAAAATCGGGCTTCGAGGTGTACTGAATCGAGTTTAGGGGAAGCTATGTGCCAAATTTAGTGTTCCAAATCGTTGCCGTTTTTGTGAAATCCGTAAGACAGAAACACACACGCACACACATATCATAAAGGCACCCCTACTCTCTCTTATTATATAAAAAACAAAAATGAATTTATTTCCTTTTCAAAAATACATTACAAAATATATATAATAAATATAACATATATTTAGGAAATCATCCTACCCCACTATAGCATCCCATGTTCTAGAGTAGGTGTTAGCAGAGAAAAAATTAAAGAGGTTTGGTTAAATATAGGATATATAGAGATAATTAAGATAAAAATTCTTAAAAATTTCAATTTGGTTTATGGATTCATCATATGATTACCCAGAGGGTAGGCATAGGGGTAGGATGAATACTTCCCTTTCAATAAAAATTCAAAATTTTAAGTCAAGTTAGTTCCAAATTTAACCTTGCAACGTACTTTACAGATCCATGTGTAACTTACACATGTGCGTTTGATCATTCATTAAATACGTGTGCTTAAATGGAAAAAAATATTTTGAGAGAAAAAGCTCTTTTTAGAAATGCTGTATCCCAGTTAATTTCGATCATTTTGAACCCGTTCTAGTGTCAATAGGGATTTTCGCCAAGTTTAAATTAGTATACGATATGCTAATTCCTCCGATGTTTGGTTTTGGACATATTGAGCAAAAACCAAAAAAGTGCCAAAGTGCTTTATTTCAATTTGATTGGAACAATAAATTATTTAGTGATTGTACTGTGATGTTGTTTGATTTGAGCAGGCCGACACAGCCAGTGACATTGAACAATGGGATTAGGATGCCGTCGTGGTTCGACCTGCGCACTCTGGACGCGAACGGGCCGGAGGACGAGGCGGGCATCAAGAGCGCCTCACAGCAGGTGCACGCCATGATCGAGAACGAAGTGAAGGAGGGCGTGCCCAGCGAGCGCATCGTGCTCGGAGGATTCTCACAGGGCGGCGCCCTTGCTCTCTACTCGGCGCTCACCTACTCAAAACCGCTCGCCGGCGTAGTCGCCCTGTCCTGCTGGCTGCCGCTGCACAAACACTTCCCTCAGGTAGTTCAAACCTTATCAACAACATATTACCATATAAACCATACTGTCTTACCGTCTTATGCAAAAAATTTCAATGACCCACATGAGCAAGGTATAAACTAGTTGAACATCGCGTAAGAAGCAAGTACAAGCAGGATATAATGAGAAGAGGAAGAAAATCAAAGTAGGTGATGATGTAGAAGAAGAATACAAAGAGAAAAGAAGAAGTATGATAAGAAAAAAATAAATAGAAGGAGAAGAAAAAGAAGCAGAATATGAAGTAAAAGAAGGCGGATAAGAAGAAGAATGGGAATAGGAAGAAGATAAAAGAGGTGAAGGAGAATTGAAGTAAAAAGAAAAGATTATAGAAAGAAAGAAAAGGTAAAAAAAAGTCCTTTAACAAAATTGAAAATAGGTTGTGATGTTCCATATATTCCAATGCAATGGAATCTCATCACCCAGTAAAATGATAATAACAATGTGAATGTCTATTTAAAAAACAAACTTTTACTACTGGAATGAATGAAAATAGATGAACGAAATGAGCTGAAACCAAATGAAATCATTAATTGTTACATGTGTAACTAGAGTGCAAAATGGGGTTTTTCTGCACCAAGAGAAACAGTCTTTTTCATTAGCTGAAGGTGAGTGAAAAAAGTCTCTCGAGTGCAGAAACAATACTTTGAAGCAATGCTCAAATTACACATTAAATTTTTCCTACAGTAACATATAAAGCAATTTAAACAGAACAAAACAGGACATACATAGCCTGACAATTCCTCACATAACCTATCTTCGAATTAAATTGATTTCAACAACAACTACAGCTGATTATATTTCGTTGCTGAAGCAGAGTAGGCAACCTATTTTTGAATGTAGAATAGGGAACGTGCGTATTACATGCTCACTATTTTGTGTTGTTAGGTTGCAAATCTGGAGTGCGGAAAAGTACTTTCGCGCACTGGAATTTACTTTTCTGCACTGGTGCAGGAATAGACTATTTTGTGTGCTAAAGTTAGTGCAAAAATAGGCACTTTTTCGGGTCACTGTAGGAAATATAAATTTCAATTCAATTAAAAAAAAAGACAAGCTCTGATTCAAATCAATTACATATTACAGAGAATATAATTTAAAATCTAGTATTTTTGACAGTCAGAAATCATCACATCATTACGGAACCTTATGTTGCATCCACACTAACTCTGCTCCGCCCAAATGCGTGATGCCATTGATGAAGTAAATAATAATTTTGTTCAAAATTCGAACAATTCAATCATTTATAATTATATTGTGTAGTTGCATTGATCACCTTCTCCGCCCATGAATCTTGCCTTTTTTTCAAAACTATGAACCAGTAAATAATCGGGGGATACTAATATAAATCTGTCTCACCTAAGTATCATTTACCAGATAGGTCCTAATTGAAAGTTGACGATGTTCCCCACAGCATGACACTCCAACGGCTAGGTGGAACTGCACGTTAGGGCTTCTTCACCAATAAAATATATGCACTTATTATTATCGTATACCAGAACTAGAGATAGAATTCAGGATAATATTATTACCCAGAGACTCGAGAACTGTAAGCTATCTTTGTCTTGTTAATTAATTATTTGCAGAGTTCTTTATCAAATGACTTTATTTGTTATACTTTTTTGAAAAGGCGGCGATCGGCAATCGGGACATTCCGATTTTGCAGTGTCATGGAAACTGTGATCCTATAGTACCTTATAAGTGGGGACAAATGACGGCTTCCGTACTGAAGACGTTTGTCAAACAGGTCGAGTTCCGCACGTATCAGTGTATGATGCATACATCATCCAAAGAGGTGAGCAACAATAATATTCTAGTGTTTCTATACCACTATTACTTTCTTGGTCTCACAAGTCTTTCAAATATCAAGAAACGCTTTTCAAGCCATCAAATACGAGCTGAAAACTCGAATTATTCATGATCTGAGTTAACAAAAATACATTTAACGTTACTCATTGTTATCATACAAAAGAGGACCCTATGCAGTATGACCGTTTAAACTGCGTTTAGCATAAAGATAGTTTGAACTTGTTTAAACTGTAGAGTTTTATATATATTCAAAATTTAACTATTGAGCTGAGTTTAGTGTAAACGTACAGATATTGTGTATTTAAACGTACTGTCATTTAGATTGAACAAAGGTTAGAATTAACTCAGTTTAAACGCTGATAAATACATTCCTTTTTTAGTTTTTTCCGTTCTCAGAGGATAGGAAAACGTAAAGTGAACCAACAAAATCAAAATTGACAGGACCTCAAAATCACACAACCCTGCAAGTATACCCGAGTAATGTAATTTTTCTGAGCCATAATCAATTGGAAGTATATTCTATCTTTTTTTTAATAATAACTGTGATTTAATCATTCATAATATTAATCTGATATGATTTTTTTGTAGATTGCGTCTTGGAGACTCCAGTTAAGGAGTATAAGACAATTCAGATCAACTATTATGCAATCTTATACACTAGTTAACATGATTACTGTATCAATTATTGAGGTGAGGCTTAATAATAATAATAATAATGAATGTTTTATTCCTCTTCTAAAAATAAAGTACAGTTCAAATACTAAACTTAATTTTTCTAATACAAGAGAAATTAGGTACTCCCGGGATAATTATTTTTGGGTGTTACCAGCAAGAAAATTTTGAATTTTTTTCCATAGCAAAGCAAACAATTACAAACTCAAATCATTAAGAAAACATACAAATAATTCATTCGAGGTACAGTCAAATAAAAAAAAACGAACATACAAATAAAAAATAATTTGATAAGTTGGCAAGTCAGGAATTATGTTACTGTATCATTAAACGGGTTTGTCATTTTGGAATTCCGTCTGATACCTGTGCCTACAGAATTCTAACAATCGTGACTTATTTACGAATTCACTACCACTATTCTTATCCTAAATCAACAAAAAATATTTCTATATACTGCTTATCTAATTACCACTCCTTCAACATATTTTTAAATTTTCGGGGATCTCTTTGTTTTTTTATCCCTCTGTAATCTTATTGTAAAACTTTGGAGCTATCCAAAGAATATTTTGCGGAGTCTTGGTAGAATCTTTTGTAAATCTCTTTTTCGGGTTTTGGTTCGGAAATATTGTATTTATTTATTTGCCAATAAAATTGGAAAAAACATAAAGAAACAAGTCATTAATGAAAAATACTAGAATAAAATTCATAGTATAACGAGGAATAAAAGTACTAAATTGGCACTACTAGAAAAGCAAGCTTGAGCGCTAGCAGTGAGTTTCTAAAACTAAATGAATTAGCCTAAACATTGAACAAATTAAAAAATATGATATACTGTATTCATATTAATTGTAGAATGATTTACATTCCAACAAAGTAAAAGTGTATAATTTGAAATTTACATTTTTGATGATTGAATAAAAGTGATAACAAAATAAAAGTGTATAATTTGAAAAATGATAACCTGGTATGACTGTATTTCCAGTGGAGCGAAGACAAAGTGATATTCATTTGTACACTTCGAAGAAAGAAAATTGTTGACACTTTGAAAAAGTACAAATACCTCAGTGGGAGGATTCCCCATTTCTTGGCAATGAGTAAATAGTCTGGGTTTCTTATCCAAGGTCCTCACAATATATTTCTGCCCTGTGACGAGTGGTTTAATGTTAAATAAATAAGCTCAACCCCATATAGCTATTCCATATTGTAATCTGCTATTCACAAGCGCAAAATACAGTGATCGCTTACACACTGGGGACAAGCGTTTTGGATAAAATAGAACTTCCTACATGTAGATGTAAGCTCTCTTTTCAGTTGCTTCCAATTGAGTACCTGTTGCTTCCAATTCAGTTTTGCGTCAATTATTATTCCCAAGTATTTGACATGAGTTGTTTCCAAAATCTTCTCGCATCCACAGTTAATGGGATTCCTACAATATCTAGTATGAACTAGCATCACCATCAAATCATATTCATCAGGCCTCAACTTCTCCATTATGATATTAGATTTACTTACGTTGAGCTCAAGTGAGTTGACATGCAGCCATAAGTTCAAGTTTCTTAGGTCATCATTAATCATTTAGATCAGCTGTTACCTGTTGTTTGCACAATAACCAAGAGCAGTGTCGTCAGCAAAAGCTGTGACTGAGCTTTGACTGACCATTACCGAGATCGCTAACATAGTCCAGAAACGGATCCGCCGATAGCCCGGACCCCTGAGGAACCCCGGAATTAATTCGTTTCCGCTCATTCAGAGCATCACCCACCCTTAACTGTTGCGTTCAGTCCATTAAAAAGCTTTGGAACAAGTGATTACACCTAACTCCAGCATTATCAAGCTTTTCCATTAGAATATCAATTTTGATATGAAAGGAACTTGTGTGCACTATAAAGCGCTTTATCAACTAAATATTTTCCCAATTATTTTTTAAATAGCGAAGAAAGAAAATAGGAACAAGATAATATTTTTCGGCTCAAAAGTTTTTATAAAAATTAAATATTATGAACTATTTTTAACAGTTTTTAGTGTTTCCTTTCAAGTGAACTTTTAAATTAATAGTGGTTAAGTGAGAAGATTCATTTTGTTATTTTTCGAGTGAAGGTTTTTAGAAAAGCTTAAATTTTTAGTCTTGTGTTAACCTCAATGTTTTTGACAATGTATTCAACATTTGTGAAGGGAGCAGTTTTGGACTTGAGTCTGTTCCGCCTTCACATTCGTTGTAAATTTCTCAAAATAAATGTGGTAGCTTGTTGTAGAGTTTCCTACCAATACAACTAGGTTTCTGTTTGAATAAGCTACTATTGTGACTCACCAAGTGATAATCTCCTCGGCTTGTACTGTATTATAATCGTGTACGTCAAAATTTTGGTTGATATCACTCTTTTTTACATATAAAATAGCTTCATACACATATAAGCAAGGTACAGTTAGAAGACCAAGTATCTTGAACAGCGGTCCACATAAATCAAATCTATTTACTCTTTCCATACACCTATCAGCATTCTTTTTGATCTTAAAACCCCTATCAAGGTCATTTAATCCAGCAAGCTATTGCAGAACAAATACACCAGATGAAATTTTACAAATATTTGTAAATATTGACCAATTTGCCCAGGTCAATAGTCTATCCAACAAAACTCCTAGAAATGCAATGTTTTCTTCCTGGTCTAGTTGATTTTCATTTACAAACACGTTTAAAGCCCTATCTTCATTTGAATATGCTTGTTCTTAAATTGAAGGTATTGGCGTTTTTTTGCTATTTATCGTTAATTTCCACTAATTTAAGAATTGGACAATGTACTGCACACCTGTATGGGCATTTATTTCTAAATTGTCTAGAACGGAATTCCGGAAAATGAGTGATGTATAATAGCAAATAAGAGGGCTCTACCACTAATTAATTATTTAGGTAAACGGTTGACATATAACAAAAAAAAAAAAACAATGAACCTAGTATTGAGCCCTGAGGCACTCCAGCTTGGACCTCTGCTTTATTAGATTTATTCTTTACTATACTATTCCCAACTACTGTAGCAACATTACTACTCTTAGCAACATTACAACTACACATTGTTTTCTCCCAATGAGGTATGATTCAAACTATTTCAGTTCGACCTGATTTTGCAGTATTTCCAATAAAGTTCTGTAATTAACACAATCTTTGATAGATCTAACAAGATTGCAGTAGCTTTATCACCTGAATCTATTATATCTATTAGTTTTTCAGCTAGAGAAACTATGGCTGTCTTTGTTGATCTCCCTTTCTGGAAGCCATGCTGTTCATCACAGATAAAGTTAGCTTCTTGAAGGTGCAGAAGTAACCTATTTAGAACTACTCTTTCAAAAATTTTACTAATTACTCTTAAAGTACTAATGAGCCACCTTTAAAGTACTAAGTTTTCCACCTTTTCTCTATCACCACTTTTGAAGATTGGCAAGATCTTGCCATTGACCTATATTGACTTGTGAGATTTAGAATTTCGATTTTATGGTCTTCCTGCTGCATTTTTTCAATAACCTCCAGAGATGTGTGATTCAACAACCCTATCCATTCTTCCTCAGAATTTTTTAGTGATGATTCTAATTTTGATTTTACTTTGATGTGATCATGCAATAGTTTAGCAACCTTTTCTTCTACATTTACAGTAGCTTTAAGAGCTGATGGCGATTGTTTGTTTAATTGGGACCAGCGTCGTTACCTGGGTTTTAGTTGAACAATTAGATTTAGATGACTTGTTCGGACTTGTTTTCCTAGCTAAAAATTGTTTTAAATTAATTAAAGTAATTATTTAATGATTACTTAATTTATGATAATTGTCAACTCAAGTCTATTTAATTTCAAGACAAATTATCAATACCGGTACAAACTAACTCCGAAAAGAGAATTTGTCTGTTTATTAAGATTTTTTAAACTATACTAGACAAATTAATACCGTACTGGAAATTATTAAGATAATATAAATAGGCTACTAATAATAAAAAACCAAAATACTGCTTATCTGTTCGAATATTCAATTCTTCAAAATCATCAGAGCCTGTTCTGTCAGTTTGCACACACGATCCTAGATTCACCATTCACTAAAACTCATTCCTCTTTCCATTTTTGTTTGTTGGTATTGTAACGGGGGGTTATTACTTTACTCAATTGATTCCGAGTTTTCAATAAAATAAACTTATTTTATTTTCATATCTCAACTCAATATATATAAACACAACAATCTTTAATTATTAATAGCTATGCATTAATATTCCATAATAATCTTAATTTAAAATACAAACAAAGTTTATATGGGGGGGGGGGGGGGGGACAAAACAAAACATGAATTGTCTTCGCTTTGCCTCTTGCGAGATTAACAAGAACCTTGTGGTGTCTTCGTTATAAGATCTTAAGTTTCTTTTTATAAAAAAGATTTTACCTTTGAAAATATGTATCCTCGCTCAATTTGGCCACAAAGTCCCAAATTCTGGCTCTGGCCCCAGCGTATGATAACACTCCTAATGTAATAATCCTTGTGCCCTTAATGCTGTCAAGATTTGGACTGAGTCTCTAAAATACAAGTTTTAAACTGTCCGGACTGTAACAGTCTTGTATTTTTCAAGAAGCAATCCTGAACTTTAACAGCCTTAAGCACACAAGTGGTACTCACTCTTGTACCTCAAAACAATCTCTTCGTTTAGTAATTTCACTCTGTATTTATATTGAAGCCAGAAACTCAGCCTTGAATTCTTCCTGGCCAAACCAAACTCAGTTTACAAAACATTCTTATTGTATCATTGAAAATGATTACATTACCAATTCATTAGTAAGCATTGATTACTAAATCAATAACAAGTCGGTTTTAAAGATTACATTACTAATTCATTAGTAAGCATTGATTACTAAATAACAAGTCAGTTTTAAAGATTACATTACTAATTCATTAGTAAGCATTGATTACTAAATAACAAGTCAGTTTTCATTCACCTTGGTGTGATCAACAATAGATATATGTTTACATATTAATGAACCAACTTCTTAAATTATGTTGGTTTGGATATTTTATAATTATATCCATGACATATCACCCACCCAACTGGGAGACTGGACCCTCAGTCTGTGATCCTGGGCACTTGAAAAAAATAAGAATGATTACACACTCTCCTAGGTGATTTTGAAAACCGACTAATTATTTGAAACAATCCCATGGAACAATAAAAATGAAATTCAAATCTCTAATCGATAGTTACACCACAATGTTCTGTCAAAGAATGACTAGCAGAAGGCTTTAAAAACAAAGTGTGCTGATGATTCTATAATAATCACCGCACCAGCAAAATGCATGTACTAATTGACCTTATTGAAGTTACAAACAACTCTACAATACTATAACATTTTTACAATGACAAGCGTTATTCTTTGTGCTAATTTAAATAATTATAATTACAATGTACGAAAAATGTTATCGCACCTTCACATTATGATAATATTTAAGACAATAATATAATTATTACTACAGATACGTGTAATTTACATTTATATTAAAAAAATCAATTTTTATAAACAATTAGAAAAAAAATTCATTATTACTGATCTGATATTATAACGCTTGGCTTCCTAGAATGAAAAGCCGCTAATTTAAAGACATATAACTTAATTGATAAATAAATGCAAAGTAACGTTAACAAACTCAACCAACCAAAGAGAATATAGAACACAAAACTTGTAGAATTAATTATACTATTCCAATCATTTGGCAATTCAACTTTTTCAAAAATGTTAGACGAAATTCTATCATGTATTATTAAATCAGGAATATTAATATCTATATCATCTTTTAAAATTTCCGTTAAATTTGAAAATTTGGGACTATTATGTGGTTTAAAAACATCAATTTTCAATGAATTAAACTTGACCCAATGCATAGGCAAGTAATGTTGAATACTTGGATTAACAGAGGTTGTGGAATCACAGGGGAAAGTAGTTCTCACTAGCACACGATCTCCCTCCATCACCGTGCAGCTACAGGGAAGATCCAAGTAAGTCGCTCCAGGATGATGAGGCTCCAGAGGATGAGATGACCCCTCCTCACACATGATTGATGTATTTGCTTGTACATTTGAGACAATGTACTCCGTTGGTGAATACTCGACGATGTCCAATCCATCTCCTGCTGGAATACAATCCAACATACAAAGTTTATGTATGTCTTGAAGCTCAGATGATGATAATATGTGATCCATACATTGCGAAGACATGCGACCGTCCTTTAAGTGTCGCGGAAGATAACATAAAAAATTCTCCTGCGGCTTGCAAGTAGACAAGTGATGACCAGATATAAGTTGAATTCTGCCATCCTGCTCCCGCTTAGCCAACACGAAGTCCTTCTGCCGCATCTGGCATGACTGGCCCTTGTAGTACATTGGTGCTTGCACGTACTGATACAGCTGGTAACGCCCTTCAGCACTAACTAACGGCACTTTCAGGCTCAGTACCACCGCATTATCCTTGAAGACACACGTTGTGAGAGGAAGCTCAAAATATCTTTGAAGATCGCTTAACGGAACAGCCAACTGATAACCTTTCAGTTTTAATCTTTTTTCCAATTTAAAAAGATCTGTTCGTAATGTGTTTGGATTTACAAGAGCAGAAAATAACATTTTCTTATCACACCGCTCCTTTGCTGTACTGATGAACTCCTGTCTTGACAATATGTTGACATGTGAGTACAGATGAAAAATGTAAGCCAACAATTGATCTTTAATTAACGTTTCCTCCTGATACCGATTGGATTGAATTAATAATTTAACATTCTCCGTCATCTTACTGTAGGCTTCGTGAAACTGCTGAGTGAAATTTCCCGCAAACTGCTTCAAATTTCTGGAAACCATTATTAAATCCTTGTGGTCGTCTGACACCAATCCTTGGAAAGCATTGAGATGATCTGTCACCTTCTGCTCGTTGAATTCCAATTTGTGAAGTTCTCCATCTGTCGCCACTGAACAGCAAAAGTGAAGGAAATCTCCCAACGCATCTATGGCTCGAGTTTTTCGGGATGAAGTCTGAGCTCCCATACGGATTGAAGATTCGAACGCCTGATGTCCACTCATCAGTATGGAATTGGTCGAGTTATACAGCAATCCAACAGCATCCGATAGATGACAATCCGACTGTTGACATGTCGGCCAGAAGACTGCTTCAGCTTGTAGGATGTCCTCCTGAATTTCCGGAAAATCCGCCTCGTACGTCAAAGGAACCGATGATTCGTATGCCACGCCTTGGTGAAGTTCTTTGAAGAAAACTCCCGCGAAAACTTTGATTGCGTGCGTGTGCGATGCGAGAAATACCACAATAAATGATAATAATGGAACATACATGATTAAGACAAGGACTTGAATGGATAAAATGGAAAAAGGAAACCTCTTTACAAACAATAAACTCTACTATTAAAGTAAACCACACTCTAATCCCTCAACCTATTAAGAATCGTTAACAACAAATTAGAAAGAATATTTGGTTGGTTGGTTATTAAAAAAAAAACTGGAATAAAAGGACAATAATTAATAATCAATCGCACAGTTCAAATCTGGAACCAACTTCTGAAATCAGAAAAAATTATCACTTATAATATCATTAACAACTTTACATAAATATATATTCAATCAAGTTGAAATGATCATGATACTGTAATTCAATACAGTTCAAAGGAATTCTCTGTTCTCTGACATAAAGATACGAACTCAATATTCTTTCTCCTTCTTATTTTAAATAATATCACTACAGCGAAATAACATACTGCGTGTATAGATCAAGGTATAATCCTCTTGATACTTTCATTCAATAATTTTTAGACAGGAATACTCAGTTCTCCGTCACAACTTTCTTTTCATATTAATGTAATGACATTACAGCGAAATTAACCTACTGTATGCATTTACATGATTAAATCAAATCCTATTAATACACCTTTAGTCAGTAATGAAACAAAGAAATCGTTATTCTCTTCTATTAAATACAAACTCGCATTTCTACTGTCCTTCAACCTAAAAATAATTTGTCATTTTCCATCAACTTCTCAAATGATTCATGATACCCCAAAAAGATCTATGCCGTGAAAAAATTTTCTAATCATATTACTAACGACAAAGATAGCTGAACTTCGCAAGTACGCCAAACTTGTTATTTCACTAATTGAAACAGCTCTACGATAATAAATATAAATTTATGATAGAGATATTTGAAACAAAATGACACTTCTATTGCCGCCATTGCAACACCACCGTTTCTTTGCTGAACTGAATTTTCAGTCGAACAAGATTGAAAATTGTAATACTAATGTTCCATTACGTTTATGAACATCAAAATATACATATATGCTCGATATGTCATATGCTAATGTGTGTAATATGGAAATACATTTTTTTTTAATAATAATTCAATATTTCGGGAAAATATCTATAACTCGTTAACAACTATGTTATCTCTATCATTGTTTATAATAAAATCTACCAAAATATTCTTCTACAAATTAAATGACATATACTGCAAAATATCAATTTCCTATAATATAATAAAATACCAAATTAATACAAACTAACTAATTTATAATAGAATACCTTTTCCACGAACCACTCTCCATTCTCATGATACATTATAATTTCAAACATTTTTAATAGAACATGGAGATAAAGCAATGAATTGAAACATTAATTCCATAATATTAATCCTTCCTGTCATAAAACGGTTTCAATCTTCGAACATGCACTATCTCTGGAACGATTTTACCTCTTTTCTCTAACAATACTTCATAATTGAGGTCTGATAGCTTCCGAGAGATCACAAATGGTCCATGAAACGGATTATTGAACTTTTTGCAAGTATCAACTTGAAATCTAGGGTACCAAACTAAAACTTTATCCCCTTTATTAAAAACTGCCAATCTATGTTTCTTATTAAAACCACTTTTCTGCTTCTCTTGTACCCCTTGTAACAATTCGGGTAATTTTTCACGTACCTTTGCTAATGATTTCAAATCTTCAATCCTATCTCTACATACAGAAGAAGGAAGAAACGCAATATCTACTGGACTGCGTGGTATAAATCCAAAAACTAAATAAAATGGTGCGTATCCCAATGAATTTTGTACTGCTATGTTGTATCATTAAAACGCTCAGTCACCCCTTGAGTAGAAGGCATGTAGGGAGAACCAAATTTCTGATCCAATCCTAAAGAAACACAGAAATCTTTGAAAACTTCTGCTTTGAAATTTGAACCATTATCTGTATGTATAACTTTTGGTAACCCATATAATGCGGCAAAATCTAAAATAAACTTTGCTGTGCTCTTTGCGTCAATTGAGTTTACAGGTTTACAAAATGCAAAACGAGTTGTTCTATCCACTGCTACCAAAATATACTGACAATTATTACTTTTTGAAATTGGACCAACTGCATCTACACAAATTGTATGAAAAGGTTCGTCTGAAATCTTTATAGGCTTCAAAAATCCAGATGGTTTTAAACGAGAAACTTTAGCTTTCTGACACACTTCACATGATTTCACATACTCAATAACATCTTTTCTTACCGTAGGCCAATAATATCTATCTTTAATTTTTGACAATGTCTTATCTACTCCTAAATGCCCGCCGAATAATAGGGAATCATGAAATTGTTTCAAAACAGTGGGTACCAGACTTTGTGGAACTACTAATAAATATAATGCTGCCGATTTCACTTGCGATTCCTTGTAATATAATATATCATCTCTCAATGTATAATTCCTAGCTTTCCTCGCAATACTTCTCTCAGCCGAATCTAAATCTAACAAAGCATCATATATCTTCTTTAAAAACGGATCTTGCTTCTGTAATAATCCTATATTTATGCTTGTAATAACGTTCGCAGACTCTTGCGCTTCGTTTTCAATAACTTGTTTCCGTAATTTTTCTTTATCTTCGCTAGTAATCACGTACGTAATTTCTTGCCAATCCTCCTCAATAACTTTTTCACCTGGAGCCCGTGATAAAGCATCTACCAACTGAAGAGTTTTGCCAGGCTGATATGTGATATCAAAATCAAATTGAACCAATTTAGTGACAAGTTTAGCTAAACGTGAACTCGGTTCTTTAATATTCCTATAATATTGCAAACTACTGTGATCTGTTATAACAGTGAACTTTTTATTCAATAATAATGAACGAAAATGCATAATAGAATAAGTTATAGCCAATAATTCGAGTTCTGTTGCAGACCAATTCGATTCACTTTTTGTTAATCTTCGAGACACAAACGAAATTGGATGAATTGTACCATCTTCTAATTTTTGACTCAGACAGCCCGAAATTCCTACTGAACACGCATCCGTGTATAGAAAAGTTTCTCTATTATCGCAATAATGAACTAATATTGGATTCGATATCAAACATTGTTTTAATTCCTCAAAAACTTGTTGTGTCTCCAACCATTCAAAATTTGTATCTTTCTTAGTTAACTGAGTTAACAGATAAGACCGCTTGGATAAACATGGAATAAATTTACGGTAATAAGATACTGCTCCTAAAAATCGTCTTAATTCACTTACCTTGGTAGGGACTGGAAAATTCTTAATAGATTCTACATTATCTGTCAATGGAGCTATTCCTTTGTCTGACACTAAATGCCCTAAAACTTTTAAAGATTGAAAACATATTTTTGTCTTATCTGGATTCAATTTCAAATTACAATCTCGTATTCTCCTAAACACTTCTCTGAGCTCTTTAATATGATCCTCTATTGTTTCAGAATAGATATAAAGATCATCTATATATAATAACATACTTTTATACAACTTATCACTGAAAAGACGTGTGACTTCTCTTTGAAACGTATTAGGACTTATTGCTAAACCTTGCGGCAACTTTTTAAACTTATATAAACCCAGAGGAGTAGTGAATGCAGTCAAATGTTGTGATTCTTCAGAAATGGGCATAGAATAAAAGGCTGAAGTTAAATCTAACGTAGTAAGATACTTAGCTCCACTTAATGACTCCAAAATAGTTCCTGGATTTGGCAATGGATACCTATCTTTTATAATTTTGGAATTTAATTTCTTAAAATTAACGACCATCCTTGAAGGTTTGTTTTTATAACGTACTAGGAAAGCTGGAGAAGCATACCCTGATCTACACTCCTCAATTACTTTAGCCTTTAACAATCCATCAATTATTTCCTGTAACTCCTTTCGTTCACTAGGAGCAAATTTATAAGGCGAACTAAAAATTGGACTCTCATCTACTAATTGTATTGAAACTGCAGGTAACTTAGAAACTGGAATATCATATTTATCCTTAGCAAATATATCAGTATATTCTTCAACTAGAGTAAGAAATTTATCCTGAACTCCTTTCTCTAAACCTTCATTTATAGAAACCTTGCTACTACTAAAAACGTTTTCATTTGAATTTGTAACATTCATAACGGACGATACTATTTCAGTTCCCTTGTTTTGTACAACAAGTTCTCCAATACATCCATTTTTCTCCAACTTAATAGGTTTTCCACCAATATTACGAACAATAAATTCACAACCATCTGCACTCATTGAATGTAACTCAATAAATGCTCGCTTGTTATCCAAATAATTGCGACTTGGAATAAACTGAACTTCGGAATCGCTGAATACACAGTTAATTTCAGTCGACGGAATAGTAAAATATTTTTCATGTCCAATTTGTAAGTTGATATTTTCTATTAAATAAACATTTTGAGTTTCAACAATTGACCTAGATTTTCGCGTCGGCCGCTGCAATAATATTGCACCTTCAACAGGTTGTGAAATCGTAATTTGGCCTATCAACTGCCGATCCAATAATTGAAATACCGATTCTGATGAGTTTGCGATTTTTAATACACAACTGTCCTCATTCAATTCCATCATACTAACAATGCTCAACTCGGGATTTCGTAACGAACAAAATACTGTATTGTTATCATCTTTCAATTGTTTATCAAAACTTACTGTAACATCCAATAATTGTTTAGGTTTTAGTATTACTTGCTCATCAATTCTAGCTTGAATAAAGTTCAACTCCGCAAGGCCATCACCTTGAGCAAATGGAATGAAATAATCATTGTTGTTTACATTTAACGCAATTTCTTTTTTTAAAAAATCTAAACAAACTCCGTATTGTACCATAAAATCTACTCCTAATAACAAATCGAATGACATTGAATCGACAACAATGCAATCCCATGAAATCCCAACATTTTCAATTTTAAATTCAAAACAAATCTTTCCCAAAACATTGATTGGTAAACCATTTGCTGCAAATAATTTAAAATCAGTTTTATTCATTGTCTGACCTTGACGTTGACTGATCAATTTGAAATTCATCAATGAAACAGATGATCCTGAATCGAATAATATTCTCAACTTTGACCCGTTGATTGTTCCTGTAATCACTACTGATGTATTCCTATTATGCTCACTTGTCAAATTAGAATAAATTGAAATTTCTTGATTATCCTCCTCACAACCTAATTTTTCATCAACTTTTTTTATAACTTCTATTTTTTCAATTTTGTTATCTGGGTCTACCTTTCCTTGTCTGGGTTCTTCTTTTGACTCTAATATTTTTTGCTCGTAATTCAATTTATTATCCTTTAAGATATCGATAGTAGTAACCTGTTCTTTTGATGATATGGGCATTTCGTTTTCTTTCGTTTCTAATATTTCTTGCTTATCCTTCAACTCATTATCTTTAATGACATTGATCATTTTGGGGCCCCCAGAAGTAACTAACATGGACGCCCCGCTTACGCGTTTTTTTGACTGATTAACTTTTCCATTAAATTTACAAGTTTTAAGCGAGTGACCTTTTGTCTCACAAATACCACAATATGACTCATCTTTCTTTTGATTTTTCAAATTAAAACGGCAATTAGCAAGAGTATGATTATTTTTATTACATATACCACACCACATTTTGTTCTGTCTTCTGTCCTCTTTATGGTCTTCCCTTTCTCTACGATCAAATCTATTTCTATCAGTATTGCTGTCAAATCTGTTATTATTGAATCTGTATTTTCTGTCATGAAAATATCTATTTCCAGCATTAAATTCATTTCGTTGATCCTTATCATTATCCCTAAAATTGGACCTATTCTGAATATTAACAGCATTATGTTGATTCTCAATCAATTTATCTATGTTTCTGCTTATCTGCATAATCTGGTGATTCGAATGATCGTCCATGTAGTTTCCTGATATTCTGTCTTCTAGCATATACTTTGACAACTCAAATCTCTCCAAATTATTTGCCAGCTCTTCAATTGACTCATTAGATAACATGACTATTTTATCTAAAATGTGTGGCAATAATCCTTTCATTACGTATTTTACCTTTCTCCCTTCTGTCATACGGGGATCAACTTTTGAACACAAAAATAATACTTGAGCCATAAATTCTCGTACCGATTCATAAGGTTTCATTCTACAATTTGCTAATTCCATCTCATATCTGTCTAATTGAATGGGTTGATAGTATTTCTCCAACTCCGCTCTTACATGCCCATAATCCAATGTTTTCGCCTCAGCTAGCACTAATTTAACCATCTCTAAATATTTTAATGGACTACCCTCTAGATAGAATGGAAGATACAACAACTTGTCCTTCTCATCCCATGAATTTGCTGATGAGACTCTGTCAAAATAATCAAAAAAATCTGTTACATCTTCTCCTTTCTTCCCACTAAACGTTTTGGGAGTTAAAAACGGTCTCTTTTTATCTGCCATAATTTCTGATTGTATTCCTACACTGCTTCCACTTGATTTTATTAGCACAACCTTTTCAACTGCTTTACTTATGCTACTTGTTTTAAGGGAATCGGTTTGAACTTCTTTACTTTCGCTCAATATTATTGGGGAAATAGTCTGAACGTCTTTACTTTCGTTTGATAGAGTTGAAGAAACAGTCTGAACCTCTTTATGCCTCTTTTCTGCTTGAGCAATTACTGAATTATCCGAATCTTCTCCCAAAAATTTACGCCTTAAAGTTTGTTCTAGAAATGATAAATTGGGATAGATATTTGATAATTGATCTGATAACTTGACCCCTTGCAAAATATGGTTTATGGCTTTCTCTTGTTCTACCCAATAATCCTTTGGTTGAATCAAGTTTAGTTTCAGGATCCTAATCTGTGACCTCAAGAAATCTAAATCAGCATTCGTAGGGACAAACAACCTATATTGACCAGCAATGGAGAGTGCTTGTTGGAAATTTAATTCTTTCACCCTAATGTCTCTCACATCCACAACATTCATACCAAAAATAACACCACAACGTTCTTGTCAAGGCTACCGGGAAAGTCCAAGTTTAATTTTTGGATAAAATAACCAGTTAAGCCTCCACCAAATATGTAACGGGGGGTTATTACTTTACTCAATTGATTCCGAGTTTTCAATAAAATAAACTTATTTTATTTTCATATCTCAACTCAATATATATAAACACAACAATCTTTAATTATTAATAGCTATGCATTAATATTCCATAATAATCTTAATTTAAAATACAAACAAAGTTTATATGGGGGGGGGGGGACAAAACAAAACATGAATTGTCTTCGCTTTGCCTCTTGCGAGATTAACAAGAACCTTGTGGTGTCTTCGTTATAAGATCTTAAGTTTCTTTTTATAAAAAAGATTTTACCTTTGAAAATATGTATCCTCGCTCAATTTGGCCACAAAGTCCCAAATTCTGGCTCTGGCCCCAGCGTATGATAACACTCCTAATGTAATAATCCTTGTGCCCTTAATGCTGTCAAGATTTGGACTGAGTCTCTAAAATACAAGTTTTAAACTGTCCGGACTGTAACAGTCTTGTATTTTTCAAGAAGCAATCCTGAACTTTAACAGCCTTAAGCACACAAGTGGTACTCACTCTTGTACCTCAAAACAATCTCTTCGTTTAGTAATTTCACTCTGTATTTATATTGAAGCCAGAAACTCAGCCTTGAATTCTTCCTGGCCAAACCAAACTCAGTTTACAAAACATTCTTATTGTATCATTGAAAATGATTACATTACCAATTCATTAGTAAGCATTGATTACTAAATCAATAACAAGTCGGTTTTAAAGATTACATTACTAATTCATTAGTAAGCATTGATTACTAAATAACAAGTCAGTTTTAAAGATTACATTACTAATTCATTAGTAAGCATTGATTACTAAATAACAAGTCAGTTTTCATTCACCTTGGTGTGATCAACAATAGATATATGTTTACATATTAATGAACCAACTTCTTAAATTATGTTGGTTTGGATATTTTATATATCCATGACAGTATTGTTCAAGTCAATATTGTCAAGTTATTTTTAGACATAATTTCTTATTTCATTTCGACTTTCTTTCTGTTTCAGGAAATGGAGGACGTGAAAAACTTTGTCGCTAAACTGTTTCCAATGTAAATATCTATAAGAATAGCAGTCATATTATGATTGTATCTAATTTATAAGTACCTTTCCATTGCCTCTAATGGAACCGAGAAATAGATTCAAAAAAATAAGATATAAAATTCAGGCTAATCATGTCACTCATCTTCGCTATGATAGTTGTACCCATTACAAATTGAACTACCAATAAAACGCATAAAAATTTCCAGCATTTAAATCCGAACCCCTATGAAATAAAGCAGTAAAATTATATCACTCTCCTATTGTCAGGCACTAGCTTACTAGTTGCATAGTTTAGGGTCAATAAGTGATTCCCGAGAGCTATTGTAAACTAGGTCAAGTAAAACTATTTAGCGAGCACGTACAATAGGCGAAATCCTATAAAACTGTTATATTATAATTCGCCACTGGTTTTCATTGTATGTACACATATTAGATTAAGCTGCTCTTTACTAGTAAGGCTGGGTCGTGTGGTGACTATATTCTTAAAAATGATGTATTGTATGACTTGTACACTGGTTCATTACTGGAAATACTTTTCTGATATTGAAATATTTTAAAAGTTATTAATCTAAACAATATTATTGAGGGCGAAATATTGCCAATAATTGGTTATAATTTTCGATTAGATAGTTGATCATAATGTTTGATAAGAAGTTAAATTCGCATTAATCCAAGAATACCAATAATCAAGTTTTTCATTTCGTATTCACATGATATTGTAGACTAAAATTTACGATTTTTGTTTTAAATTAATCAAACTTTCTTTTTGCTATTCTCATCTGTGATGTTATTTGCAGAAGTCTTTGTCTGGTATAATTTTATTGGAATTCTAATATTGTCTCGATTTGAGAGAAAAGCTAACTACTAATAGCTTTATTCTTTCACTTTGTTCGTGTATTTTTGTTTTTATCAGTGTTTTCATATCGACATTTATTATTTATGAAAAAGGACTATAATAATTATTGCTCAATCTCCAGTACAGTCTTGTATTTAGACATTAATCAAATTACCAGCTACTCATATATGTTTCATGTAAACAAAAATCTTTGTCATTCCAGTCAATTATCAACAATGAGAACTCATGATAATTTTAGCATAGTTGCTCATGAATTATGAAACTAAGAATAACAATAACACGACGATGTTATTGGCGGTACAGGCCTTGTATCACTGTTGACGCCATCTTATTTGGCTAATCTTCTTTTACACTTTTCAGACTATGCTCCTTCTATGTTTACAGCCTACAAGGTTCATCACATGACTAATGCTAAATATCATTGGTGTAAAAAGGTGAAATTACATTGATTACAATCAATGCTAAATACAAATCAGAATTTTCTGTGCTTTATATTTAAATATTTTATTCCTGTATTTTATACTGTACTTACAAAATATAGTCACCCACATGACGAATCCTAATCAAAGATATCAATCAAATATTATCTGTATACTGATTATTCTATGTGCTAATCAGGGAAAGGAAAAATGAAATGTTCGATATTGGTATTTCAAGTTTCTCAGTCAATAAATTATACTGTAATGCATTTTTGAAGGTTTCTGTGCTATTGACGTTCAATATTTAAACTCTTTTTACTATTATTTTTTAATAGAATCAGTCTTCTAAGTTATTGCTTCCTATTTAAATAAATTAACAAATCTTTTTCGGAATATCAATTTTATTTCTACATCATTAATATAAATTGTTGGACTTGAACCATTGTTTATCTATTCTTTAAGCTTAGTTGATAATTTTCCATTGCAGAACAAACGTTCTTGAAGATAACTTTAGCTTCCTCTCATCCTTTGAGTTTAGAAAAATGAAATCAAATTCCATTTATAGAAAAACTTTAGGTATCAATTAATTGTGATATAGTTGAGTGAGCTTCCAAAGAATTATATTTGGCTGCACAGTTATATTTGAGCATCTAGTTTAGATGTAATGCTGTTATTATGTTTTAATCTATGTAGTTCAATTTTGAAGAATGGCTATGAAAAAATTGGAGAAATTATAAAAAATATAATAATATTCTAGCACGTGTTGATTAATACTCAATGCTTATGCACGTTTACCTCTAAATAGAAAAATAGGAAAATGTAATGAAGGGTCACGGCTAAAAACGATCAGGGTCCAAATTTGATTGTTGTGAGAAAATTAAATTTTCAAGTTCAAAATCAGTTCTTCAACTGTTTTATAGTTGGAAACATCATTTAAATGAAGTATTCAATTAATTGACTTACTTATTGTACATAATGTGAAAAAAATTCAAGTAAAAAATTTATAAAATATGAATAATAATCATACCTTACATACAGTACTGGACATTGATCATTCTTGCCCGTCATCTATGGGAGGGTCATCTATAAACTCAATTTCACTGCCATTATTGTTCTGTGTATTGTCACAATGTAGCTCCTTGTAGAATGTCTGAGCATCTGGATTGACCAAAAACTATGTAAAATGTAATAGATCAGTCAATTTAGCAGATTTAATCAGTAGTGGTCCATTGTAAAGCTTCTTCAGTTCAGTAAGTCTGGTGCGTTTTTGTTTCTTCTTGTTTGGAGGAACAACTATAGCTTCATTTTAACATCCAGAGTAATTCCTTTTGTGTGCAATACTCATTGGTTCTGAAAGTTGACTTCATCAGCGCAGTCCACAACCTGGAAGGGTGAAGGTTTTATTCTACTGCTTCTAAGCACATCTCTCTAGTCAGCTGGTGTCTCAGTGTAAGATTTTGCGTTAACTAGACTCATATCTTTGTCTCCTTCCATATACGAGTGTCCACGAATTGGAGACACAAATGTAACACTATCAAAACGGTCTCTCTTATGTACCATGTAATGGAGAAAGTGGAACACGTGTAATTTTTATTTTGCCCTGTGCAAGAGTCACAGAGTCACAAGTCCCTCACTTCTGAGCTGAGAATATTATTACTAAAATGGTCTGCCATTGAGCATACATCATCAGCCCCTTTTCGAGCAATGCTCTCATCATATGTATAAAATACTGACGTATCATCAGACAAGACATGGATATTAAATGAAATAAAATTGAGCTGGCGGCGGTAATAGACATCAGAGGTTGTTATATTTGGGGTTGGCAAGTTCTTTTGAAAATCCATGGTTATAGTTTCAAGTTCTTTTTTCTTTCTTGATTCTTTTCTGTAGTTACGTTTTAAAGAATAAAATTTTGAACTTTTAGCCAAGTGAAGTTTCTTCATTTTCTCTTTGTTCTTCAAAGTTGTAGTCAAGGAGTCTCTGATTTTCTCATCTTTACATGTATCTATATTTGCTTCAATAACTGAGATTTCAGCTTTAAAAATGTCACAAGCACTGCAGGTGTCTTTTCAAGGGTAGCCAAATCCAATGTTGAAATCCAACACAAAAATGTCTCTAAACGTTGTGTAGCTTATTTTGTTTTCACTGTTGGAATCATTATACATTCTATGGAGCTTTGACACGTCCAGTTCCTCAGGTAAGTATACTCTTGAAGAATCTTTGAGGGAGTAATGCGATTTTCTTCCTTTTAGAGATGAAATAAAATCCATCACTTTTGATTTCGTTTCATCAGAAAGCTTATTTGGCCTATTGGTGTGTTTTCCACGACCATCTGCCTTATTTTCCCCGATTTCTAATAAATTTCTCTTGGTGGTTTGAACACAATTATTAGTTATACCATGAAGTGATAGAAATGCCTTGTAGCAAACACTAACATCTTGTATTTTGTCATCTACATGAGTTCTTATGCGATAGCAGTAAGAGGAGCTGTGGAAATTTGCTTCTGTTTCATCTTGTCTGCAGCGTCGACATTGCACAGGAACTACACTAATAAGTCCACTCAGTAACTGATTTTGGGCATTAAAATCACCTAACTTGTTAAAATTAGAAATAATTCGATTTTGTTCTTCCAAAGAAATAATTTGAAAACATTTGAAACGTGTGCACTTACAGTCTTCTCCAGTTTCATGTGTTGTTGCACATAATTTCTTCATGACATCAGTCACTTTCCCACTTTTCTTTCTTTTTCTAACACTGAGGCTTGTGTTCACACATGTCTCTTCATCACTTGAGTCACTCATACCACTCAACATTTTTTTGGTGTATATATATAAGCGTATGGCTTTTAATGGTGGGGAGACCCTTACGGGTAGTTCCACCTCGCCGTTTGTGCCATGTTACGGGGAACATGGTGGATCTACTATTTTAGGTGGGTTCCGAACCACCGGGTAAGTGATAATAAATAATAATATTTTTTTGGTAATGCAATGTTTAACTAGAAAAATATTAATACTTGAATAGCACAACTGAGACTGAGATGCAACCATGCATAATTTGAGGTTATAGTTGCTTCGGCCATCAGCTGTGAACATGACTGTGTTCACAGTGATGCAGAGGGACTTTGATCGTTACTGCTCGTTAGCGCGTGGACTATGATCACTTTTAGTTGAAGGAAATTATATATTGTGATTCTATCAATATTCAGCTACCAGATAGCGCTGTTAACTCATTTTCAAAAAAAAATGGACTTTGATCGTTTTTAGCCATGGCCCTTCGTTTCTGTGCTGCATTTGAATAGAGTTAGACTATATCAATTTCTAATATATAGTACATGACCCTTATGAATATGCAATAATTTAAGTCTTCTAATAAGGCAATTAATAATGTGCCCTTTTGTTGATTGTATAAATTATCAAAGTTAACTATGAGTACTTCTAATCAACTAATGTTGAAACACCATTTACAGAGTTCAAGCAATCATTGAGTGAATGAAGTAAATGTTGAAATGATAAAGCTCACTCTTTTAGTAGCTGTAAGTCATTCATTGCAATAATGTACTCTTCTATGTATTAAAAAATAGATACATATTTCTATTGGTAGAATAATGGAATATATTTTAATGACTTATCAAATTATTTAAACTGACCTAAATTGTAAGATGTGTATGGAATGTTTCCGAACTGTAGTTTGTATATAATAACTGTGACTCAAATTTCATAAAAATTCTTCTAGTAAAAACTTCATATTTTTTGTTTCCAATTTCAGCAAATGTTTTGAAAATTTAGAGTGTTTTCTCTACTCTGATTCTAACTGTTGAATTTAACCTTCAGGGCTAATTTAACCTTTACCTTTGCTATCTTAGCTGTAACCTATAGCACCCGGTAAATTATGTACTGTATATTTATAGTGATACTTCTCCTATGTGATAAGCTATTCAATATTGTTGAAACTCCATAATGTATTTTTTCTCAATAAATTGAAACTCAACAACAATAATGTTCTCTTATTTTATAACCATCCACAATTAACGGAGAAGAATTTCAATAATTTATTTTTCAAATACGCAGTTTTAAACCCCGTAAACTTTCAGTATTCTTTGTTATATTATATACAAATGCAAAAATTGCAAAACATGCTATTTGCAGACAATTGATTCTGTAATATTGGAAGATAGTAAAATGCTCTTACATGTCCTTAATAAAGCTACTGACATCAAACATTGGGGAACGTTGGGACCAAGACAGGAAACCCCAATTACTTACCAGATAAACGGTTTAATTTCCTCATCAATCCCAAGCTGTATCATTATTAACACTAATGATTCCACACTAATATTTATGACTTTAGTCATACGAAGATTATTATAGATGAATTTATCCAATTGAGCTCACTTCACATAATAATTAGAATAGTCATTCCATCCCATCTTACTACTTCTCCATCCAAATCTACTCAATAAAACGAACCCCTGTAGTACCTCCAATTGCATCACTAAGTATTTCGAGCAACTACCATGAAAACGTCAATAGTTTCTGATATATGAGCCAAGAAAATAAAAAACTTGATTATTGAATGAATTTTTTTTTTTTTTTTTTTTTTTTTTTTTTTTGAGGATGAAGCCCACATAGGTATGAGACCTGTGCGTGGGTAATGAGTTGGATGATGGTGATTTATGAGTTGGACCTACAGTTTTAGGTGGGTTCCGAACCACCGGGAAGTGATTTTCAGCAGAGAACAGTGTCTTTTTTGCTGGCCAATCTAATCGGTCACCGTTACAAACAGGACCTACGAGAACGCAGCTTATCTATCTGATTGAACAGATACCTGCTACGGCTCGCGGCTATCACTTCCCTTAAATGTAGATGTAATTTGAATGTAGATGTTTGTATTCATTTGAAGAAACAGAAAGACAACCAAAGACAGTTGACAATTCAGCCAATCAAATTTGAAGAATTGCTTGAGTAAAGAGAGTTAATTCCCTTTGCCTTTCTGCACTTAGGCCGAAGTGGTGAACATTAGTGTTTCGAACAGCTTTTTTTCGTTTGGTTCATCTTTGGAACACGCAAGACCAGTTACTACTTTCTTTTGGCTTCCTTAGCTTTTTCCCTCTTCTCAGCCCAATATTTTTTCATTCTGACTGAGGCGTCCTTCTTCCACTGTTCAGTGTGCCTCCGAGTGGTTTCTCTTTGCACAGCCTGGAACCTCACATCATCACTACTGATAACTTGTAGTAAAATTCTATTCTAAAATTCGAACAGCTTTATATTATTTGCAATACAATATTGAAAGACAATCAAGTTGTTTCATAGAAAGGCTAATATCATATTCTTTGTCATAGATTCATTAAACTTATTTAGTTTGGTCAGTTAATTCGTGCTCTTATCACATGACATAACAAATCTAAAGCTAAAATATTTTTCCGCATTTGAAAATTGATGAAGAACTATAGCTGAAGTGCTCCTCACTTCATATAAAATCAATAAAGGTTGGTGTGAATATTAAGGTTTTTGTAACTCAAAGCTGAGATGAATTTTTCCGAAATTGATGAAGAATTATAGCTGAAGTAGAGGCCAAGACTTAATTGAGGCAGATGTATAATGGAGTGATACATGTAGATTTGGAGTTGGTTTGGAGAGGGACAGTAGGCTGCAGTGAGCTGACTTTTTGCAAGCCAGCTCTGAGTCTACTATCTGTATTAATGAACCTGAATAAATTGAGGCCATCATAACTCGTAGAAAACTTGGAAAACATTCACTGAAAAGACTTTTTAAGTCACCCTTGAGTTGAGGATGCCTCAAGGTAGGTTCATGAATACGGGCCTACGATTCTGCGATACCACCCACCTTCAGCCCAGGCTGCCACCATATAATACCATATCTTGAATCCGTATTGTTTTCTTCTCAAACTGTAATACGATTTCAAGCCCTTAAAAATTCTGCCAGTCAAAAATTTCAGCACATTGATGCACAGTATTATCTGCCAACATTTTTTGGTCTGAGGGAGGAAATAATAATATTTTCAAGACACCAGAGCACCATAGATACATTTTAATTCCACTTTATCAAGCTCAATTGAATATTATAAGTTACATTTAGCTATCACATTCATGACAATTACAAGTTGTGCTCTTAACTAACAGTATTTATATCAAATATTTATTCAAACATTTTATAAAAATACAAAAAATCGAAAAAGGAAATCAATGGGATATTTATGAACCTACATTGAGGCACGCTTTACTCAAAGGAGACTTGTAAAGTATTCACTCAAAAGGCTGAGAAATAATTTAAAGCACCTGGCTGCTTCTGATGGAGTGGTAGCATTTGAAAATCAAGTTTGATTTCATTAGGATTTTTTCTCAATTTTCTTTAAATACAGAGTGTTTCGAATAGAGTTACCAATACTTGGTGGGCTTGTTTTGCTGTGCCCACCAAAATAATGAAAAAAGTTCATACAAACATAGGTTCAGAAATGCTTCGCTACAGAGCTGAAGATGGCGGAAGTTAGCAGTTAGCCCCATCAATTCACTCATTCATAAATATTCAATAGCTTAATTTCACTTGCAATTAGATCTTTGAAAAATGAGCTGAAAATCGAATAAAGAAAGTAGGAAGCCTACAACTACGGTCATTTTAGAAATATTCAAAAAAATAAGCAAAAATGGCTCAAAAACACGTTTTTTCAAGTTTGAATTGAATAAACTATATATTTTGTTGAATACCTCCAAAATGTCTGTAGCTGCAAACTTCCAACTTGTTTTATTCGATTTCAGCTCATTTTACATAAAGCTGATCAAATTAGAAGTGAAATTGAGCCAATACACAATATTTCTGAATGAGTAAATTGATTGGGCTAGCTGCCAACCTCTGCCATCTTTAACTCTATAACAAAGAATTTCCGGACCTATGTTTTTATAAACTTTTTTCATTATTTTGGTGATTACAACAAGCTCACGAAGTATTGGTTACTCTGTGCGAAACACTCTGTGTAACAATATTCATGTGTAACATATATCACGATTTGATGTTTTAAATGATAAAAATGTTCTATTCTATAACAAATAAATATATCATTCATAGTAATAAAGTGTATCATGTATATAATTATTATAAGTGTACTATCCTCATCTCACAACTTTATCACATTTATTTATCTTATGCAAATTATCCTATGCAAATTAATAGCATGAATAAATATAAAATTAATATGGCAGATTAAAGCTTCAAACATTCCCTAGAGAAGCTATCACAAATTAGTGTAATATTCTATTGAAATTATTTTGATATAAATATTTGAAATCCTTACAAAATCACTTATAATCTCTATAAACTCAATTATGCTCTCAAAATGTTTCATTCTTATCATCAGAATCTTTATAATGATGCTGAAAATGTTACTTTTCAATATGAAATAGTGCACCTGACACATTTCTGCATTGTAAAAAGTAGACTACAGTCGTATACTTAATGGTATGATAATTTGATTTTTTTTTTTCATTTTTAAGACTGTGTTATGGGCAGCCTATACTGAATAGAATTTCATTATGAACACTGCATGATAGCTAGAAAGGCAGTTGAAAACATACATCATATAACATAATAACAAAATCTTTGTTGTTTCATTTTATCCTCCCTATCTGATAGGGTTTTAGTATGATTTATATTTTATTTTCAATGTTCAATGATCATTATTATTTCAATGTTCTGTATAATTTTAGTGAGTGGCCTGTAATAAATTGTTTTTTTTTTCTAGAAAAACTCATACTGATTCTCACTTATAATATACCGGTACCTCAGTTTTTTAAACCCGGGATCACTCTTGCATTAAAAAGTACGGCGAGGACTCGCGCCTTTAGACTGACATGCAAAGAAAATATTTAAGAAATTCTTAACAAGAACTGAAAATGTTCAATTCAATCTAATAGCGACAGTGATTGCAGGTTGACTTTTTGTAGAGTCAATAAGCTGATACTCCAGGTTCTTCACCAGAAATACACTATAGCTTCGTAAGAAACAATGTTCATCAAGTTAAGTATTCAACCTTGGAAAACAAATAGAAAAATAACTATAATAATTATTAACTACCTATAATTTGATATGTTGTGTATTAATACTTCCTCATTTTCAATATTATTCAATGCCAGTTTAGTACAATATAGCCTACTGATGATAAGTCATTCAGTACAAACCCCCACTCCTTTAACTCAAATAAAAATAGTATTGAATTTTTATTTCTAAACCAAATATATGTAGAAAACGACCTACCATAACGATTCTCTTTTAAGATGAACATAGACGCATTAGTTCATGCACAGTCATACACATCTCGCCAACTATTGTAACCCATTGCTAAATAAAAGGATAGAATAAAATGGCTGGTTAAAAATAGTACCCTTCAATATCAATAGAAGGATTTGGAAAAGGTTTCAACAGCAAAAGATAAAATCATGATAAATAATCAAAGAACTTTCAAACCCCTTTAAACAATCTTGCAATTGATTTTGTGATACTCTCACATGAGCTCAACAATTTTTTGTGTCATCAAAGTATTCAGATTAAGGTTTCAGATTCTCATAGCCTTTGTCTTCACCCTTCACCTATTCTCAACGTCCTTTTCTGTACCATCATCATCGTCTTCTTCCTTTTCCTTATCGTTATCGTTCTCATCTTTCTGATCATCATTGATTGCAGTTTCTTCTACAGGATTCTCCAAAGGACTTGACAAGTTTTCATGATCAATTGTTTCATTGTTGTTTTCCTGGGATGCGTCTTCAACTGCATCTGTAATTTCGTCTTTGGTTAGTTCGTTGTTGTTGAGCTCTGAAATGCTTGCATTATCATTTTTTGATTCCGTAGGCTCCGCATTAATGTTTTCCTCATAAGTGGGTGACTCAGCACTTGTATCATCAGCTGTTTCTTTTTCTGGTTCTGTCTTCTGTTCTTCTGTCTGCTCATTTATTATTGTATCATGGTTTGATGCTACCTCTGTTAAATTGGCAAAAGGAAATGGAACGACCTGTGGTTGAAAGTTATTTTCCAAAAGGTTTCCTTGCAGGGCACTTGTGGGACGTGATAGCGCTGAAGGCGGAGGTGAGCCCACAATCTCTCGCTCCAGTGTATCCCTCGGTGTGCCCAGCAATTCGGTATCTGCTGGTATCTCAACAAAACCAAGATTCACTTCTGTTGTGTCAGGAGGTGGTGGCTCGTCCATCACCAGCTCTGTTATGATCACTCCAGTCACTGCGAAATCATTCAGATGTGGTCCTCCATCACTTGCCTCATTCGGCTCCTGTGAACTTCAAGAAGAATAACGTTTTTACTTTTAATTTAATAAGATTGATTATGATTGGCTGAGAGTTTTGAGAGACTAATATATTGCGTTCACATTACTAATTTTCTTAATCCCAGGACCAGTACTTTCACATGTGTGGGTGCTTGTCCAGTAGAGCATCTAATACTTTGGGATAATTAATACTCAGTTGTGGGCAATTACCAGTCAAGTATTTTCGACTCTCAAGTTTAACACAAAATTCAATATTATAAACACTGAATTTTAACTGTTTTTGTGTTCTGTTTCGAGTGAACTTTTAAATTGATAGCATTTAAATGAAATCATTTTTTCATGTGAAGTTTTCAATGAGTATCTTATTTTTCTTGGAAACTAACTTCAAAGTTTTTGATGATGTAGCTCAGTCAACATTTGTGAAGAGAGCTGTTAGTTGGACTCTTAGTCTGTCGCATCTTTGCAATCATTGTAATTTTGTCTTTAACTTTAATTTTGTAAATTTAACTTTAAATAAATAGACTTCTGTATCTTTGCATTGATTGTGCTCAAGTAATTATAAAAAATAAATAAATGATCAATATCGCAGAAAAGGCATGTAGCCAGGATTTTTTTTGGGTGGGGCTGAAACTTTAGTTGGCAACTTAGTCCTAATCTGTCTTTTCTGAGAAGAGTTATTATTTTATTTGTGTTTATTCTGTATTGTATGCAAGAGATTGATAAAAGTCATTATTAGTAATAATGATGATGATGATAATAATGTTGATAATAATAATAATAAAATGTATGTAACATAGAATTTATGTAACATTTCTGTTTATATGATCATTGTAAATATAATTTAGTTGTTATGGAGTTATAGCAATACGTTTATATATAGTTCCAATCATGAGTTGGAGTGGAAAATGTTTTTGAGATTGTTATTTCATAGAATATTCTTCAAAGCAATACATTTTTCAGTGTAGGTATATTTTGAAAGGAACCGCATTGAAATAACGAATCAAAAGCCAACTCACTTTTAAGATGCCATTCATTATATAATTTTCCTTAATGCAATATTCTACGTTCAATAGAGAGTTGTAGAATAATATTACTTAGTTTATTAATTTTAGTTACTTTAATTTATATGCTTTATTGATTGTATTAATTTTCTAATTTGATGAATATTTTATAATGTAGGCTATAAGAAATTTCTTAAGTTTAAGTTTTTAAAGTTAAATATTCAACTAAAAATCTTACAATAAAAAAAGAAACCGACTTCAATGAGATGATATACTCAAAACTTGAATACTCACGTACTAAAAAGTTTAGAATAAAGTATTTACTTTAAACTGAGAACATTTTAAAATTAATAAAAGTAATCTTCCGAAGTCGGAGCTAAAATTTCTTTGAAGTTAATATGAAATTCTATTTAGAAGTTTGTAGAAAATTTGGCGCCGACTTCAAAACTTTTATTAATTTTAAAATGTTCTCAGTTCAAAGTAAATACTTTATTTTAAACTTTTAGCACATGAGTACCAGTATTTAATTTTTAAGTATCATTTCATTGAAGTCGGTTTTTTATTTAAAATTTGTTTTAAGTAAAAATAAGAATTATTTAATATTTACCTGATGAGTTTCATATTAAGAAAGATAGCATTACAAAATTTAATGTTTTCCAAGTCATAACTGTTTCAGTTACAAAAAGTAATGTACGGTAATTAAATTTATGTCATCAGTACTGAAATACTGCTAGATTCGAACTACAAATGTTGTTTAGAATTTGAAGAAATGAAACGAAAGAAACGATTGATACAAATAAAGTTGGAGAGATAATTTTCTCCAAGTATTGCCATTGCCATTGAATTCATTGCTGCCTGGTAACACTGCTGCCTGATTAATCACTAGATAGTAGATAAGAGCGAAGTGTTAGTCCTATGTGTTGTGCATCAGTGTAAGTAATGATGAGCATGCATTCAATTGTGTGAGAGTACTTTAATGAATCAAATCTATTGTGAAGAAAGATAGAGCAATTTTTCATTCCTTACTTCAATTATCCATTAATCACATAAATAGTGTGTGTTATTTTTCAAAACTAGAACATTCGCTACATTATCATGGAGTAATACTGTTGCATATTGATAATCTAGGTCTAGGCATGTGCGCCTGTGTACACAGTTCGAGATTCATAGAGCTTAGTTGTGTCTGAATGGTAATATTTTTTGAAATAATTATTTAAAAAGGCTCTATTGAGAATTTGATCAATAAGAAATCATTTCCGGTATTTTCCATATGTTGTTGATCACCAAGTATATTTTTACCGTATATAATTTTCAATTTTATTATTTTTGCCATGTGGTGGACTCCTTGAAAGTATCTTAATTTACTTAAAGCGTAGCAAAGACACACCAAAATAGTTTTGCTCTCAAAATTCTGTGTCAAGTTCTACTAGATAAAAGTGAAATTACCTGACAACCATACTAGAAGTGTCATTAAAAATGTTATATTTATGTAATAGGTCATGAATCTCATTTTTCTATGCCCTATATTTGAGCATGACAAGTACAATTTGGGGAGCAAATGAAATGCCATACTTGAAAATCATCAGAACTGATCTCTCTTTGTGTTCTTAAACAAATTGAACGACTATATATTGAATTGTTTATTTTGGTATATGATAATAAACTGTTTCCTTCAGCTCAATCCAATGAACTGGAAATTAATTTCTAGCAATTCTAGCCACTGTGAATAAAAAACATCTATAAAAAGTGTCTGGCTATACATTTCAGATTCAGTAAAATACAAGAATAGTTCTCTTAAATGAATCTCATTCCGGTACCGGTACTTCATGTTAAAATTATTGCATTTATAATTAACTTCCACTCTCATCGTAATTTACAGTATTTTAATATATGTTTATTTTATGTAGGTGAGAATAATAATAATAATAATAATAAATTATCGACGATTTCCTGAAACTCACCTCTTGTAATACTCGCGCAAATCAGCATGATTAATTTGACACTTTCATGTTGCTATACAATGATGTTATTTAAAAGGTGAGTGAGTAGCAATGTACCAGTCTGTTGGTCCCGGGCTTGATTCCTGGCTGAGTATAGCATTCCTCCATCATTGGTTCATCAATTAATAGACCAATTTCAACTCGGAAGTAGGTAACACTGAGTACTGCCCAAAAAACCTTTCTTATTTCCAGATATAAGTCTCAATTGGGTACATTGCAGCCATCAGAAACGTTCTCATCAAACTTTACATATGAGGCAGAATTAATTGGTTGATCAGCAGTTGGACAGTGAAGGATAATCAAACCAGAAGTGACGTATTATCAAGCAATATAATTCATGAATTCTGCAGTATATACAATTTGATTTTTCTCTTTCCAATATACATGGATGTGAATATTGCCTATAATTATTAATAATCAGGTATCAGGAATAATGCTTGTATAGATTACAAAATTGCTATCGGGCACTAACTTTTGAGAAATATTACTTTCATGTTCAATAAGCAAAGCAAAGAAAAAATTACAAGTTTTTCCACTTACAATCCTAAAAAAAAATCAATTTTGTTTCTGGAGTTTGTGAGTTTTCATCATCACCTTTCAGATCAAAGAGTTGAGAATTGGGATAGGCTAAAAAACTGTTACCTGGCTGATTATTAACGATCACCAACCTAGTCACTAATGTAATTTGTTCAATTTTCCTTATCATTAGGCCTAAATGCTTATTTTTTTCGGAATATTTTTTATCAGTCACAGTAACCGTGAAATGGCTAATTATAAGGAATAAGCAAATATTTCACCCAATCCAATCAATTAAATTCAACCCCATTGCGATAACAGAGCTTATTCCAACTTTAACAACATTAAAGTGTACAAGTAGTATCAGGCACTCGATTTCTATGGTTCCATAATATTTATAGAGTTTAGATAAATTCTGTTAATTGGCTACTGTATTGGATAACATTTTTCATGTTGAGGATTTTTTTCTCATCAACGATTCATTCAGAAGATTCAAACATCTCTGGCACAAGAACACTATTATGAATTTTCAAGGAAAATAGTTATCATTGGATGAGATGTGTTTTTTACATCCATTATTTGATGGTTAAAATAGGACTTCTTAAAACTTTGAAATTAATTTTCTAACAACAATATTATTAAACCAAATCTGCAATTTTTAATACAATTCAGAAGCCAGTTGTAAAATATTATACAGCAATTTACAATCAAAAAGATTTCATGGTATAGGAAATAATTTGCAAAATTATCTAGTTTTCTTTTCACGATGTTTCGATATTATAAGGATACCATAATATCATGATATAGATATTAAAATACTGCGCTAGAGATAGGCAGATATTCTGTAGTACAGTGTTCAGAATTTTTATAGAATCACTAAACCTTTACTACATTGAAAATGTCAACCTTCAACAGAAGCTAAATAATGTTCTTTAAAATACATATCTACACATATTCTTCCACAACCATTAATAGATTACTTAGTAATAAAAAACCTACATCTCTTTTACTGCGGGTGTATAACAAGACTATTAAAGATGCCTAGTAATAATAAATCTGGAATAGCACTCCAGGCAAATATTTGAAAGTACAATACTGTACCTATTTTTTGTACTGGTACAAGGTTTCAAAGACTTTCATGAGAGATGTCAATTAATTATAAATAATATCTCGTATATATTGAAAAATATATATGAAAAAGATTCTGGTAGGCCATGAAAATTAATTTTAAATACAGTATGTCTTGTATATTTTATAATAGAGCCTACCTACCAGCGATATCTATTGGCAATAACATTTTAATGCTGAAATTGGAAAAGACTAAAACATTTATGTGAAAGATTGGCTAGTACACATAGCAAAATTGCAGCAAATTAACTTTTTATCGCAATTTATTGTATTTATTTCTCAAATAGCAACTAGCGCTAATCAATTAGCAACAGGGACCAAAGCTAATAATATGAGAATACACAATGTTGCTCCATCTCATGTAATGGAATGGAACATTAGACACTAATTTATAACATCTAGTACTTGTCATTAATAAGTTATTTAGATGGTTACGTTTTCTATACATTAACAACATGAGACAGTAATTGACAGTAGAGAATGAAAGTAAAGCATTTCTTAATTAACATACAATTTACAATAGTGAACCTTAGTGTCCATAGTAAATTGGAAAAATCTTTTAGTGAATCAAAGACATTTTGGACGGACATATAAATATAATATATAATATAGGCCTAGTTGTACGCCAAGTTAAGCACAAAAACAAAATACTTTCAAATGAGACACTTCCACATTATTTTTCCCTGCAATATCTAGATTCCACAAAAAATACTGATGATGTACATCTTTTAATAATAAACCCATATGAGGTCTTCACTCAGTTTTTTAGTATGACTTGAAAAATATTCCTGTAATAATGTACTAATAGCGCTATACTAGCACTATACACAGAATTATTATTTTCATATCACAGTTCGTTAGACGTTGAGTGTTTTTTGATTGATATAATTAAGAATGAAGATTACAAGAGTAGGTTCAAACCATTACATTTGCCATAAGGTAATTACAGTATAGCAGTTATGGAATAGACCGTACATCATTTCTACAACGTAAGTTATAATAATATTAGTCACAAAGCACTCTCACCCATGAAAGCATGCTATTTTCACTTCATTATACATTATGCTCTATTACAATCTGATGATTCAACATACAGGCTACGACATTGTTGCCCTATTTTGTGATGATTTTCTCAACTAATATTCACAATATCGAGATCCACACACATGATGTTCACATGAATGAATGGATGATATTTCAAATGATTTCATGAAATAGATTTCTACAACAAATATGGAGACACCTGTATACGTGCTGGGTACCTAATAGAGTTTGTGCAATAATTATTACTGTGCGTCATGGAAAACATAATAATTAATATTTCGTCATGGAAAACATCACATAATTATTGTGCATTGGCTGTACATTGTAACTTATAATTTTAGTATTTATTTATATATTGTAACAAATTTGCAACGAATGTGAAGACTCAAGTCCAAAACTGCTCCCTTCACAAATTTTAAATATGTTACATTGTCCAAAACATTGAGGTTAACACAGACTAGCAATTTAAGATTTGCTAAAAACCTTTACTCGAAAAATAACAAAATGAATCTTCTCACTTAACGACTATTAATTGAAAAGTTCTTTTTTATTATTGTTTGTTTTTTATTGATCTTTGAAAACTATTCTACTTAGGGTATTCATCACTCACTCTCCTACCTAAGGAGGAAACCTCATGGCTGCCGTAATTTAAAAAAAAGAGATTCGTTGTTATATTTTAGAAGCCATTGTTGAAAACACTTTTAATAAACTAAGTGGAGTTGACAAAATAAACTTTCTCTTTTTATTAATTTATTAAAATATTCAATTGACTGATTTCTTCTGAGCATTCTTCCTAAACTGCTGCCTTTTGTATAGTACAATTCGAAAGCACTTCTTTTTTATTCTTGATGTTTATTCTTCACGTTAATTCTTCACAAGGAATTATTTTATTCTTGGATTTCTTGTTCCACGACGAACTGCGTTGTTAATATTAACTTTTTAAATGAGTTCAACTACTTGCAGTCAAATTTTTATTAAGAATAAGTAGTATTTTACTTACTCTGTAGGCCGAACGTTTACCAGGAGATCCATTTTCAGTAGGACGCCTCTGAAAATGGATCTCCAAGATTCGAAAATGTTCGGCCTACAAATTTGACTGCAAGTCATTGAATTCCCTTAAAAAGTTGAGAATAATTTTACTTTCACACGCTTTTTAGCCCTAATAGATCACGTGTGTCAAGGGTACAGTTTAAGCCTTTCCTGTTGCACAATAGTTTTATGTGAAATTTCAATCTTTTCAAATAATTCTTCAGGTTCATATATGCTATGGAATCTTGTTGATTTATAGGCCTAATGACAAAATATTAGTGATACCATTTCATATTATGTTGTTTGATTTGACTGCGCCTGGTTCATTTCACCCAGCGTGACTTCTCCTGTGATTATTACTAAAGCGTCTCCTCTAGGGTTGGTGGCCCTTATAATTTATATTATAGGCTATTTATGTAAACTGTCTATTGTTTTCAACATCATATGTGCGGATCCATTCTCTAAAGCAGCTACCACTAAGTTATTAAAGCTACCCACGAATACAAAAAATACATTGTTCATTTGTTTTGTCAGTCAGTTGAATTATTAATGACACACAGAGCTCAGTGTAAGTGATCAGGGCGGTGTCCGTCATCGCAAATGAGGCACGCATTCGCTAATCAACAGGATGAGAGCACTTACTGTTGGCTTTCGGCTGGAGCCCTCTCACTGTCTGGAGGTGTCATATCCGGTGGTGGCAGCTCTTGCTCCAAATCTTCCACCATGTTCCGAACCTAAATAAATACCAGCAAAACTATCATAGAACCACAGATTAACCAATATTGCAGGATTGATTATAAATCAATGTAAACAATTAATATGGTCTAAATTGCATGAGTTGAGCCCTGAGCCATCCGCCGACAAAAAACGTCGTTACCAAGTGAAGTGAAAAACGAATGATATTAACCAAAATCTTGACGTACACGATTATAATCCAAGAAGCCGAGGAGATTATCACTTGGTGAGTCACAATAGTAGCTTATTCAAACAAAAACCTAGTTATATTGGTAGGAAACTCTACAACAAGCTACTGCAGTTTTTAAAGAGTCTTGAAAATATAGAAATATTGAAAAAATATTTAGTTGAAGCTTTTTATAGTGTACAAGAATTCCTTTCACATCAAAATTAAGCCTCACTCCAACTAATTTATATAGTAATTTATTATGGTAACTAGTGTATAAGAGTATAGGCTAATAACTTATTGTTGATCTGACTTGCCTTATACTCTTTAACTGGAGTCTCCAAGACGTAATCTAAAAAAAAGGAAATTTCTATCCCAACTAATGTGTAACCAGTGATCTGAATTTAACATTGCATCTCCGAATCCTGACACAAAAAATGATATGGTTGAAGTTTTGAGAGGTGATTGAACTTAATCAATAAAATTGAAAAGTCCCAAAAATCAATATTTTTCAAATATCATTTCGCTCAAACTTATAGGAGTACAAGGAAGGCGGAATTCATATGCAAATAAAGGAGAGAATGTGTGTGTTTTGTTGGTATTTGAATATTCGCTATTCAACTATATTTTTTCTCGTAATAAATGGAAATGTTAATCAATGTCAAAATAACTACCAACAATACTAAAAGGTACATCCTGTACTAAGAGTGAAGCCTTTTTCATTCTTCTATTGAAGATTTTTCATAGATTTATAAATAAGAGTTCCAGAATTATTGAAAAGAAAGGAACACTTGTACAAAAGGGATGTGGTGGTGGCGGAACGCACAACGTTCTGGCAATGATTTTTGAGATTTTTCCCTTTTTTTTTTTTACTTTCTGAAAGTCTGGTTTTGTTATGATAATGAAACTATTGAACTTTATTATTGAAAACTGCACAAAAATATTCCGTATATCTCATCAGAATATAGGCTACATCAGAAATGTGAACGAGCATCATAAACCAGATAATTAAATTCCAGGATTACTTGTTCCATAACGATCTGCGTTGTTAATATTAACTTTTTATGGTAAATTCAATGACTTGCAGTCAATTTTAATTTAGAATAAATAACATTTTTACTAACTTTAGGCCTCTGAAAATGAATCTCCATAATTCGTAAACGTATGGCCTAAAGTGAGTAAAAATATTATTTATTCTCAATTAAAATTTACTGAAAGTCGTTGAATTTACCATAAAAAGTCCAGTTAATTACTGATTTGAGATCAAGAAGCTCCAAACATCAAAACGAGTAAAGTGAACTACAAAGTTCATAGCTCGAAGTCCAAACTTCAAAGTCCATTGTCCATCTCATCCAAGCTGAACTCATTAAGGTTACTAATTCAAGGTTAGCAGCCTTGCATCTCATCTACTTTTTTCGCTTTTCCAACTCTTCTTCCTATTAAAATTGCTTTTTATAAGAAACTAATCAATGGAAAAATGACAACATTTAAAACAAAATTTTCTCATAAATGGGACAGTATATATTTTTCTCTTGTGATATGTAAAACACAATGAATGTCTATTGTTTTGTATTTGTGAGTGAATATGTCATTGTTAATGGTCACCTCGTTTTCTATGTCCTCCTCAGTCCGCGCTTTTGCCTCAGCGATAGCCGCCTCCGCCTCAGCGGCATCCTCCTCGACTTCTGCGGCCTTTTCTTCGGCCGCCGACGTCAGATCCTTGAATGTGGACGTCAGTTTGTCGGCCACTTTATCCACTGCTTCTTCCGCACTCTCCTGGATTGTTTCCCCCATATCTAGAAACAAATCAACGGTCAAGAAGATCTAGGAGAAACGACCCAAAATAATATTGAGAAGGATTAATCTCAGCTATCGGGAAAAAATAAGGTGTCATTAAATGGATTTGCAATTCCAGTTTGTTTAGATTTATTCTTTCGAAATTATCAGTTGGTCAGATACAAATCTAGATGCGCTCAATACCCTCACAAAAACTATTTTTCAGAATCACAGAGTCACTATATCTATTCAGCAATAGCAAGATTTTCTTTGTCATGAACAGATGGTAGGAGAGGAGGTATTGACATTAAGGCCCTGTCACACGAGCAACTTTTGCCTAACTTTGCAACTTTTGCACTAACGAAAGTATCAATTGTACATAAATGGATCTGTAAGTTTAACAGTGCAATTCTAAGTATGGGAAAGAGATTGAATTTGAATGTAATTGATTTGTTTGAACTGCCAAGAACCTGTCATACGGCACATGGCCTCCACTTGAATAATAGAGGTAAAAGGATGGTTTCCAAAAAAATACTTTCTTTACTAAAAAGTGCAGGCGTAAAAGAAAAGATGAGAAAAGTAATAAACATTCCTGAGGTGAATTGCATTGATATTTCAGAGTCACGCCGCTGGGAGCCTTGTGAGAGGGTAGGCTCTCACAAAACCGCTGAGTGGTCAACAACAAACCCATCAAAACATTTAAACTACAGGGCAGCACTGACAGCGACCATTACCTAAATAGCATAGGAGGCCAGGAGGAAAGCTCAACAATGAATCTGAAGGGATTAAATATTTTTTTCATAAATATCTGTTCACTAAGACCCAAGTTGAATCAGCTTAATCAAATTTTGTTTGAAAAGTCTACTAATATACTGTGCATCAACGAACATTGGTTAAACTATGATGAAATACCACTATATGCTCCCAGTAACTTTGTCTTGGCAGCATCTTACTGCAGGACACCTCCTCTCATACATGGAGGCTCGGCTATATTTGTCAGTACGTCAATTAAGTATATTACTCTGGATGTTAGTGAGTTCTGTCAAGATAGAGTATTTGAAATGTCAGCCATTAAACTTAAACATGACAATAGTATTATAGTGAGCGTATACAGGACACCTGACTCAAGTGTCCAAGACTTTCTTATCAGATTGGAAGGAGTCTTAAATCTTGTTACTGAAAAGCCCTACACTTTTGTTGCTATCGCAGGAGATTTTAATATAAACATTCTTGATGTGAGAAAACCTGATGTACTTCAATTTTTGAATGTGATGAGGTCTTTTAATCTATATAATGTACACTCCCTACCTACTAGAGGAAATGCAAGCCTTGATAATGTTTTTACCTGTATTAGGACTGAACTTATTAAATATCAATTATATGGACAGGACCTAATATCAGATCACGCAGGAGTATTAGTGAATTTTCCAGTAGATGTAACCAAGAAATGTTCAAAAAACGACAACGTAATGGAATCCTGCCTAAAGCGTCTCATCACAACTGATAGACTGAATAACTTCAATATGAGTCTTTCCAATTATCTCTGGTCAAATATATTCAATGTCTGCAATGTAGAAATTATGGTATCTAAGTTCATGAACGTTTTAACTTTTTTCTTGAATGTCCATTGTCCTTTAATTAACTGTAAGAAGCCTAAATCTATTCAAAGAAATTGGTTCACACCCGAGCTCAAGCTAATGAGAGATCACCTAATGATGCTGTATAGCGCATGGAAAATCACCTCTACCGAAAGAGCAAAGGCTAATTTCAAGAATTATAAAAGGCTGTACAATGAAAAAATAGATGAAGCAAAAATTGCAGAGAATGACAACATTATTAATAAATCAGCAAACAAGTGCAAATCAGCCTGGAGAATTATAAAAAAGGAAACCGGACATGACTCTACACGTACAAAGTGTCATAAATGACATTTTCATTAAAAATCAAATTTATTATAGAAACGAGAGCCGAGGTGTTTCACTTCAGGCTTCCAAGGCGAAGTGTGTTATTAAACAATGATGACGTTCATGAGATCGACAAGTCTGATAGTGGCACGTTCATGCGAATTGTTTGAATGTGTTGATAAATATTAAAGGTATGTAAGAACGTGTCACTATCCAATCTTGTGAATATTAGGCCTCTTTTCTGGCATTGAAAGGAGTGTATGGACCACTTAAATAGAGAACCAAAATTCATGATCGGGGAGTTCAACTCGAGAAGCCAGAAGATCGCTTCTTTCGACCAGTGGAGTGTTAGGCTTGCAAAACCAAGATCTTTGAAAACTCAATAAGTCTGTTACAGTCCGGGCAGTTTAAAACTTATTGGGGGATCAAAATTTTGGCGTGTTAGCCAGCAATTCTACTGGGCGACAAGGGCATGTTCGGCTGATTTCTGAGAGTTGTTATAAGTGTTATAAGTGTTTGAAGTGGCCATAGACTCCTGGAGATCAAGGAAAGGAGAGGCAAGAATATCAGGTTAGTTTTTAAATATAAGTTCCAACTCAAAATTATATACACGTCTTAAAATAGCAAGCCAAGCGAGTTAAATTTGATATGTTCTTTAATGTGTTGTAATATTATAATATATAATATTATAAATAAACAAACTATAAAATTAGAAGTATTTTGTTGTCTATGAGTTACGACCCCAGAGTAATCATTCAGACAAGTTGTTGATATAAAGAATATCAGGGTTACATAAATAAGTGGTTACATAAATGGTGGAGGCTTATGCTGGTGTATTCATCTGGCACTAACCGTCAGACTTTCGTGGTATCCTCAATTAAGACGTGTGTAGGGTTATGAGTTTGGTGGATATTAGAAATATTCGAATCAAAGAATTAAATTTGCACGAAGCTCTTGGTATAGCTACCCAATACAAGCTCTTTTTACCAGCAAACGCTGACTTAGACTTTATTAGATCTCAAATAAGAATCTTAAAGTTAAATCTAATCAACCCACAAGAGTACATTATTGAACAAGAAAGGGCGTTGAATCACATAATTCAGGGAGTTAAATTATCTGAAGAATTGAAGAATAAGTGTCCCAACTTAGCTTTTTTAGAAACAACGCTAAGAAGGAAATTTTCGATAGGAGAACCATCAATTACAGAATCTACTTCTCCGGTTAAGCAATACAGGGATTCAGAAATCCAAACAGCGATAAACATGGCAGAAAAGAAGAGACCGTTTTTGGCACCAAAAACCTTTAGTGCAAAGAAAGGTGAAGATATATTGGAATTTTTTGAGTATCTTGATAGAGTATCATTGGCAAATTCTTGGGATGAAAAAGATAAAGTTTTATACCTTCCATTTTATTTAGAGGGGAGTCCTTTAAAATATTTCGAGATGGTGAAATTAATATTAAAAGAAAAGAAAAATTTGGATTATGAGGCTTTAAAGAATGAATTAATTAGATATTTCCAACCAATACAGTTAGATAGGTATGAGATGGAGTTGGGGAATTGTAGAATGAAACCTTATGAGAGTATTAGAGAGTATATGGCCCAAATTTTGTTTTTATGCTCAAAAGTCGATCCTAAAATGTCAGAGTCTAGGAAAGTAAAATATGTACTTAAGGGATTATTACCACATATCTTAGATAAGGTGGTGATGTTAAGAAATGAAACAATAGAAGAATTGACTAATAATCTCGAGAGATTTGAATTGTCAAAGTATTTCTTGGAGGACAGATTGTCGAGTGCAGAAATAATAGAGAAAAAGAGTACAGAGTCGGATCAGAGAATCATGCATATAAGTAGGAATATTGATAAGTTGATAGAAAATCAGCAAATATCAACACAAGAGAGTAAGGCAGTAAAATTTTTTGGAGGCCACGACACAAGACATAATAATTATAGAAATAATAACGAAAATTATAACAGGAGGGATTTCCGTTATAGCAATAGTGGTAGGAATGATGATAGAAGAAGATGGAATAAGGAAGTTAGCCCAGGACCTTGGAACAGAGATGAAAGGAAGGGCGAGGAAAGGAAGTTATGGTGTGAAATTTGTGAAATGAAAAATCATTCAATGCGTGATTGTAGGTTCAATTTAATGAATAAAAACAATGATAAGATTACTTGTAGTTTATGTAAAAAGGAAGGGCACTCTATTAAGACTTGCCAATTCAATGGTAGAATAAAACATTCAAAAAACGCGTAACGGGGTTCAAGTTACAGGAAAATGGGGGCCCCGAGATAGAAGAGAAAAATCCCAAGAATAGCGAATTGTTTTCTAAAAGAAAGGAAAAAATGGCAGTCAAAAATGAATGCACTTATAAAGCAGGAAAGTTGGTCGAAGTTGGAGAAATCAGGGCAGATAAAGAAAAGGAAATAGAAGAGGAGAGAGTCGAGGAAAATAAATCGAATATTACTGTATTTGATACAAATGAACATAATAAAATTCAAAAGAGAAAAATTCATTATAATACGGCATGTGGAAATATTAGGCTTTCACCTGTATTAATTGAAGGAGAAGTAAATAAGTCAAGAGTCAAAATTCTGTTTGACACTGGTTCGAATTTGACACTTGTAGGTGTAAGTCATTGCCATGGTCAGTCATTGACCCAGGTTGATTTTCAATTGTTAGCAGCAAATGGGCTGCCGATTGAGGTATTAGGAAAGGTTTGTTTGGATTTTAAAATTAACAACATTGAATTTTCAAGTCAATGTATTGTTGTAAATACGACCTCGATTGAATTATTATTAGGTGTTGATTTTATGCTGAGGTATGGAGCAAAATTAGATTTTTCCCGCAGAGAAATTGAATTACAAATTAATGATGATAATTTGAGCATTCCGTTTGCGCAATGGACGGACAGCGCTGAACTAGGTCACATAGAAGCAAGAATGATTGAGCAGGCTATAATGAAGCCAAAACAATTTTTGAATGTTTCTTTTTGTTTCGATCAACCTTTGCTCACTACAAATGCAGTGTACTGTGAATTGCGAAAGCCAGAGCTGCACATTGTCAATTTAATAACATTAAATGAGGACAGCTGTGAATTAAAAATTGAAAATCTGTCAGATTCAGTTTTACAATTATTGGAGGGGGAGCCTATTGCACGATTGTCGAATAAGCAATTTAGCCAGGCTAGATTATTGAAAAATGATTCTACACAGAAAGTGTATCAGAATGAAAACGTTTATCTAGTTGATAACATAACATTGTTAATCGGACAAGAAACAGAAGTAAGTTTTGCAGTAGAATATAAGGATAGTAGTTTCGTAGATTTTATTCCTAGCAGTATTTATTTGAATTCAAAGAGAGTATTTGTTGCACTGCAGACTATAAAAGAGAAGGAATTAAGATTTATTATAAGAAACATTGGTTCTAAGACAGTTCAGTTAAAAAAAAATGGATGCATTGGTGAGCTTGTCATGCGAGGCAAAGGACAAAAGATTTCTTGGGTAGGAACTTTAGAGGCTAAGAATTCAGTTTTAAGTAATGTTTCTATAAATGAAAGCTTAGATAGAAAAATTTATGATAAGTTTGAAAAATTAGTTGGAGAATTTGAGGACATATTTGCTAAGGATAAATATGATATACCAGTTTCAAAATTAAACCCTGTTACTATAGAATTAATTGATAAAACACCTGTGTTTAGTTCACCTTATAAGCTTGCACCCAGCGAAAGGCAGGAATTACAAGTTATTATTGACGGGTTATTAAAAGCGGGCGTAATTGAGAGTTGTAGGTCTAGCTACGCATCTCCAGCATTTTTGGTACATGCTAAGAACAAAAAGCCTAGGCTTGTCATTTCCTTTGTTAAGCTGAACAAACGTATTGCTTTTTTTCGGTACCCCTTACCCAACCCTGGTACAATTTTGGAATCGTTAAGTGGAGCGCAATTTTTAACGACGTTAGATCTTTCGTCTGCGTTTTATTCTATGCCAATCGCAGAGGAGTCACAACATCTGACAGCGTTTACTTCGCCCCTAGGGTTATTCAAGTTTAAGCGCTTACCTATGGGATTAGCTATTTCGCCGTCCCATTTCTGCAAGGAGTTAACAAGGGTTTTTAGTGACAAGATGTATAAATCTGTATTGTTATACGTAGATGATATATTTATCTTTTCTAAAACTTGGGAAGAACATATTAAAGAAGTTAGAGAGGTATTCGAAAGATTACGGGAGTATGGATTAAAATTAAACCCTGAGAAATCTAAAATTTGTTATAAGTCTTTGAAAATATTAGGGCATTTAGTATCGGACAAGGGTATAGCACCGTTACAAGAAAATGTAGAGTCAATTGTAAACTTTCCGGTTCCTACAAAAATCAGTGAATTGAGACGATTTTTAGGAGCTGTTTCATATTATAGGAAATTTATCCCATGCATGTCTAAGAGAGCCTATTTGTTAACACAGTTAACAAAGAAAGAATGCAATTTTGAGTGGTTAGAGACACATCAGCGTATCTTTGAAGAATTAAAGCAATGTCTCATTTCAAGCCCAGTTTTAGCTCATTATTGCGACAATAGAGAAACATTTTTATATACAGATGCATGTTCAGTCGGGATTGCAGGTTGTCTAAGTCAACGATTAGATGATGGTACTATCCATCCAGTTTCATTTGTTTCTCGTAGATTAACTAAGAGTGAGGCAAATTGGTCAGCAACAGAGCTAGAGCTTCTAGCTGTAACTTATTGTATTTTGCATTTTCGCTCATTACTGTTAAATAAGAAGTTCACAGTTATAACAGACCACAGTAGTTTGCAGTATTACAGGAATATTAAAGAACCAAATTGTCGGTTAGCTAAATTAATTACAAAATTAGTTCATTTTGAGTTTGATATTAAGTATCAAGCAGGAAAAACGCTACAGTTAGTTGACGCTTTATCTCGAGCTCCAGGAGAAAAATGTATTGAAAATGAGTGGCAAGATTTTACTAACGCAATAACCAGTGTTAATATAGGGTTGTTGCAGAAACAGGACCCATTTTTGGGAAAAATTTATAATGCTTTATTAGATTTGGACTCTGCAGAGAAGAATATTGCAAGAAAAGCTAGAAATTATTCATTGAAAGATGATATTTTATACTACAAGGAAACTCAGGTTAAAGCACAAGCTGTTTATTTATTAGTAGTACCTCAGAGCCTAGTACCCACGATTTTAAAACAATTTCACGACTCATTGCAGTTTGGTGGTCATTTGGGTATTGATAAAACGTTCTCAAAGATTAAAGACAGGTATTACTGGCCTTCAGTCAGGAAAGATGTGATAGAATATGTAAAATCATGTGAAGTTTGTCAAAAAGCAAAAGTTTCACGTTTAAAGCCGTCTGGGTTACTACATCCTATTTCAATTTCTGAGGAACCTTTTCATACTATATGTGTGGATGCAATTGGACCTATATCGAAGAGTAATAAATATCAGTATATTCTGGTAGCCGTAGATAGGACGACTCGTTTTGCGTTTTGTAAACCTATTACCAGTGTTGATGCTAAGAATACAGCGAATTTTATTTTAGATTTTGCGGCATTGTATGGATTGCCTAGAGTTATTCACACAGATAACGGTACTAACTTTAAAGCTGAAGTTTTTAAAGATTTTTGTGTTTCATTGGGAGTTTCTCAAAAATTTGGTTCTCCTTATATGCCTTCAACACAGGGTGTCACGGAACGTTTTAATGATACCATTATAACGATGTTGAGATGTTTCATTAATACAGAACAGTCTAATTGGGCTAAGTGTATCAAGCATTTGGTTTTTGCATATAATATCTCAGTGCAGGATTCATTGGGATATTCACCGTTTTATTTAGTATTCGGATATGTTGCTCGTAGTCCGGTAGATATTGCTTTCTTACCTTCATCTGTTTGTAGAGATAGAATTGAAGCACTAAAAATATTAGCAGGAATTCGTGAGAAGTTACCAAGTATATTACAGGAGGTTCAGGATAAGCAAAAGAGTAATTTTGATAAGAAGCATCGTGAGGTGAGTTATGAAAAGGGAGATAAAGTTTTAGTATGGTATCCCAGGTTTCAGGTGGATACTTGCAAAAAGTTTAATAATCCTTATCATGGACCGTTTGTAATCTCGAGAAAGATTTCGGATAACAATTATGAGGTTTTGTTGGAGAAACGTGGGAAAATAATTCCTGAGGTTGTTCATGTGCGAAGGTTAAAGCCTTATCACGAAAGAAAACAGTGATAGATGAGGAAAGCGCAGAAAGGTAACCGCGTAGCGCGGCAAATTTGAATTTGTTGTTGAGGTCGTGCTTCAGCGACGAGAGAAATTTTGATTTTTTTATTTTTTTTTTTCGGTTAATCGATTTATTTTTCATTTTCTGATGTAAAATGATCAATAAATATTTTCGAAAAGTTTGAAGGGGTTTGAGGAAAAGGCAGATAGGTAACCGCGTAGCGCGGCAAATTTGAATTTGTTGGTGAGGTCATGTTTCAGCAACGAGAGAAATTTTGATTTTTGAATTTTTCTCTCGGTTAATCGAATTATTTTTCATTTTCTGATGTAAAATGATCAATAAATATTTTTGAAAAATTTGAAGGTTTTGGAGGAAAGCGCAGTTCTGTGAAGAAATGTTATGAAGTTTTACTAGCTGCACTATTAACGTCAAAATTCAGCCAAAACTAGAAAGTTTAGCATAAAAAGACAAAATTTTGTGGGTTTTTAAATTTTTTTTTTGGGCAATTATATTTATTAGGGCAAGATCAATCAACTTTGTTCAGTAAACATTTTTATTGGGGTAATGGGTTTCGAAATATTTGGCTCAAAAAGAAAAAAATTTTTTTTGGGGGTTTTGTTGAAATTTTTTTTTTGACATTTCGATTTGTTTTGATGTCATTGGGTGTAAAATAAAAATTCAATGAAATTCACCGAAGGGGACGGTTACAATTCGATAATTTCGAGCGTAAGTGGCTGAAAACATATAGCTACAGTACAAAGCGTCCGTTTTCAGCAGAAAGCCAAACATTTTTGCAGTGAAAGTTAAAATTTGTGAAATTTATTAAAATTTTTTTGGGCAATTATATTTTTAAGGATGAAACAGATCAACTTTCTTCAATAAAATTTGTTGATTAGGATAAAAGGTTTTGAGATAATCAGTTTTAAAAATTTGAAAAATTGAGTTTTGTTGGTGACCTTGTATTTTGTTGTAATTTTGACTTATTTTTTAATGACATTCGGTTGTTGAGGGAATTTGTGATGAAAAATTATCAGTAACAGTTTTTGGTAAACTCAAGGGTTTTTGAGGAAAGTCAGGAAATAGTAAAATTTTCTGGAGGAAGATAGAATTTTAGATTTATACCTTTAAATTTTAGGTCCAAATGAGTTTTATAAGAATATTTTTAGTAATTATTAAATATCGATATATTGCTAATCAGTTCTACGAATAATATATTTGATTTTATTGTTCATTGATTAAATAATAAGGGTTATATTGTTAAAATTCCTTATCTGAAAGCAGAAATTTGAGTTTATATCTTTATATTAGTGAACCTAAAGGGTATTATGAAAATGTTTTCAGTAGTAATTGATGACTAATGTATTGTTAATTAGTTTTGATAAGAATATAAAAGATTTCATTCCTCGATGATTAAATAATAAGGGTTATATTGTTAAAATTCCTTATCTGAAAGCAGAAATTTGAGTTTATATCTTTATATTAGTGAACCTAAAGGGTATTATGAAAATGTTTTCAGTAGTAATTGATGACTAATGTATTGTTAATTAGTTTTGATAAGAATATAAAAGATTTCATTCCTCGATGATTAAATAATAAGGGTTATATTGTTAAAATTCCTTATCTAAAAGCAGAAATTTGAGTTTATATCTTTATATTAGTGAACCTAAGGGGTATTATGAAAATGTTTTCAGTAGTAATTGATGATTAATGTTTTGTTAATTAGTTTTGATAAAAATATAAAAGATTTCATTCCCCGATGATTAAATAATAAGGGTTATATTGTTAAAATTCCTTATCTGAAAGCAGAAATTTGTGTTTGTATCTTTATATTAGTGAACCTAATGAATATTATATAAATGTTTTCGGTATTAATTGAAGACTAATATGTTGTTAAGTAGTTTTGATGAAAATATAAAAGATTTCATTTCCCGATGGTAAAATAATAAGGGTTATAGAATAAATTTGACCTTCTGATAGTAGAGTTTTGGGATTTATACGTTTGTATTGGAAGTTCTTATTCATTTCATGAGAATCCTTTCAGTAATTATTATAGATTCAATCGTGGTTCAATAGTTCGAATGGTAATATGAACCGTATTTTCAATCACAAATTTAATAATAGAGATTTTAAGTCGGATTGACCTGTCAATGAACAGCAGTTTTCTCTTTTCAGTGAATGAGGCATTTTGTAGCTCAGTCGATAATGATGTTGGTTTCAAATATCTCTATCATTAAAATTATTTATTATTGTAGAACTATTTCAATAAATTAGTGAAATAACAGGTGTGGCGTACTTGCAAAGTTCAGCTATCTTTGTCGTTAGTTGTCATTTTAAAAAAAAAAAAAAAAAAAAAAAAAGTTTTCACGACATTGATTTTTTTTTGTAGCCTATGAATACTTAAGTGACAGTTCCAAATATTAATGGGACAGAAGAGTGACAGTATTTCATAGTTGAAAAAAAATTTGAGTATTTCATAGTAGGAATATTCCATATTTTAGTCATGAGTGTTTCATGATTATTTAAACAAGTTTAAAATGATACGGTTTGAATGTCAAATAGCTGTAAAGTTTACAGCTTGGTAATATTTGTTTAATATTTTTGTGAATTCTAAGTTAATATTTTGTTCTGATTTCAGAGAGTATTAAAACTTGGAGAATCTGCGATTTTCATTGCAATCAATTAATCGTTCTTTCTCTAACAAAAGCTTAAGTCAGCCAACCAACCAAAAAAATTTTTTTTTGTATAATTAATTATTGCTCAGTGGAAAGTTATAGTGGATTTTGGCGGATTCTAAACGTAGCATATTTTTGTTTGTAAATTGAGAGGTATCCCTTCCCAGTGAAACATGTACGTTTCATTAATCCTTTATGTGATTGTTCTCACACCACATATGCATGTCAACGCAGTCAAAGTCTTCGCGGGAGTCTTCTTCCAGCCACTTCGACATGGGATAGTCTACGAGTCATCCGTTCCATTGGTCTACGAGTCCAATTACCCACAAGCTCAGTTGGACATTTTGGAAGCAGAGAAAGTTTTCCTACCGAATTGTCAGCAAGCAGATTGTCAACTCTCGAGGGCAGTCAAGGAGTTATACAACGCTACGAACAACATACTGATGAGTAATAATCAGGCTTTTACTTCTGAAGTTCGTGAAAAGGGACAGTCTTTAACACGAAAAACGAGAGCGGTTGAAGCGTTTGGAGATTTTCTACATTTTTGTTGCGGAACAGCTACTGATGGAGAACTTCATAAGCTGCAATTCAATGAAGAAAGGGTCACAGATCACTTGAATGCATTCCAAGGTCTAGTTCAGGATGATCACAAGGACTTAGTAAAGATATCAAGAAATTTAAGATTATTTGCTGGAAATTTTTCTCAACAATTTCACGAAGCCTACAATAATTTAAAGGTCAGTGTGGAATCCATCATCCAAAAGAATCGTAAGGAAGAAAGTAATGATGTTATGGACCAGCTATTAGCATATGTGTTTCATATTTACACACATGTGAATATTTTAGCACGACAAGAATTCATATCTACAGCAAAGGAGCGATGTCAGAAGAAAGTATTATTCTCTTCTGTAGTCCACTCAGATATTTTAAGGACTGATTTATTTAAATTGGAGAAAAGATATAAGCTAAAAGGATATCAGTTGGCTATTCCTGTAAATGAGTTTCAAAGATATTATGAGCTTCCATTGACAACGTGTTTCTTCAAAGACAATTCTGTTGTAATGAGTGTAAAGATTCCATTCATTTCGTCAGGAGGGCAGTATGATCTTTTCAAGTTCATACCTACACCACTCTACTGGAAGAACCAATCGTGTATGCTACAGCAGGAGGAGTTTGTGCTAGCCAAGCGCAGTGACAACGAGATGCAGATTATTTCCGGAGGTCATCTTCAAGACTGCAAGGTGCAGGAGGATTATATGTGCTATTTACCTCGACAGCTGCATGATAGGCATATGTCATCCAGATGTATGCATCACATACTTACTTCCGCTTCACTACAAGACTTGCAACGTTACTGTACATTCCAATGTTCGGCCGCAGGAGACATACTTTCCATAACGGAGCAGTCACCTACAGAATACATACTTTCCAATGTCCAACCCAATACGAGTATCGTGTGTGAGGATGGATCAAACCATGGATTGCAGCAGCAGCATCCTGGGGCGTCGTTCATCAATCTACCATGCAGTTGCTCACTGGTAGAGAACAATCGTATCCTTATTAGAAAAACTTATCCTTGCGATTTAAGATCATCAGATAATCCAATTATCCAACATTTTTTACCTCTTCAATGGTTAAAATTTAATTCTCTAAAGATTGATGTGTTAATTCCGCATAGAAATCCGCATTTTAGTGAATTATCAGATATTTATAATGACAAATGGAATGTAACAATGCCAACCTTATTTGTTCATGATAGAATCGCTTCAGATATATTTCAAAAGATTGAAATTCCTAATGATTGGCAGAGTATTGTAAATTCAACTAGTTTTGTTTTCTATGTAGTTTTCGGTTGGTTGGGAGTTTTGACATTATTATGCACATATTTGGCTATAAAATTGTATATTTTTAAAATAGTAGCTTTCAAGTCTAAGCCAGCAGTGCATATATCAGATAATTTCATGTAAAATATTAATAGTCTAATTTGATAAGCATCTAGTAATATTAGGTGGAATAATTGTTAGTAATTTAAATATGAAAATTGTTATTGTTAGCTTTCTTGGTTTGTTATGGGACAGAATTTGTTTAGATTATTTTTTTTTATGACAATTAGGTGTGGCGTGTGCCCGAGTCATAATAAGAATGTATTGTTTAATAATTGTTTTCAAATGACCAGAGCGATGCAAGGCCGTGTCCTACTTTTGTAACGTGATCAAATGGTAGTTAAAAGTTTTGAACTATGTGCAAGTTCAGCATTATTATTGCTATGAAAAGTAAACAATGCAACGATTGTTCAACCAGTTGTAAAAAAAAAGAAGAAAATAAATTAGGTCGCATCCGCTCTTATCTTTTAAAAGGTAAATTAGGTTATGATAAGCTTAGTAAAAAGGAAAAAAAGGGAATTGTAAAGGCATGTGGGTTTTATGGCGTCATCATTGAAGGATAAAAATTTTCTCTCCTCAAGTATGTATAGTTACGACTGAGGGTCCAGTCTTTTCAGCTGGGCGGGTGATATGTCATAAATGACATTTTCATTAAAAATCAAATTTATTATAGAAACGAGAGCCGAGGTGTTTCACTTCAGGCTTCCAAGGCGAAGTGTGTTATTAAACAATGATGACGTTCATGAGATCGACAAGTCTGATAGTGGCACGTTCATGCGAATTGTTTGAATGTGTTGATAAATATTAAAGGTATGTAAGAACGTGTCACTATCCAATCTTGTGAATATTAGGCCTCTTTTCTGGCATTGAAAGGAGTGTATGGACCACTTAAATAGAGAACCAAAATTCATGATCGGGGAGTTCAACTCGAGAAGCCAGAAGATCGCTTCTTTCGACCAGTGGAGTGTTAGGCTTGCAAAACCAAGATCTTTGAAAACTCAATAAGTCTGTTACAGTCCGGGCAGTTTAAAACTTATTGGGGGATCAAAATTTTGGCGTGTTAGCCAGCAATTCTACTGGGCGACAAGGGCATGTTCGGCTGATTTCTGAGAGTTGTTATAAGTGTTATAAGTGTTTGAAGTGGCCATAGACTCCTGGAGATCAAGGAAAGGAGAGGCAAGAATATCAGGTTAGTTTTTAAATATAAGTTCCAACTCAAAATTATATACACGTCTTAAAATAGCAAGCCAAGCGAGTTAAATTTGATATGTTCTTTAATGTGTTGTAATATTATAATATATAATATTATAAATAAACAAACTATAAAATTAGAAGTATTTTGTTGTCTATGAGTTACGACCCCAGAGTAATCATTCAGACAAGTTGTTGATATAAAGAATATCAGGGTTACATAAATAAGTGGTTACAAAAGATTAATCTATCTCCTAACACACTAAATGACTATTTTGTCAATATCCCAAATAATATATCCCAGGGGCTTAATTCTCCTACTCCTACATATTCAGATCTCTTAAACAATTTCAAGTTCAATGGAGACATTAACATGAACGATCTCAATTTTTCATGGAAGGCGGTACACCCTGAAACTATACGATCGATTGTAAGTGGTCTGAGCTCATCTAGAAGTGAAGACTGTTTTGGTTTGTCTAACTTTCTAGTGAAGAACATTGTCGAGTCCATACTGGCTCCTTTAACGGTGGTAGTTAATTTGGTACTTCTAACTGGAAGGTTTCCAGACTGTTTAAAGCTGTCTTTTCTCACTCCAATTTTCAAAAAAGGCGATCGTGATTTACCTGAGAATTACAGGCCAATAGCAATTGTTCCAATAATCAGTAAAATAATAGAAACCTGTATCTTTCATCAACTGTACGAATATTTCACGAAAAACAATTTACTAAATGCTAACCAATTTGGATTTCGGCCAAACTGCTCGACCACAATGGCGGTTGAGAAAGTAGTCAATTACATTCTTGATTGCTTTGAGAAGAAAATGGTAGTGGGGGGTAAAATGTTGGACCTGAGCAAGGCCTTTGACATGATATCACATGAAATTCTTTGTAGGAAGCTAAATTTTTATGGTATCAAACACAATGAGCTGCAATTAATTGTAAGCTACCTTAGAAATAGAGACCAAATAGTTAAAATATCTAATAATATTAAATCTGATCCTAGAAAAGTTTCAGCAGGAGTGCCACAAGGTTCGGTCCTTGGGCCTTTTCTATTTTTGGTGTTCATCAACGACTTTAATGCGAATGTACCCGGTTTTTCCGTTCTTTATGCTGATGACACCACAATTTTGGATAGTAATGTCAGGGTGGATAGTGTGTTAGATAGCCTTGCTTTGTCGATGGATCATAGTAAAGTGTGGTATGGAGCAAATCGATTGTCTCTCAATGAAGAAAAAACAGAGAATATACTTTTTACACTTAGAAACAATTTGGACATTGAATACCAAGAATACCTGAAGCCTGTCAAACTATTGGGAATCATGCTAGACAGCAAACTCACCTGGAGTTGTCATGTAGAGTACTTATGCAGAAAACTAGCTAGAGTAATGTATTTGCTTAGAAAACTAAAAAGCTGTGTTAGTACAGAAATATTGATTCTTACATACTACGGATTATTCCACTCGCAACTGAATTATGGTCTAAGAATATGGGGTAACAGTAGTGAAACGAAAAAAGTATTTATCTGGCAAAAAAAGGCAATTCGCTGTATTGTTGGGCTGAAGAGTACGGATTCCTGTAGAAATAGCTTCTCCGAACTAAATATCATGACTCTTCCATCAATGTACATATATTGTAATTTAATATATGTGAAGAATAAAATGGATGATTTTCAAAGACACAGTCACCAGCATGAATATCTGACCAGAAATAGAGAAAACCTAGTCACACCAAATGTTAGGCTGAGTAAAACACTGAAAAGTCATAAGTACCAACAACACCTACTATTCAATAAATTGCCACTCACAGTGAGGAATCTACCAAATAAAAAGTTCATTCCAATAGTATCTGCTTGGTTGAAAAGAAGAGCTTTCTACTCACTTGAAGAGTATCTTAACTGTGCGGACAATGATACCTTTATTATAGGAGTCTGAATGATTTAATAACTATCAGTTTTTTGTAACTTTAAAATCACTGAATTTTATGAATCTTATTTTGAACTGATTTTTGATTACTATCATGATTTAACGATAATTATTGTAGGAATTCAAGTACATAGGTAATATTATTTGGAGACTGTACTCATGTATGATTTTATGTATAATATATTATTATAGAGTATCTTTTGAACCTAAGTATAACTGACTGGATCGCTTATATGTCCTCACATATATGAAAATGACAAAGCCTATTGTAAACTGTTTACTTAATGGCCAATAAAAGTATTCTATTCTATTCTATTCTATTCTAACGCGTGTTAGTGGAGCAGCTGTGGCGCGACGGTAGCGCCACAGCCGCACGTCTGTTGCTCCACTACGCGCGACTAACGCGCTGCAGCTTGCAACCAAAACCATTTTCATGGTAGTTTTATGATTACTAGCCGGCAAGCTCGCCTCGCTCGCCTCATCCGTTTGGACAGGGGTTGCACCCTCTAGATCGTAAGAGAGAGAGAGGGATTTTTTATTATCGATTTTTTTTTTTGGCTCATTCCATTTTTAGGTTTAATGCAAGTTTGTTCTACAGCAGGAATAATTGTAAATTACAAGCATAGCAAACTCAAATTGAAATTAAAAATACATCACAAACATCAAATTAAAAATAAAAATACAATACATCAGAAGTACATTGTCACAAGATAAATTGTATTGACATGAGTAGTATTACTTCATTAAGAAAAAAAACAAATAGGCCTATTGTAACGCAAATGAATAAAAAAAACTATAGTAGTTTAAAAATGTGATAAATTTTGGGTTTTGCTTTCATTGCACTCTTTTACTGATTAATAGCTATTATTTAATAACTATTTTTTCATTTCTGCTTTTTTCCTGTTTTTATTTTGTTCAATTGTTTGTTAAGGCAGTTTTGTATCTCGATAAAGAGAATTATGGCTAAGATCAGGTCAGAAAGATGGGGGAGTGAGAATAACCGTAAGTATAGAAAAAAAAAATATACTCGGCAGTCGGCAAGACTGATATTTTATCAGTTTATTGTATATCTCTTCTTGAATCATAACTATTTATATGATTATTATTGACTAGTTTGTTGATGTTGTAATTTTATACGACGCAAACATGCCATTATCACCTGATTCAACTCCAGGAATTCTAGAGAACAAGTGTCAATATAGTCCACACACACATACATACTCTCTCAAGAAACAATAAAATAACTAGAACTAGGATAGTCTAGACTAGAATGAAGGTCACTCGAGAATGGAAGCTACTGTATTATTAATTTGTGAAATTTGTTCATTGTCTGCTACTTTGACTCCATTAATATAAGTTAGTAGAGCTCATTAAAGTTGAAAGGTACCAGACTTACAAAAATAATTCTGTTGGACTGAAAAAAATAAACATTCTCATACATCTCTTCTTTTTAGATAGTAATAACATTTGAAGTATGTTAATACTAATAAATATTTGTTCATTCATTCACTATCCATATCATTCACAATTTGTGAAGTTGTTCACATTGTAAACCCAGCCAAAACTATAATTTCTTAACTGTATTGCTGTTTTCTGAATGTCATTAAAGAAGGAAATTTTTATACTTGATAAAAAGAGTAATTTTGCTGATAGAAAGAAAATTCAAAAATATATGAACAGTGTTGAACATAAAGAACACGATGGCAATTTGAAAAATTCAAATATCCGAAATTTCACCAAATTTAGATTTTGGTTGAGATAAGCATCAGTGGCGCGTAGCCGCGCGTCTACGCGCGTCCGTTTTGCAGCTGAAAAAGTAGCAAGCGTGTGAACAGCAACCGGCAGTTGCCATTTAGTTCTAATGGCACTGAGCCTTTCGGCATCAGACGCTCCACTTTTTGTGGCAAGTTTCTGCGGCGAAGCCAGCAGCCGATGAGCAGCTAAATTCGTGGCGAAGTGCCGTGTGAACAGAACACGAAAATCCCATATAAGACAATGCTTCGCCACCAGCTGCGCCACAGACGCTCCACAAAAAAACGCCCCGTGTGAACAGGCTCTAAACATAATGTGTTACGAACAAGTGAACAATATTCGCAATCTTCCATAAAGCCGAAACAATTCCTCTCTACGCTTCATTATTAGAATTGCCTGAATGACTCACACTATGACTTCCACTAGACTCAACAGTCGGGACTTTGATCCTAGCGTGAAAATAGATACAGTGGATAAAAGAAAATATCTTGGAAACTAAAGGCTTTACATTGAAACACATAAAATTTAATCATCTCTCTCAACCCCACGTAGATCTGAAAGCATCTTATTCTTAGCTCACACATGGATACAGTGGCGTACCGATAATGGAGCGAGTGGAGCAGTGGCTCCAGGGCGCAAGGCTCTGAGGGGCGCACCGTTCTTGAGAGAAAATTGCCTTTTACTTACAACAAATGTATTACTGTAATGTACTGTAAATGTTACTATATTCCGTTTTCCATTATATTACATACTATCCTCTATTCACCGAGAAAACTTTGACAACTTGTTCACATCTCAGCCGGCTGCAGTACACGTTCACAAGACATTCTTCAAAACAATATCCGAACAATATTACTATAGTTCTTTAAAACAATAGCCGAACAATATTACTAGTTGTTCTCTTAACAGTAGATCTAGCTTTTTAATTGAAATAGCAGCTTCTCGAGTTGAGCATTATTTAATTTTGAAGGGAATTTACAATATCCAAATTGAATATATTGTTCAATGACAAATTAAAATGGTATAGTCATAGTGGTAATAGTAGCAGCATACAACAAAAATGATTGGTAATGGAAAATTGTTAGTAATAGAACTATAATTAATGTTCTTGAATTCAGTTTATAAGTCAAGTTAGCAAATCGTTTGCACTGCTGTGAGCAATCGGGTGGTTGAGTATGAGACTGATTTGTTTGGGTTTTTTTTTGGGGGGGGGGCGCCATAGCGACTTATGCTCCAGGGCGCTTGAAACCTCGGTACGCCACTGCATGGATATCTTTTCATAGAAAAATAAGGATTTATGACAGCAATAGCCTACAGGACCATATTAATAGTCTCATGTCAGGATAGAGTTTTCACAGTTCCTTTAGTAGTTATACTATTGTTATTATTATTTTTATCATTTTTATTATTATTAATGTGGTGTGAACTGTGTGCTGCATAGTGTGAAGTTTACATTTTTGTTTTTCTTTGTTATTGGGCAGGCCAGCAGCCTCTATCGTTAAATCCGTGTTCGTAAGTTTTATGTCTTTTGTTGGCAATTAAAATTCCCTATTTCTGCTCTTTCCTCTGCCACTCACCTCTGACCTCTTTCTCCCCTTGTAACCACGCATCTTGGCTGTGGGGATACCAACAGGCAGTCCAGTTCCAACGCTCGTACAGTCTACACATTTCCTTCCTCTAACTCGTCCTTAGCTGCTGGTCTCGTTAATTCATCTTTATCCATTCTAGTAATTTTGTTTATTCTCAATTGTTCCAATAATTATATTATCATTATTTATTCATTCATTTCATTAAATTCATAACGTTCCATACATACATACATTTATTTATGACCTCACCACCTGAACACACTTCTCCTTCAGTGGTGACCCCGACGTGATCGTATTCAAAAGTTTAAGGAGTTAAAGTGTGAGTGAATATAGTGCTACCGCGCCGCGTGACCGCTATATTCGGTATCTCCCGCGACCGCCGCGCGCGTTCCATTGCGTTCCGCCGTTACACCTGTGGACTCTAGTAGTGTGATTTTGCCAATTCTGTCACATTTATTTAGCAGTGAAATTTTGTCAACCCTGTGAAACGTATTGACCATGCCAGACACTGAGGCAGCATCTGTCAATCGCATTGCAGTGAGGATTCCACCATTTTGGCCAACTGATCCAGAACTCTGGTTTGCACAAATTGAGAACCAATTTTCCTTGGCAGGCATCACAGCTGATGAGACTAAATTCAATTATGTGGCAGGGAATTTAGACCCAAAGTATGCTGCTGAGGTACGTGACGTCCTCACTCGGCCACCACCAACCATGAAATATGGGAAGCTGAAGTCAGAGCTGATCCAGCGCCTCAGTGCTACACAAGATCAGAAGACAAGGCAGCTTTTGGAACATGAGGAGATAGGAGATCGGAAGCCTACACAGTTCCTGCGACATCTCCGAGCCCTTGCTGGCACAGTGGTTCCTGACAGTGTGCTGAAACTGCTGTGGCTGACACGACTGCCAGCTGCCACACAAGCTATCCTGGCTACACAACAAAATGCTGACTTGGATGCCCTTGCTGTGCTTGCAGATGCAGTTCTGGAGGCAAGCCCTAGACCTAGCATTTCTGAGGCTACCATTGCTACAAATACCATGGAAGCAATGATGGAGCGTCTCACCATCCTCATGACAGCCAAGATGGGAGAGATTGCCAACACCTTACGGCAAGAAATTTCTGAAGTCCGCAATGAAAACCGCTCACGTTTCTCAGGCTCGCGATCAAGCCCTCATCCACGTTCGCATTCGTGTTCGCGTTTGCGTTCGGGCAACAGGAATCAAGATGGCATATGCTGGTACCACCGACGGTTTGGAGACCAGGCTGATAAATGTACTTCACCCTGCCAGTACAAACCCATGCAGCAGGGAAACGATCAAGGGAGTCATTAATGGTGGCAAGTGACCCCATCGTTACGTCATCTCGCCGCCTCTTTATTACTGACCGAGTGTCACAACAACGATTTCTTGTGGACACTGGTGCTGATGTATGTGTTTATCCTCGGTCCCTTCTTCCAGGAAGACGATACAAGACTGACTATGAGCTCTATGCTGCAAACAACACATGCATTGCTACTTATGGCCTGGTGACACTTACTCTAGACTTTGGACTCCACCGCACACTTACTTGGCAATTCATAGTAGCTGATGTAGCCAAACCTATTGTTGGAGTTGACTTCCTGCATCACTACGACCTTCTTGTTGATGTCCGCCGCCAATCTTTGATAGACCAGATGACATCATTAGTTGCAGTAGGCCATTCAGCATCATGCAAATTGGTAAGCAGCATTAAAACTTTACATGCTACTGTACCTTCAGCATATGGCCAACTATTTCAAGAGTTTCCTGAGATTACTAGGCCCAAAGGTCACCCAACTGTCTCAGTCAAGCATGATACTGTACACCATATCCAAACCACTCCTGGACCACCAGTCTACAGCAAGCCCCGGCGTCTTGCCCCAGACAAGCTGAAGCTAGCCAAGATGGAGTTTGAAGGCATGGTGCAGATGGGAATAGCAAGACCTTCATCCAGCAGCTGGTCATCTCCTCTCCATATGGTCCCAAAAAATGGCTCTGAGTGGAGACCCTGTGGGGATTACAGAGCTCTAAATGCAAGAACTATACCTGACCGCTACCCTGTGCCTAACATTCAGGATTTCTCTCACTTTCTTCACAACAAAACCGTGTTTTCTACAATAGATCTTGTGAAAGCCTTCCATCAAATCCCAGTAGCCCCTGCAGACATTCAAAAGACTGCAATTGTAACACCATTTGGCCTTTTTGAGTTCCCCTACATGACCTTCGGACTCTGCAATGCAGCTCAGACCTTCCAGCGTTTCATGGATGGTGTGTTGAGAGGCCTTGACTTCTGCTATGCCTACATAGATGATGTACTGGTGGCTTCTGAGTCAGAAGAACAGCACCTCCAACACCTGCGACTCCTCTTTGAACGCCTGACTTCATATGGAGTACTGGTGAATTCAGGCAAGTGCACATTAGGAGCAAGAAGTGTTACATTTCTAGGATACTGCGTGTCAGGAGAGGGCACAAAGCCTTTGACTGATAAGGTTCAGGCTTTACTGTCATATCCTAGGCCTACAACAGCTAAGGAGTTGAGAAGATTCATGGGAATGTTAAACTTCTACCGCCGTTTCCTGCCCAATGCAGCATCACAACAAAGTCCTCTCAATGACCTGCTCAAAGATAAAGTAAAAGGCAATTCACCTATCACTTGGACTGAAGACAGTGAAGCAGCTTTTCAACAATGCAAAGATAGTCTCAGTGAAGCAGCCTTACTTGCACATCCCATTCCAGGTGCTCACCTAGCCATCATGTCTGATGCATCTGACTATGCAGTGGGAGCTGTGCTGCAGCAAAAGTCAGGGGATGTTTGGCAGCCACTGTCCTTCTTCTCCAAGAAGCTGAGTCCAGCTCAACAAAAGTACAGTGCCTATGACAAGGAGTTGACTGCAATCTACTTGGCTGTTAAGTATTTTCAACACATGGTGGAAGGCAGAGAGTTTATTATCTACACAGATCACAAGCCACTGACTTTTGCCTACCAACAAAAACCAGAGAAGTGTTCGCCTTGTCAGTTCCGCCACTTGGAATATGTGGGTCAGTACACTACCGACATCCGCCATATCTCCGGCCATGATAATGTAGTGGCTGATTCCCTCTCTAGGATTAGTGCACTTTCTGCAACCCTAGATTATGAAGCTCTGGCAAAGTCACAACCTCAAGATGAAGAGGTACAGCAGTATCTGAAGCCTGACTCCAGCATCAAGCTAGAACAGGTTCCAATACCAGGCATGGATATCACATTGCTATGTGATTGCTCCACATCCACTCCTCGCCCTTTCATCACCAAAGGCTTCCGAAAGGCTGCTTTCAACTGTGTGCATGGACTTTCACATCCTGGTATGAATGCTACAGTCCAGCTAGCAACACAACGTTTCATCTGGCCTTCAATAAAATCAGACTGCCGAGGTTGGGCTAGATCCTGTCTGTCATGCCAGAAGTCAAAAATCACTAGGCACAATTGGCCACCGGTGGGCACATTCACTACTCCATCATCAAGGTTTGACCATGTGCATATCGACTTGGTTGGACCATTGCCTGTTTCAGAGGGATACAGGTATTGCCTCACTTGTGTGGACCGATTCTCTCGTTGGCCAGAGGTTGTTCCATTAGAGAACATTGAGGCTGAAACTGTAGCCAGGGCCCTGTTCAGTACATGGATCTCTCGCTTTGGCACACCCCTGCGGATTACAACTGACCAAGGTAGACAATTTGAGTCAAACTTGTTCCTGCACCTAGGGAACCTCTTAGGAACCACCCGCCTCAGAACTACTGCATACCATCCATCAGCCAATGGCTTGGTTGAAAGGTTTCACCGCCAGCTTAAGGCAGCTATCAGATGCCATGCAAATGAACGTTGGTCTGAAGTCCTGCCAGCAATCCTTCTGGGCATACGAGCAGCATGGCGTGAAGATTTCAAGGCATCTGCAGCTGAAATAGTTTATGGCCAGGTACTACGCCTCCCAGGAGAGTTCCTGGCACCACACTCTACGGTTGGTCATACACAGCCTTTGTGACAGACCTTTGCAACCATTTCAATGCTCTTCGACCAGTGAAAGGCACACGCCATGGGGGACGATCTCCTTTTGTGTTCAAAGACCTTGCCACATGCCAACAAGTCTTTGTCCGCACAGACACTTTGAAAGGTGCGCTAGAGCCACCATACTCTGGACCTCATTAAGTCATCAGCAGGACTGACAAGACTGCGGTGATAAGGATTCAAGGCACTGATGTAACCATCTCAATGGACCGCCTCAAGCCGGCCTACACCATGGCTGGTGATGGCTGCTCTAGTGGAACCACTTCTCCTGCAGCTGACAGCCCTCCACCTGTGGCTGAGCCATGTCCACTGTTGGATCCAGCCATGCCAGCAGCAACTACAAGATATGGCCGTCGTGTCCGCTTCCCTGACCGCCTGCAAGGTGGTTTTTCGTGATTTGTGTAGTGCTCTCTGGCCAAATCACTGGCAGGGGGGTACTGTGGTGTGAACTGTGTGCTGCATAGTGTGAAGTTTACATTTTTGTTTTTCTTTGTTATTGGGCAGGCCAGCAGCCTCTATCGTTAAATCCGTGTTCGTAAGTTTTATGTCTTTTGTTGGCAATTAAAATTCCCTATTTCTGCTCTTTCCTCTGCCACTCACCTCTGACCTCTTTCTCCCCTTGTAACCACGCATCTTGGCTGTGGGGATACCAACAGGCAGTCCAGTTCCAACGCTCGTACAGTCTACACATTTCCTTCCTCTAACTCGTCCTTAGCTGCTGGTCTCGTTAATTCATCTTTATCCATTCTAGTAATTTTGTTTATTCTCAATTGTTCCAATAATTATATTATCATTATTTATTCATTCATTTCATTAAATTCATAACGTTCCATACATACATACATTTATTTATGACCTCACCACCTGAACACACTTCTCCTTCAATTAATATACAGTACTCTATACATTCAATTATAAAAATTGCATACCCCAGTACAAATTAGAATAATGCTATCTAAAACACACCTTGTCAAACCCATAATACACCCATTACTGTTTTACTTCTGAAAATGGAGGTGTAATCAATTTAGTGGCAGAGCGCAGAGGTCCGTGCATGATTATCTTTCTGATTGTGAATATGGATTGTGGAGGTGGTAGTTTGGGGTCAACAGAGAGGTCTGACCTGTGGAAGTTTTAAACGACGAGCCTTTGTAGGAGAAATGGGGGGAGGGGTCGACGACTATACTTTTCAAGTGAAAAGGTCAAAGTACCACGCCGGAAAAGCTCCACAGAAGGAATGAAGCACCGTGAGTTTTAATGACTGGTTGTGGCTATTGCAACAGCTATTGCTGAGAGAGCTTAAGAGAGCTCAAGATGTAGTTCCATGTTTCATAATTTTTAATAAACTACTTTACGGTCTGTGATTGGGAAATGGGAGTAATCATTATTGATGAAATGTACAGTAACAGAAGCATTTTGTGCTAGTGTGCTTGATACTGTGATTAGTAAGTATCTGCGATACTGGGAATAATGTAGGCTACTGTAAACTGGTGCTACTTTGAACACTTCAGCTTATTTTATACAAGCCAAAGATTTACTTCGTCTCTACTTCATCCCCTCATCTTCTCCTTCTTCTTCTTCTCTCCTCCTTTTCCTTACTTCATCTTCTAGTTTTCTTCCTCTTCTTATTCTTCTTTTTTGGCTTTTTCTTTTTTTCTGCTTGAAAATGAACCAATAAGAAGTAGCGTCTATCACTCCCATAACATGGTTTATAATGTGGTTGTGTAGGTCGTTCTGAGAACGAGAAGATAAATAGAAATAAACTAATGTTATTTCCTTCATTCTTCAAGAACATTGCAAACATTATAATTATTTTGAAACTATTATGTTTCACTCGACTAAATTAATGATTTTTTCCTTCTTTCAGCCAAATTTTCCACCATTCCCAATCACCCTCACTCAAGTTTCTCGATTCCATCGCTTCATCCACCTTATTCCTCACAATCTCCTACGCCTTCCTCTTCTCCATACTCTCCCCCCCCCCCGTACTCCACTCTATAGCCATTCTGATCCAATTCTCATAAGATGCCCTTCTCGCATACCCATACAAAACACGTCTCTTCCCTTCTCTTGATATTATAACCTGAGATTTTTTAAATTTTTCTATTATTATTATTCTGCAATCGATTTAGATGTAGGCTACTGTATATTGAAATTTGGTCATCTGAGAGGCTTGAAAGAGAGCTGGCACTTGGCATAATGAAGACACATGGACAATTACTGGGTCAGGAGGTACTTGCAGGAGGTTACTCCCCGTAATGCTTATTTATTAAGCCTATTCACGATTAACACACTCTGTTCGCTCAAGCATTCCAGTGGCCGAACTCGGACGGTTGTTCACTATACTCTGTTCAGGGAAACGAGAGACAAACCAAAACAAACGTTTGCATTAGTGTGAGTGGAAAAGTGATGACTCATATCAGCTGTGACACAGCCGCTGTCACAGTTACCGGTTCACTCATATACTGCGCATTAATTGTATTTCAATAGTTAATTGTGAATCGGCTAATCATTAATTGTCAAGTGGCGTCTCATTGGTCTATTCAAATTCATAGACTTGAATAGAAAAAATTGAATAGACGCTACCGGTAAGTAAGAAGGCTCTCATGAACCCAACCAATGCAAGTTGATATAGGTGGATCGCCACGAGAACGGTATTGGCCTCCATAAGAATACATTTTATCTGATGCAATTCTCATGGCGAACCACGTATACCTAATTGAATAGAATAATTATATCGTATTGAGATTATGAGTCGTATTGTTATGATTTTTATGTCACGGTTTTTATATGAAGAACAGTGAGTTGTAAAGTTATTATAGTAAGTGTGAATCTTTGAATATGCTAATCAGTGAATGAGTGTTCAAAATAATTTTGAAACGAAAGAGTTCAATTTATTTCAAACCCTAATCTAGGAGCGATTAGCATTGAGGTTCGCTGCAAAATCAAAATCTAAGGTAGGTCAACTCTCGAATTAAATAAAAAAACATTAAGGATCTAGTCATCGCAAAAATGCGAATGTCGATTTTAACATGCTAGGCAAGACTAAGATAAGACAACAGTTACTTGTGAGATTTATTTAGCAGAAGCATTGAAAAACACAATTATTTAATTCATAACTATCGCTACATGTTATCTAAAATAACAGCCCTAGATTGTATTGAACTTTATGAAATCTGAATTGGCTCTATAGGGAACATGATGAATTTATTTGACAGTCAATTTTTCGAATTTTAAACAACATTTTCCTGGACGAATTCTAGATGACATCAAATCGTACGGTCAATTCTTTTGAATTAATTCAAACATAATCTACAAGGATGTTTTGGTGAGGTTATTAGAGCACTCAATTTCCACTTGGACTTTCTTCTTGATTGCAGAAGTTATGAAACAGCAGTGTCCCCAATACCTAAGTAGCTATCTGATTAAACCATTACAGTATTCAATTCAAATCAATCATTATTCTCATATCACTGTATTTCCTTTGTGTTCACTCTATGATTTCTGGATACTATTGATAGGCTCGCAGCTTCTATGAGTGAGGCTACTCAATAGATCTCAAGCTGCATGGTTGATTAATCAATCTAATAAATTATAACAGTTGAAACATATATGTCAGAAAAATCTTCAAAACTGAACTTTTCCTTCGGTTAGTTCAATTTACGGTTTTTGGTGGTGACAAAAAATACATGAAAGTACCCTTGCAGTGATATTCTTATTTTATGTTGAATGTCCTCCTCTCAGCCTTATGCCTCCCTAAGGAAAATTTGTTAGTCAACCATGAGGTTGAACCCCCAAACTTTAAAGTTCATGAGCCGCCACTCTACAACGGATGAAACCTTTTCAAAAAAGAATATATTCCACTGAATCAAATAAACAACGTTCAACACAAATCTATAATGGTGAATAAATTGCTAACGAATCATGAATGGTCGAGAGCTATCCGTCTACACATAATAATTCATTGTATCGGCTCTCAATAGCTAGACGCTTTATGAGCTCACAATGCGCATCTTTGTCAAAAACCAGACAAAATGGCGACTTACGGAAACTCATCGATAGCTTCCTGACAAGGTACTTTCAAGTGGCAATTTATCTTTAGCACAAATGCATAGCAGACGATGAATTGCATGCAAAGAACGTACTGCAAGCCGCTCCATCCTTTGTGGTCTTTTCATTCGCGGTTTTTGTAGCTCACCTACACACACCAACCTCGGCAGTATATATTCCGAATTATTGCCCTCACACTATTTCTTTAATATATCTAGACTAATGGCACTTCGTAAAGAAAGTTTAGAATGTTGTACATGACTTCATTCATAATATGTTCTGAATAAAATAAGTTGAGAGTTGCACTCCGCTGGCAAAAATGGAGTAATATTTTTATCTGTGATGTTTTCCATGACGAAATACTTAATGAACAATCCAATATCAAGACTGACACTGTATTTTTTTTAAATATATTGTCTTTACTCACTTATATTGGAGATACTGGAGGGATCCATTTGTCTTCTGAAAAGAAGCTGACGAAGTGAAATGCATCCCTCCAGTATCTCCAATATAAGAGAGTAGAGACAATACATTAAATTGAAATACAGTGCCAGTTTTGATATTAGATTGTAATATTTATATATGCACTGCAAGAAAATGAGTACTACTGATTTGTGCATTTAAAACAAATTACAAAACATCAACAATGGTCCTTGTGTATTATTCTGTTCAAGTTGGTACTGATTTCTTGAGCATGTAGTCAGCCGAATGTGGATAGGTAAAGGCTACCGACACCCCCATCCACCAAGCGATAGTTGAGCCAAATTGCACAAATGTGGTGCGGGTCAGCATTTGTTACAGTGAAGGGGCAGTCGATAGCATCGGACACGAACCAGCCCCTCACCTGGATTGATGCTTATCTTGCGCAAACATGCGAGAATCAACAGACCGATGGACGACGTGTGACTGACCTCAAATTTCATTTCGTCAGCAGCACAATTTGAGTTCTCCCCCCCCCTCATAACTCTCGCTAGCTAATGATCAGCAATTTGCAAGATGAGGGCTCCCAAATAACGGAGTGCTACGTTTTCTAAAACACTGAATTGCAGTTCGACAAAATGTATTCTTCATACTAGAAAGTGGATCAAAGCAAAATCATATTCAAACAATAAAACTTAAATGAGAAATCAATTAGAAAATTAAAATAATGGAGACCTGAATAACTTTGGACAGAACTCAAGAAGAGGCCTCAGCAGACAACACTAATTTTAATTGTGATTCTGTTACATGTTTTATAATCTTTGTCATGAGCCGGTAAAATCTGCAGGTATTCGAAAAATAGCCAGAAGTCAGTGCTGGTAATCAAGAAGAAAACCTTCAGAAACAATCAGCTATCACTCCTCAGCATACTGGGCTGCCTATGATGGGAAGACATAATTTTATTAGCAGACTACCAAATTTTGTTGGAGACAGCAGCTGAGATCCATGGCCGGTTTCTCACAACAAATCAGTTTCTCAGATCTGTGATGAATTTTTGAAGGGAGGAATTGTCAATTCTTCATTCAATACCATCAGCAGATTTCACCATTCATCACATCGCGAATGCATCTAAGCACCCCCGAGGGGGGGGGCTGTGCTTTTGAAAATCCTCCTTTTTGTAGAACGTTTAAAGTATACTTATAACGAAATTAGTTCTAGATTAACAATTCTAATTGCTCACCTATTACCTGTAATAATATATTATAATATAATATTATACAAACTGATTCGTGATAATCATCCTATACTGCCAAACAGAAACTTAAACTGATGGACACACAGTCTCAGTGTAAATACAATAATTAATGTAGCAAAAAATGTAAGTTGAAAATAATTATATTTTAATTTTTGTATCTCAAAAAAACATTGAGTGGAAATATCATATTAAAATGTTCATATTATGAACTTAACTAGATACTAGAATAGAATTTATGTTATTGTTCAGCAAATAAAGAAATTCTATTCTCAAACTAAATGGACCTTATCATACAATTAGTACAGAGATCTTAGAAATTACAAGAAATAGGTAACAGTAATAGGAGCAGACCATTAATAAATTAAAGACAGCTATTAATAAAGTAAAGAGATCATATTGCATTTGACTAGAGAATATGAATCCTGTGAGCTTGCTAGATTAAGCAGAATTAACATAGATAAGCAGATAAGCAGAATAAAACATATTTTTAAACAAAAAAAGAAACCGACTTCAGTGAAATGATAAAATACTCACGTACTAAAAAGTTTAAAATAAAGTATGTACTTTAAACTGAGAAAATTTTAAATTTCATACAAGTAATCTTTTGAAGTCGACACCAAATTAATATTTTATGAAGTTGATAAGAAATTCTATCTAATATCAAAACTAACACTGTATTTTTTGGAGGATGAAGCCCACATAGGTCTGAAACCTTTGCGTGGGTAATGAATTGGATGATGGAGATTGATGAGTTGGACCTACAGTTTTAGGTGGGTTCCAAACCACCAGGAAGTGATTGATAAGAAATTCTATCTAATATCAAAACTAACACTGTATTTCAATTAAATATGTGATTTACACTCATTTTTACTGAAATACAGTGTCAGTTTTGATATTAGATTGTTCAATTATTTCGTCATGGAAAACATCACAGAGTAATTCTGTTATATTTTAGAAGTTTATGGGAAATTTGGCGCCGACTTCAAAAGATTACTTGTATGAAATTTAAAATTTTCTCAGTTTAAAGTAAATACTTTATTTCAAATTTTTTAGTACGTGAGTATTTTATCATTTCACTGAAGTCGGTTTCTTTTTTTGTTTTAAAATATGTTTTATTTTAAGCTTTTTAGTTGAATTTTCAAACTTTAAAAACATGAGAAATTTCTTAAAGCCTACATTATGAAATATTTATCAAATTAGCAAGCCAATAATTAATTCATAACATCCAAACTTAAGTGACTAAAAATCCACTTATAAGAAAAGATAAACTAAGGAAAATTCTACAACGTTTTATTTAATGTGGAATATTGTATTTAGGAAAATTATAATAGCGAAAGGCTTCTTAAAAGTGAAATGGCTTTTGATTCATTTTGATGTAGTCCCTTTCAGAATATACCTACACTGAAATAGTGGGCCTATATTACGTTACAAGTGTGGAAAATTGTGTTTACTGAAAATATGATTAACGCAGGAGATGAAGTTGAGTGTGGTATATGAGTATTGTAAACATCTTCCTGGACGAGTTATTTGCGATATTTTTCGTGATACTAGTCATATATATTTTTTTAATATGAAAAACATAATCTTTGAACTAGTACAAAAGGATCATTAAACATAACCTCAAAATAGCCTATTGTACGCACATGTATTTAATGGCGAATAAATATTTTTAATCCATCATGTATAATAAATCCATCATTATGTATAAATCGGTTCGAATGATTGATGTACAAACATGAAAAAAACAGGTCGAATATAGAACCTTGTTCTTTTTGGAAGTCGGTTAAAAAAAATTGAGCTGGGTTTGCCAGAGGAATCGTTCAGAGGACAAGTCTTGACAGGAAATAAAGCGGAACAGCAGTTTAAAAACGTATAAGTAATTGATGATGTTCTCCCTCTTTTGGTTCATAGCGCAAAGACATATCCAGACAAGAAAATTACCTACATACATCTTATATATCGGTATAACAATCAATGCTAAATAGCTCGAAGACAGCAAAACCTTCCAAAATAACCACTCTTTTAAGAAATTAGGACCAGGTACAATGTAAAGTTATAAATCCAATCCAATACAGAACAGTTAGGATTAAACAACAGTCGGCTTCAAATAAAGCGAAAATAATGCCCAGAAATTTTAAAGATTTGGGAAAAATTTGTACAAGTCATGTAACTCATTTTTGAGTAGCTAATTGCTAGTAGTTTTTTTTACTTACTCAGTTTGAGTCTATAATACAAATTGAGTCTTATTGATTATCATACATAACATCAATATCGTATTATGAAGAAGCCAGTTCAACGTCTTATCTTTCAACATTGGACTTTCCATAAAGTGAGTCTATCTGACTTAATAGGCCTACTAATGAATCAGTGGCGTACCGATAATGGAGCGAGTGGAGCAGTCGCTCCAGGGCGCAAGGCTCTGAGGGGCGCACCGTTCTTGAGAGAAAATTACCTTTTACTTACAAAAAAATGTATTACTATAATGAAGGCCCAAAAGGGTGAAATGCAACACAATTTTAAAAAACCGTATCATTTTAAAAATCGGTTCATGCGTTCAGCCGTAAATGCGTTACAACCAGACAGAATGCAAAACGGTCGAGTCAAAAGTAGCAAAGCCAAAACAATGTAAATTGGGTGGCAAAAGGTATAACAAATTCAAGTAATTGAATGAAGACTTTGAATTTATTCTGAAAAAATAAATCCACAAAAAGTTCAATGGTTTTTTTATTAAGAACAGGACTGAAATACTTCACTTTTGAATCCTATTTCCAAAATATAAAAAAAATGTCATAAGGATGACTTGCAAAATGCGAAAAAATAACTACAAATAAATTAATAGAAAATTGAAAAAATCCAAAACAAGCTGTTTGGAAATTGATAAAAGCAGAATCTGGCCTGGCGAAAAATCATTCCTTGGAGATTCGCATCTCTAACAAATACGGCATAGTTAGAGACGGAAAAAAAGCTGCTGGTTCATTAAATTACCACTATATTAATATCAGCCCAATCGGGTGGTTGAGTGTAAGACTGATTTTTTTTTTGGGGGGGGGGGCATCGTTAGACACTTCCGCTCCGGGGCGCTTAAAACCTCGGTACGCCACTGTAATGAATATGAAATATATCAACAAGATATTATTTGGTTCTTCGTCATAGACACAAACAATGAACAATATTCTTTTCTTATCTCAATATATTGTACTCGACATTCAGATTTTTATAACAAAGAATTAAAGTAACCTTTGAAAACTCATGGATGGTGTTAGTAGGCTACTATATTATATTTTTCCAGGTCACCCTGCAGGGGAGCCTGTCCTCTACAACATTAACCCTCACGAAAGTAGTGGTCAGTGAATAGATAGGGGGAAGCTAGCGTGATCGACCTCGTACATTTCCTCTCTTCACATTATCGACCGTGAATTGATAAGCCCGTTCTCTCTCTTACTTCAAATTATTTTTTTCGTGCCAAAAAATAATCTAAGGGAACTGAATTCTACTATCTGAAGAAATGTATCAAAGATAAATTTTTGAGAAATTATAGATGGGAAACATTATGATGACTGACCTTATTTTGTCTAATTCATGTCCTACAGGCCGTAATAGGCTCAGTTGGTTTTTTTATAAAATTGAGTTTCATCAGATATTTTGCATAAGACTGCATGAACGACAACTCAATATCAATAAATCTTTTCAAGCCTAGAAAAGATTTATTTCGCCTATATTAGCTTTGCTTTAACTCATGGATACATTTCTGCCATGAACCTGTAACTACCGCTATAAGTAAAAAAGTACCGTTACAAATCGCGATATCGTTGATTTTGATCAAGTCACAGTGATCAGAAGTCTCAGTTTTCAACAAAAATTATCATTATTCTCGAACAAAAACTTGAAAAAAACAGTTACATTTTCATGAATGCTACAAATCGAACAATACCGTTATTCTCACAGGAACTAGAGAAATACCGTACCATTACATATCGTGAATACATCTTCTACGAATAAGAAACTACAGTTATAAATTAAATAGTATATTACAACTCGTGCTTTCCTGCTTTCCATTGATTTTGCTAAAAAAATACTGTAAATCTCTCAAGAAATACATGAATGAAAATGTTGGAAAAGTACTGTTACCTTCCTATTCGTCGTTTTCAATCGAAGATTGCTCAATTTTATCATTTCCTCTGTTTGAGAGCTCCAATATTTATCTTTTAAGGATCATTTTAATATATTTTTCAACTGAAAAGTTGAGAAAATTTTCAAGTTTTGGAGGTGTGCTTCACCCCAAAAGCCCTTCTTTACTTTCCATCTTATTGCACATGCATCGATTAAAATTATGAATGATGACAATTTGATTTTATTAATAAAAGTACTCCTTTACTTACGAAACTTTAAATTGGAGCAGAATGCTTCCTTTGCGCTGCTCCTCTTCTCTCATTACGCTGTACCTTGCCATGATGTAACTTCCATGTCACTTGGCTTAAAAATTTATTGTGAATAGCATTTATAAGAACCCTAAGTGAGGTTATATAGGACTTTACCTTTCATTTCCTTATAATAATGATGATATTTTTTTTATTTTCTAGTGATGTAGTTTGATCTAGTAATGAAGTTTGTGCGTTCAGAAGGGCGTATATGTTTTTTTATGTGATAACCTGCAAACATTGTAACATGTTTGATATATATTATTTTTTCACCGCTGATACAGTTAACTTGATAAAAAATTTATTTTCGTGTTATACTAATTGCCGTGCCAAATATAACTAATTGCCGAAAATTTGTAAATATGATCCCGTTTGAAGCCAGGGGTGAAAATCTAAATTTCACTAGAAAATGGGGGAAATAAGTTTTGAACTTATTTTGCTGAAGAGGATTTTGGAGGTTGAAAGGGAGCGTCAAAAACTTTGGACTTTTCAATTTGATTTTTGCGGCTTTTACCATCAATGGAAGATTAAGCAATGTTTGAGTCGAAGATTAAGCAATGAACATTGAGTCGAAAGTTCCCGGGAACTTTTTTTTAATTGTTTTTGAGTGAGGAGTGTTGGGCGAGTGACGTTTTCTGTTCACAGAACTACGAAGATTTACTAGTATTGGAGGGCTGAGTGGATGGAAGGACCAGCTGCACCCTAACTTCGCCCTCCCAGGAAATAAAGGCAGCAATGCAATTCGATTCAAGTTTTATATCGAGTAAAAATTAAACTCCTCTGATCAGAACGAACCAGGTTATTCGAAATTAGATATTTTCATTCGTTTTTACACCCATATCATTGTTTTTGCACCGGTCTACTTGTATGATTAGGCATATTGGAGTGCGCAATGAAATCCCAGAGCACTCTTCCAAGCCGAACACAACACGCAAACAAAGTGCATGCTTCACTTTAATCACATTAACCGACACAACCGAGGTCAAGTTTGCTCATTTAAAATACTTCTGAGGTCAAAACAGGCTGCTGATAAAAAGCAAAAACGAAACGTCTAGGTTGTGACCTTAAAAAACCCTTGCACTGTAATTTATTATGAAGAAATTTATCCTTTTTTCTTGTAGATATAGAATCTTTTTCAATAGACACTAAGGAATAATTCTTAAAAATCATTGTTTTCTTGCAAATTGCTCCTTCAATAGATTTAGCAGTTCAATCGATGATTCGACTGGTAGTTCTGTGAACAGTAGACCTCACTCGACCAACACTCATCACTGAATAGGGAATGATATGACGTTTCAAAAAAGTACAAGAGCGTTTTCTACTCAATTTTTATTGCTTAATCTTTCATTAATAATAGAACTGCAAAATCAATATTGAAATGTCCAAAAAATTTTACGCTTTCTAGAAATTAACCCGTATAAAGGGATAATATGCATTTCTAGCAGCTCTCAATAAAACCCGCCAATCATAAAAAGCAAAACTTACCCATCAGCCAAATGGTTTCCCATTTTCCAGTGGAATTTAGATTTTCGCCCCTAGCTTCAAAGGAGACTATTTTCACAATTTTTCGAATGGAAGTCTTCAAAGCTTTTATGCTCTACCTGAAAAATTTCCCAATTATCTCAATATTTGAGTTTTTTTCTTTTCCCACCCCACCCCCTCTTATATTTAAAGAGTAGTTCAGTGGTTTGGTGTCAACCCTCTTCTTCTAGAGTTTTATTTCACTTCCATCGAAAAAACAGAAATTATCCACAAATTCGTTTTTTGAAAAAGTAAACTCTCCCCACCACCACGTCCAAATGTTCAATTTATCAAAAATTAAGTATACACTATTTCCTACAGCTCAAAAAGCCCTACTAGAACAAAAAAAATGTTGAAAAAATTCTATATTGAATATTTTGAACCTCTCTCTAACGCACCCGTTGATTTCATTGAATTTTGTCAAGGGTTCAACCTCCTCTTAAATCGTCTTAATTTTAATTTAAAACCATCAGCACTCAAATCAGACACTCCAATAATCGGGGGTGAATTGAAAAGGATGGGGGAATTTTTTGAAAAACCTCTACATACATCGCTTGACCTAAGAATAAGGGACATTAATGCAGAATTTCCCTAAAAAGGATGGGGGCATTTTTTGAAAACCTCTACATACATAGCTTGGCCTAAGAATAAGGAACATTTATGCAGAATTTCATGACAATTGGTCAACGTGTTTAGCACTAATCGTCTTACATACAGACAGACGGACAGACGAAATGCCGAAAGGGAGAGTTGAAACTGAGACATCCGACATAGGTTCGATAACCTATAGGTTCGTAACACACTGACCTAATAAAATTCTCCCTCGTTATTTGAACTATACAAGGCAGCCATTATTATTAAATAGACCTTGAGACGCCACTTATTTTCATTTTTCTGGTTTTGGAATTAGTACTTTTGAATAACATTCCCGGCATAAACTTATTGCCGACTCATGTTCATGAAAAAAGAGAGATACATTTTTCTAAAGAACTCACTAATTTTCAACACTAATAATCTATTTTTGACTGTTATCAAATTTTTTGTGTCAGTAATATTATAAAGCAGTATTCATCAATGATCCTGAGTTGATTGTATGATAGGATTATACTTGCAGCCAATCTTTCTCAAACAATCTATTTTTGCATTTCTCTCTCCCTCCCTCTCACAACCCCTCCCAAACTCATCTTTTTCTCAATCTCTCTCACACTCACTAACTCGCTCACTCTCTCTCTCTCTATCTCTCTCTCTCTCTCTCTCTCTCTCTCTCTCTCTCGCTCTCGCTCTCTACCAATTCATCGTACTGCAGTTTTCAATTCATCTTTTCTCACATATGCTTGCCGTTGTTGGAATTCCCTTCCTTACCGTCTAATACAATCCCATTCATTAGCTGGTTTCAAAAGAAATCTGTTCAAGTACCTACTTGAGGGTGACTAAGTGACTGTACTATTGGTTGTGCTTTGATCGGAATTCCCATTTATTTTCTTTCTTTAATAATTAATCTCTTTTTTCTTCTTCATTCATATATTTTTCTCCCTTTTATAATTCTTTTTTCCAATTTGTTTCTACTCATTTCATTTGACCACTTTCTACTAATTTAATTACTTACTCCTTGCTATTGCGCGCTTTGATGCTTTTTGTCTCATCAATCTGAACTTCATCATCATTCTCATTTTTTTCTCTTCTATTTCATAAGTCCATCATATCAATTATTTTCCAGTTATTCTTATTTTTTTACTTGTTTGCTACATAAATTTCAAGAGTTATGATTTATCATTAGCAAATTTTTTTTCTTCTTTTAATTAATCTTTATAATTTATTTCAATTATAATTACTTTTAATGTAATTTAATTTATCTTTTTTTTTATTAGTGTTTGCCATAGGTCTTACTAGACCTGGCAACGTGATAAATAAATAAAAATGTAATAAATAAATATCAAATATCTCTCTCTGTCTGTCTTTCGCTCTTTCCCTCTCTCTCTCTCTCTCTCTCTCTCTCTTTCTCTCTCTCTCTCTCTCTCACTCTCTCTCTCTCTCTCTCTCTCTCTCTCTCTCTCTCTCTCTCTCTCTCTCTCTCTCTCTCTCTCTCTCTCTCTCTCTCTCTCTGTTTTACACGCCTTTTACCTCATGACCAGAGCTTTCCGCCACCGCCAAGAGCAACGGGAAAGAGGTGATAGTAGATGTGTGTTGACGGTGCGGGGGGGTTGTTCTCCAATGAGCTGACTGAATCGTTCGATTCCGTTCACGGTTATGGGCCAACCTTCCGGGTTTGTTGTTGTTGTTAGTGATGTCAATGCACTTTCTTTCGAAAACAATGACGTGTATTTGAACTTCCCTGACGTTGGCCATTGATCGATAACCCTCAAAATGGACCCTCTTATATTACGATTATTGTTTGCGCTAAAATCACAAATAAGGTGTCTTCCATCGAATTCCGTATCTAATATTTTTTCTTCATCTTTCCCCAATATATACAACATACAAGATACATAAGCATATATACAACAATACAAGAAAGGATCAATAATTATAAGAAAGAACTAATCGAGGATTAATATAGCTCAACATATTAAGATATTTTTAAAAATTATAATTCCAGTCACAATAAAAAATTACAGGTATAAAAAGAAGTTTAAATGTATATTTAACATTAGGCTTCCTTGTATTATGTTACATAGAAGTATAAAAAGAGGTTTTTTACATGCTCTTTATTAAATTTATACTTGAATCTACTTCTTATTTGTATTTAAGATAGTGATATGGTAGATATCCTTAATAAATAAGACATGATGCTGTCTTAACCAAATTAATAAAAGAAAAACGCTTGATAGTAAGCCTATAGTTTCCACTATCACGTCATTCTCAATCCAACAAAATCTAAAATTCAGAGTATCTTTAGTTTTCAGGGTATCTATTGTCACGGTGCAAAATACGCCTGGCCCAATCACTCAACAATTTATAAAAATACGAGGTGTGGAATGAAATCAAATATAATTCCTGTACTTACGTGTATTTATTGTTCAATACTTATTAGTTAAGAAGAAGATAATTTACATAAATATTTTCCTGTTTAAATGTTCATTGAATGTACTTGAACGGGATGAAGTGCAATTGTTTACAAAACAAAAGGGTTAGCTGCCGAAAAATTCTTGATACTGCCGGCTTATCAGTCAGCTGTTTATTCGTACTGTTTCCACTTTGGAATTTATTGTCAAATTATCTTTGTCTTTTCTGTCTTCTGGTCAACTTAGAAAAATCTGCTTATGTCATACCCTATTAATTATTTAATTTATTAATTTAATTTTTTCTCTTTTCCACCGTTAAAATTTGTCACAGCATTTGGCACACTGACTTTAAAGACGAGTGTCCTTTTTCTATTGGTGGAAAAATTATTTCTCACGTCTAATTGGAGGATCACCTCATGACGTAGACTTTCTCCTCAGTAATTTTGTCCTTCCGACAGAGGAGAAAAGAGACGATTTTTGGCAACCCAGAGGAGAGGATCCGTTGCAAAAACCTCCCTCTCAATTTGTTTTTGTATTAATGTTTTAACGTTAAATGTCAAGCCGTGCTGTTAAAGTGAATTTCTGCATCCCCCAAAAAATCTGTTGAAAGCAATAATTCGATCACCGTATCAAAACAAAGTCAACAGCTCAGGAATCAAATTATTCAAATTCGACCGACCACGAGGTTCCACTCAAGATGTCCGCCTGATGACTCCTTCCCGCAGCCAAAAAAAAAGTGAAAAAGGAAGTCTTGTGCGCGTGAGATTGGGCCCAGTCGAGTGGTATGTGCTATTTATTTTATTTATGAGCTTTGAAGTCTATTACTGGTGTATCAATTGTAAATTGCCTTCAACAACTCGCCCAGATTACTATAACACCCTTAGGCGAAGCCTCAAACACTCGTCGAAATTATTAAATATATTTAAAGACAGTCCAATTAATTATTCAAGAATTATAAATACATTTTTTTGTCAATTTATTCATTTAATAATAACTTTGAAGAAAAATCTCAAACTTGAGATTCAATTAAATTCAATACAGTCATTACCAGTTGTTCTAATTTCATATTTCCCTCAGCTCTGATTGGAAATTATAAGAATAATCCATTTCAGGTGATCAAACGCTTACATCAGCAAAGGGAATCATTTTTGCAAATAATATTGGTGTGTCCTAGAAATTTTTAGTTCCATCCATCTCGGTAGTGGGAGTTTGGGGGAGAGTGTAACAAGCAAGAGTTACATGATCCGCGCCCGAGTCTTGCTCTCGAGTGGATCGGTTTCTTTGAGAATAATTTCACTTGGTCTCTATTTATTTTTTAAAAGTCTTTCTTTGGTGGACTGGATTGTGTGGCCGATAATAGTGGCTGTCCCATTCAAGACCCACAGTTCAGCCCGGCAAAGACAGATATTCTTGTGCGACTTTGAGTGGGAGAGGGGCGTCCATGCGAGGTGTAGCGTTGCTACCGACTGCGGCTTCCGGACAAATTAAATTCAAGATCTATAATTTCAAAGACGCACCCCCCCCCAAACGAAATTCCACACTATTAAACTATTTTCTATCCCAGTTCTAGTTCGATTAAGATTGATGTGACTGTCAAAACTATAGTATTTCATATTTTAATGATAAATGTTATTTAGTATTTGAATCAACTTTGCAATATCATTCTTGAATGACTTGAGTTTAGGTTCTGAGAATCAATTATTCCTAATATTAATCATATTACATGTTATTAAGGCAAATAGTCAGTTGTTTACTGGTTGAGATTTACATTGATGCTTGAGAATTCAGCAAGCACATCCATTGAAACGGTAGCCCAAGTTATTACTGCTTGAAAAAGTAGATAATATTCATAGACACTGAAACTCGAACCGCAAAAATGATTTAGTTTTCCCCCAATTGATTAAATTATTATCAGGATTATTATTACAGTATTTATTATTATAATTATTTTCATTCTCTCAGCATAATAAATTTCACCAAGGAACCACTTTGTTATGAGAAAGAAAGCAAGACCACAACAAAAGCAGGAGTCACTATCAGTTCACAACACGGAGTTTACAACGCGCTATTTGTTTACAAATAATATTATTGCATTAAAATTTTAAATAGGCAAAATGAAGGCTTCAAATGACATTTTTAAACGTTATATTTTCAAAATTTTCCCGGGGAGGACCCCAGGACCCCCTTCCCATGGCGGTTACTCCATACGAGTGTTTGCCCCCCCACCCCCCCCAACAGTTTGGTGAAATGGCGGCCCTGAACAAAAGTACTCCGATTTTCTATTTTGTGTTTTGTGTGTCATAGTTTATAATATTTATTAAAGTGGGCACGAAAAATATTAATTTGGTTTTACACTTTCACATAAAATCTAAAATGTTTCAATAAAGATAGGATCCAATCAATAGAATGAATTCCGTCAGAAAACCTATTGCTTGTTTCTCAAAATTGCAATTTGATTTTTTATTCTTACATGAAATGTTCCAATAAAAGTAACTTTCAATCACTAGAATGAATTCCACCCAAAAATCTATTTCTTGTTTTTTTCAAAATTACAGTTCTCAATCACTTAAAAATAAATGATCGAAAATACCTCCTTTTTTTTGCTGAAGCTATTCTAGCACCTAGTCTGAGACTAATAAGCTATTTTATTTTTAACTAAATTGCTAATTATTTATTATGGAAAGGATTAACCCATTGGCTTGACCTCCTCTATTTTGACAATAAACAATATTTAAAGAATATTTTAAATCACTTTCACACACACTTCTCCTTTTACACTTTTATACACACTTTTGCTTATCACTTTCGCCCATTAAAAAAACTATGCTTTTGCACTTCACACTAAACTAATTTGTGTGGCTTCTTCCACTTTAGTTTTCGTATCATCCCATGGAAGTTGGAAATACTTTTGAAAAAGGGAAAATGGTTCATATTTTAGACCTTCATTGAAGAGAGAAAATAGTCAATTTTGATTCATTTATCATTTTTTAGATTTTCTATGAATACGGCCTGATACAAATCAGAAATAAACCTTCAATGTGTTGTTTCATTCATCCTATTGAAAATACTTGCTATTTATTCATGTTCGTAATAAAACGATTCATAAATGAATGAGAAAAAATAAAAGCCTATAATTGAGAAAAGAACATTCCCTCTCAAATACATACGGTTCATGTATGATATTGTCACAATAAATAAATAAATAACCATTTAGAATCAACTATGGAAAAGAGTGTGTAATCAACCATCACACTATGAATCTCTCCTCTCTAACCTATGGTCAAATTGCTTCAGCAAAATGAATGCAAACAATAAATAATTGAGAATAATAGTAAATAAAAATATACGAGCGCGGTAGTTGCAGTGTGTAGGCTGATGTTGTCCATAGGTTGTTGCCCAACATTGCAGCCGATCAACCCACTATAAATCAAGTGTGTAGTGACATTTTCTCGAACTGTGAGCCATGAAATATTAAGTGTATCATTGCAGATAGGCACGCGATTTTCTCGGAGCTTGAATCATTCTCCCCGCATTCCTCCTCGTCTTTCCCCCTATTCAACCATTCCTCCGTTCCTTCATTTCTCAATTCCCCCATTCCACACTTAGTGGTGGCAGAGCGATTACAAGAATTATTCGGTAGCCACTCCCAGAAACAAAGAGTCGTCCTCTTTCTCCCCTTTCTGCGTCTGCTGCCGAATTTTTACATCAAGTAATTTCGATAAACTAACACGATAATATTCAGTTATTCATTCACCTACTTTTTGCATTATTGATTATAAGAAGCAACTGGTATATACGGTCTGGTCATGTTTGGCTAAACTCGAGTGCCATGATGTGGGAATTCCTGATGGCTCTCCTGTATTGGAAAATCGATCAATTTACTTACAGTATCATTACAACAAAGCAGGTTTTTCAGGAGGTACCATATATTGATTTAATACAAGTAAATAATATTCTTGAACAGACTAGAAAGTCAAAATTACTAAATACCAAAATAACATAACCTTCAATCCACATGACAGTAGGCTATAACACTTTAGTACATTACACTAATGATTTCCCTTAAAAAGGATTATTTGATTATAAAAGCTATAAATTACAAATTTAGCACTTTTGGGAATGACCGAAAAAGAGCGAAAATATTAATTTTAGTTAGAAGACTTATGCCCGGTTTTTGAGTTAGGCTGGGGCTCCACTTGCCGTTATTTATCGCGCTGCAAATTGTGGTTGATAAGTCAGATAAATGAGAAGGTAGCGAACAAACGGAGATGGCTCCACTAGCGACAGTCTGCAGCGTGCAACATTTTACAGCGCGCTGCAGAATGAAGCGTCGCGCGGAAATGGAACCTGTCCCATTTCCACGCTACACTTTGCCGCCATAAGATGGCTCTACTAGCTGTAGACTGTAGTAACGCGGCAGTCTGCAGCAGACCAGCATCCAAGGCGCAAGTCACATCGACGCTATTCTGTTTAAAGTTGTATTATTAATTGTTTCATGTAAAGTGAATTCTATTGAGAACAATGGAGTTTGAACTTGATTGCGAGGTTGATATATTAGAAGTAGAGAAAAATTTACAATAAAAGTGATGAGAATTATAAAAACAGAAATGCTAG